>CM030852.1:14695944-14870101 GCA_018105865.1 Metaphire vulgaris
ATAGAAATCGTCCGGACGGTCCGGTTACAATGGACCGTCCGACCGTTCATATGGTAATTAAACATTAACCAAAGCAAACATTGTACTGTGGCAACTGTGCAACTGCATAAAGACTGTATGACTCTGTAGTAGTGTAGTACACTGTACTACTACTACTACAGACTACTTCAGTCATACGTGAACTGTACGGTGTAGCGGGTGTACAAAACTGTAATACCTTAAATGCTTATATCCATGTTTTGTACGGCAATGACTTTGCCATTTGTCTGCTCTAACGATCAAATTACAGCACAACTCCTTACATTTATACTTAAAGATAGACTTTTCTCTAGGCATAATGTTATTTACTCGCACAGATTTATTATTGTAAAAGTGGCATTGCTACTGTATGCTACACACGCTGTTTACTGTAAATGACGATGACGTCATATGATGACTATGAGTCTATGACGACGTCATATCTTATCATACATCAACTTCAACGTCATAGAGATGATAATTTGTAATCGGCAGATTATGAATCACAACGGCGTAATTTTCCCTCGAAAGTTCTTTCAAAAAAATTTCCCTTTCCCTCCCATAAATCAAAAAATTCCTTCCCCCCTTTTTTCGTTGGAGCATTTGCTCCAAGGCTTATATGGTGTAGACGCCCCTGGATCTATGACTATCTAACTAACTAACTTCTGTTTTGAGTCTTGATATTGAACATCCGATTTTTCTTCGGCTTTCAACGTTCCTGTCTTGCGAGTGGTGTTCAAAAAGAGCGAAAAGGAAACGAAGAGATGCCTTAAGGCCCTATACACATTCTTTTGAAAATTTTGTAATCATGGGTGATCGCAGTGGCGTAACGTGGGGGGGGGGCACTTTGTTGACTGCCCCGGGCCCCGGGCGGGGGCCCCAAAGAGGGTCTAAGCTAGGTTAGGTTAGGTTAACCTAACTCCTTAACGTGCTGACGACCTTTTTTTTTTTTTTTTTTTGCTCGTCAGGGTAAAAAAGGAGGTGATGACCTTTTTTTTTTTTTTGCTCGTCAGCCCGAAACTTTGAAACTTCTTTGGGGCCCCCATGACAAAGATGCCCCCGGGCCCCCAAAAGTCACGCTACGCCACTGGGTGTGATCGACAACGAATGAGAAGTAGCGTACATTCGAAAGTGGTTTCGTTCATAACGGTACATACTAGTGTACATGACTATATGGTGAATATATATATAATTATATATATACTAGGTGTTTACCCGTCAAAAATGACGGGGTAGATTGGCTGTTTTACCACCCGATTTTGCGCAAATGCAATAGCATTTTGCGCAATTAATTATCCTTAACTCGCCGCCTTTGCCTTCAACCGAGTTAACGCACATTCGCATGAATTTTCTGAAACTTGATAGTCAAGGTAAGTGTACTGATTTGGCAGTGTCGAACGACATGCAGTGCTTGATTCTCTTGTTTGCAGTGCTGCTTTTGCACGCCGAGCAACAGCCTGCTATTCATTCTCACTTGATTGTCGGAAAGCTCGTGAACGCTGGACTTTTTTGTTTTGCACGGACGGTTAGAAAGAGGAATAAAAAAGCTAAACAATGGTGCAAATCTCATCTTCTTAGCTCTTATATAGCCTGAGATATAGCAAATTCAAAAAAAAATTGAAACTTTCTCAGAATTCAAAACTTTCACGAAATTCACCGATAATACTTATGTTCAAACATCGGGGTCATCGGGTTAGAACGGATAGATCTTTACCAAATGTAAACCGATTTTCAAACTTTTGGGTTTATTTTGTTCCTCTGACATCCCTTTATAACGTTGACGCTGACCAAAGTGGGGTTAACGCTGAAAAGTTTTTGCTAGGGGGCTTTGAAATATTTTGATGGAGAGGGTGATATTTTAGGCCGTAAAGTGGACTCTACCCCCAAATGTTTTTGTTTTGCACGGACGGTTAGAAAGAGGAAGTAAAAATCTAAACAATGGTGCAAACCTCATCTTTTTAGCTTCTATATAGCCTGAGATATAGCAAATTTAAAACGTTACAGCAATAATTTCTGAAGAACGCTTTTCCAAAAATTAAATCCCCAGTACGGTGACGGCTTCTAAAAATGTAATCCCCACTTGAAGGGTTAAATTTAAAAAATAGGTATTGAGGCTAGGAAGGAAAAAAATATATAATAACGGGGGCAGGGCATTGGGGGAGGATAGGGAGGTTTGGGAGGAGTAAAGTGGGTTGTGCGGGTTTCGGAGCAGCGTTGTATAGTTTTGGGAACGGGGTTTGGGGCCGCGGGGTAGGGAAGAGCGGTGATGGGTTGGGGCCGGGGCGATTGGGAAAGAGATGGGGAGAGGGAATGGGGTTGGGAGAGGGATGGGGAGAGGGAAGGGGAACTGGGGTTTGGGGCCTGTGGGGTAGGGCGGAGCGGGTATGTGTTTGGGGCCTGAGCGGGGATGCGTTGGGCCGGGGCGATTGGGAGAAGGATGGGGATATGGAAGGGGTTGGGATAGGGATGTGGAGATGGAAGGGAACGTGGGTTTGGGGCCTGTGGGGTAGGGCGGGGCGAGGATGGGTTGGGGCCGGGGCGATTGGGAGAGGGATGGGGAGAGGGAAGGGGAACGGGGATTTGAGCTGCAATTAAGACGCTTCGTTAAACGCTGCGTTGTTTATACGGTTTAGATTAAACAATTTCGTTGTTATGGTAACAGCGTCTTGCAAAATCTGCCGTGTATCGTGACCGACAGACAGACCGGACATCGAGAATTATATAATAAGATATATTGCGTTCTATCTATTTTTGCTGCTATCTCTTGATCACGAGCTTCTAATGATCTACTCTAGCGATTGAATGTTCATTTTGCGCCCTCTTTTGTGTTAAAATGTGAATAGATGTCTTCTGTCAGATTTAGACAATTTCTATCCTTGGTTCCATTGGTCAAAATTATGCGATCTGAAGATTTTGAGAACAAGAACAGAGATAGGAATAGCTGGAAACACACAGACTCTGCGATTGAGTTACTGCTTTAAAGATGAAAGATTTTCTAGGGATTATCTGCCATCTGCTTTATTATTATCATCATTTTCGCAGCAGTAGAAATATGTGAAATTTATTTGCTCTGTGACAATGGAATCATGTGTCTATTGTGGTTGATTGAAAACTGAAACAACGTTTTTGAAAATCAATTAGACATAATATGATCGTTTTCAAAAAATCGTTAAAAGCATTTGCATCTAGAAATGGAAACATTAAATCAAAAAGACGGATGTTGCACTTTTCAAAATCACAAAGTTACACTAAAGTTGCGGACCGATTGACTTTGAGCGGCTAATGTTTTTAGCACGTAACAATATGAACGAAAATGCGCTTTTCATATTCCCATTCTGATTTATTTTTCGTTTGTTTCTGATTGATTTCGATTGCTATTAACTATCGAATCAATTCTTGGTAGTTAGGCATTGGTTGGCGCTGATTCCTCTGTAGTTCTTCGTAGGGAGACTGTATCTGTTGCTGGCTATTCAGCTCCAAAGTGAAAGATCCTCCACAGCCTGAATCAGAATTATTCACAGAATTAGCCTTTAAAAATACAACAACTATAAACCCTTCGATAATTTCTTAATTTCACGCCAAATGGTCTGAAATAAAAGACAGCAGCGAAACGTGTTACGATATCGATTGATAAAAATTAATCGATCTATTATCGGCAAACTTTGAATTTGAGATATAATATGGCAAAATGCCAGCATTTAGGTCATATTTCAAAATGTAGAAGCAAAATATTTGCGATGTCGAAATAGTACTTTGTACTGTATTTGCATTCCAGTTTGTTAACGCAACACCGTTGCCTTAGGAGGCTTAGACCTAAACTAAGAGTAGGAAGCAATACAGCAGAGATTAGGCCGATTACATGAATTAGGTCTTAAAGGTTCCGATGAAGAAATTTGATCGTTATACACTTCATCGAAGTCATCTGAGTATTTAATTAAAACTTGGCTGTAAGCGTGTGTTTTGCTTATGATCGGATGATCTCTTCTGTGTTCTTACCATTGTTTCCAGTTGCTTTGCCATATTCATGACGTTGAGATAGTCCTTCGTACACCTGTATTGTTCGTTGATTCCGTTCCAATTCTTCGTAATGTGATGGTCCTGGGTTATCTTTTGCATCGGAATTATGCGAATTGTCAGCGTATCTGGACCCTAAAGAACGAATAGAAATATTCGTAGCAGCCAAAGTCAACGTCGTCTTCGTTTGGCCATGGAGCGGTTGAGCAGATTTTCAGAATTACTAAAAATCGAAATTATCAAAACCTTAAAATAGAGGAATCCACAATTACTTTACGACTACTCATTTCATATCTCAAATAAACACGGAAGATTGTAAGCGTTTAGGCATCCAGTATTATTATTATCGAATGCTCAATGTGCTAAATGATGTCAGCCATTTGATTGCGACGCTATCAGCTGTATGTAGAGTTTGTAGTCCACCGTCCTCTGGCTTGGTTATAGGGCAAGAGTCAACTGGGTGCGACATTGTTTGAACGACATCCAGTTATAGACCTACTGTAGGTGTAATCTTTATATTCATACCTTGAGATTTTTCTAATTCTTTTGTCAACAGTGGCTCGAAAAGCATAGGCAGCATAAAGACTTGTGATACTTGTTAGAGAGCACAGGTACTGCACAGAAGGACAAGCCCACACTTCTCTAATTTTGTTAATAATTAGAAAAATTTGACAAAATTTTGTTTCAGAAGAATGAAAGCTAAGTCGAAAGCACAACGGGGCAGTGTTCTTACCCAGATTTGTTTGTTTCAGTTGCCTGAACCAATACAGGTGTTTCAGGTATCACTTTCGTTTCTTCTGGGTCCACTGTTGAACGATAAACCCTCCATTAAAACGCTCTTTCATATACAAACTTCTTAACCGGTTGGGGGCATGACCGAGAAGAAAAATTGATCAGGTGCATTGCACTAGGCATACAGTCTGACAGTCCTTGCCAATATGCAGTACATATGCTTTGAAGACATAAACAGCGAGACTCGTACGGTACTTAGGAATAATAGCGAAAGCGGTTGAGTCTCGACGTACAGTATATAGACTAGAAAAATTAGTAGATGCTTTTAAAATAAAGCTAAAGAGCACGCAAGAGTTTGATAACTGTCTTTGAAGATATATTAAGCTCTGACCCTAAACTTCAAACTATATCAGAAATAAAGAGGACATAAGGCGGCATCTCCCTCCGCCGTCCATTCTGCCACAAATAGAAAACCAGATGTAGGCTTACTCATGCACAACCGAACCTACTGGATATGCGGTAAAGACATTCGCGTGCGAGGTTTGAAATTTGAAACCTCATGTTTGGTAGACTTACACTGTAGGGTAGCCACGAGGGAGCACAGGCGGCCGGCCACCCAAATTGGACCTGGAATGGTCTTGCGATACGTTACAAATCCTCGAGAAAATGTTATCATTGGAGGGGGTTGGGTGCTTGGCGGTATGATATTGTTATGTGTATTGTGAAAATAGGCTCAAATTCTCAAGATTTGAAACCCAATATCGCCCGAAATTTTTAGGTTTGAGCTCCGCCTAAGATTTCGTTGAGGATGCTCACAACGCTTCCAAAGTGGATCTGAAAAAGTCTGTATACATAAACCGTGGCTGCCCATATTATGGAACCATGACTAGGTCAATGCTAGCAGACCATCTCACTAGCCACTGTCGTGACATATATATAAGAGCATTAAGCCCGGGGAATAACAAGATGATTATTCTGGCCTGGACAACTGGTCAACTGCACGATTCGTGTAAATTATTGCTCCAGACCTCGTGCATTTTAATGCGCAGCCACGATGACCAATATTTATAGCGATATGTAATCAGGAGTTGAATAAATCAAAATATACCATAAATTTTTGCTGTAGCAAATGTATTCTTTGAAAGAATTCTATTAAAACGAAGTCTGAAGCGAGTACCTTGTTGAGATTTTCGGCAACACGGACATCCAGCAATGGCGAATAGAATCGGATAAACAATAACAGCGACGAAGACAGATGTTAAAACGCAGAGCGAAACCCAAAGAATCTTCTTACAAAGTGGATCATCTGAAAGAAATGTTCTTCAGGATTTACTACTTCATCGCTAACACACTTTACAATGGAAGATGGCAAAACAAAAGCACGAGTCAGTTAGCCCCTTTTTCATAAAATTTCACTCCACAGATAAGCATATTAGACAACATTCCTAAAACACTTTTCGGACCTATGTCACTAATGAAGCTGTTTCAGTTTTAATTGGAATAGAACGTATATCAAATGTATATCTTCTAATGTAATTGCAATATTGCATAGTGGCATACTATAATTTATGAAATCAATGAAGCATAGGGCTAATGTCACCCAGATAGTGTGCTAATAGTGCATATATATATATATATATATATATATATATATATCAGCACACAATTTACGCATATATATGTGCGTAAATTTATCATAAATGGCAGAAGCCAAAAGAAATTTGTCAGTTTTGAAAGAACACTGACCGACATTTTCATCTTTTGAATTTGCACATGGCATCATCTTCTTCAACCAAGAAAACTTTGCGTTCATGACCACTTTGTGTTTTCTATAGATGACAAAAGATATCCCGGAGACAATCAGATTCGCTACGATCCATCCACACACGACGGCGATGATGATTACTACAACAAACAGTTTATTAACAATGATCACATTTTCTACTACAGTAGGAGTGTGCAAACTGTGCATACATGTAACGCCCAGATAGTAAAAGTTCCCACTTCATGACCATAGTAGTAAAAAACCAAAAACGGTTGAAAGAAATGTTTTCACTATTATAACAGATAGACCTAGATTCTAAATGCACTGGTTTATCAATTAATCTTAGCATGTTTCCGATTAATTTATTAAAAGACGACAACAAGAAAAACTTACTGATGATCTCGTCTTCAGTATCATCTGGAACTATGAAACACAAAAGTAGCAAAGAAATGACTCAGACAACATAATTACTCAGTTGAACCTAAATATAAGCAATCATTCAAATGAAACACTTTACTGTTCAAAAGCACTGTTTTATTTCTTGAAATGTCTCGCTTTTACATGCAATTCAAAATATTAATATATTCTCAGTTACCGGCAGTGAATGTAATACTGACATGTCGGTGATTTGATTCTGTCTCACGCCCAAAGCTACTAGTTAACATTAAAACTCATGCAATTGGCGGAAATGTTCTTCTTTGGATCACCATTTTCATAAGTAACCCCACTTACCCTACTACCCGAGGACATTGCCTTAAACTCTACAAATCATCTTCCCGCACAGACCCTAGGAAATTTTTCTCCAATAGGGTCATCGATACGTGGAATAATCTAAGTGATGAAATTGTAAAAGCACAAACCATGAGCTTCTTCAGAAAGAAATTACACAACCAACGCTTCGCTAAATTTGTAACATTCTGTAACTGTTCATCCTGTTCCTTTCTCCTCCCCGAAAATCGCAACCACAATCTGCCTGGAAATGCATGCCTATACTAACACCTAACCATATATGGATAATAGCTTAGTGCTTTATTAATCTAGTATACTTAAATTGCTCCTTAGTTACATAGTTACATATTATATTATAATTAATTTAATTTTATCGTCCGTTTCAAACACATAGGTATTCATCGGGGACGCCTCAGACCACAAACCGCAGTGCTCATCGGCAGAGCAGACTGTAGCCGAGGAGGGTCGGTTCGGTCCAGGTCAAAAACCAAAAATCAGTCGGGGCAACACCAGGACTTAAGGAGGAAAAAAATATGTTTTAAAATGACGCCTAAAAATATCTAGAGAAGAGGCCATCCGAATATCAAGTGGAAGGGAATTCCAAACATATGGGGATGCATAACTAAAAGCCCTACACCCAGATTTAGTGCGACGAAAGGGAATTTCAAGAAGGCATTTATTTGCAGACCTCGTGGATATATATGGCTGATGATACAATAGCATATCTCGAAGATAAGTGGGATGCTGATTTCTTAGTATCTTAAAAGTGAGGGTATTGATTTTGAATTTAATACGTTGTTCAATGGAAAGCCAATGCAACCTACGAAGGTCAGGGGTAATAGTTATAAAGTCATAGTTATGAAGTCATGTTTGGGCGTAAGTCAAGTTCTCCCTCTGCGAACCTTTGTTCCTTCATTTTACTCATTCTATTTACGACATATTACTAAATTCATGTGGTGGTAAAATAAATGTTTATCAATCTATCTGTTTACTGTACTGCTGATACGGTCCATTTTGGAAAAGTTGCCACTTATATATCTTATCGATGACGATTATGATGATGATGATGATGATGATGGCAATGAACGTGATAATAATAAGTCTTTCATAGAGAGCCTGTAGTGACTAACCAATAATTCCAGTTATCGAAATGGTGTAATTGTCAGTATATCGTACTCCATGGATAAAATTATATGCTGTGCAAGTATAGTTTTCATTCGCAGAAACAGACAGCTCGTTGCCATCTCCTATCTTTCCAGCGCTTGTTGTCCATTCGTACATTGGTTCTGGAAGACCAGACGCGTTACAAGTAAGTTCTAGTCTTCCAGTTGCTGCATTTCCAACGGAAGTGATTACCGTTACAATTGTTGGACCTGAACGTTCAACACACACACACACACACACACACACGTTGAAGTGAACGATTAATAATGAAACGCACGAACATCATAAACGCCGGCATTGCTTGAAGTCAAATGTCCTGACGAGCATAACAATTACCAGTGATGTTAACAAGGACCGACCCCCCAAGGACGAGGATAAGGACAAAGACCGACCCCCTAAGGACGAGGATAAGGACAAAGACCGAACCCCCAAGGACGAGGATAAGGACGAGAACCGACCCTCCAAGAACGAGGATAAGGACGAGGACTTACCCTGCAAGCACAAGGACCACAAGGACTGACCCCCAAGGACAAGGATCAAGGACAAGGACCAACTTCTGCCAGAAAAAAAGTCAGAAAGGAAAAAACCAAACACAATTTCAATTCGAATCACAAAATTAGAAAAGGAAAAAAAGAATGTTGTAAAACATTAAACATAGTCTAGTCAACAGCAATGCTGCATTTAAAATGCGCCTTTGACTTTAGCCACCTACAGTGTATAGCTATGTTACTGCGCTTAGGAAATTGTCAAGTTTAATAATAATAATAATAATAATAATAATAATAATAATAATAATAATAATAATAATAATAATAATAATAATAAATGAACAAGTGTTTCCAGCAGCTGATCAGTCATGCACACACGGTGAGGTCTAATTATGAGACCACTTTGCGAAAACACTCGTTCAACTGGAGCCGACGTCGCTGGGCAACAAAGAATTCTGCTAAAGAATCAACTCCCCAACTGGTATTATAAAGGAAACAATGACTAAACATTTTAGAGTAACTCAAAGCAAGTATGTAGCCTAAATATAAATCCACATACTACTCTTACCTTGGAACATAATTATCAGTACAATTAAAAATGGTATACAAGTAATTTGGTCCTTATAAGGACTTTTCAAGGACTAAGTTACAAGGCCAGGACAAGGACCGATCTGCAAGGACGAGGATAAGGACGAAGATAAGGACGAGGACTGACTCCCCAAGGACGAGGATAAGGACGAGGACTTCAAATTGGTCCTTAAGGAGTCCTTAAGGACAAGGACCAGGACAAGAATTAACATCACTGACAATTACTGCGTATCAATGATATCACGCGATAATGCGTTTTTCCTTAAGTTAAATTGAAAGTACGATAAAAATTTGCAGTGGAACCTGGCACCAATGAATAATATAAAGATGTACAAAAACCCAATTATGAACATAAATATGCACAATAAGTAGCATGCAATAAGTTTTCTAAAGCTCATCATACTAATGCGTCGATTAAATTTACTAATACCTAGTTAATATTTTTAGATAGTTCAAGTTGGTCGGAGAATGATAGCTGAAGTTTCTGCCAATCTCTAACCCAGTGGTCCGCAAATTTTTCCCATTAAGGGCCAAATTTTGTAGCAATTTTCTTTCACGGACCGTTGTTAAAGAATCACAGAGCCGCTATGCCACTGTATAAGAATTAAGCGTTTAAGTACACAATAATTTTATAGTTACATATTTGCAATTATATCACGAATGAGACTGGTAGAGAAAAAGATAAAAGTGATGTAATTTCAACTTCTATTGTTCGAAATTTTATCATTGCAAAATAATTCGAAGGGTGGGAAGGTGGCCGAATGCTAGCACGTTATACAAACAGGCTGACAGACACGGGATCCAATCCCGTTGAGGCCCCTAAGATCGATTCAGCCTTTATTCGCCAGATGGCGATGACAGCTGAGTAACGGTCTATCCGCGAAGTAAACGGGCATAGTACATGAGAACACTCGTCGCGTATTATGTAATCATACACCAGTCGCCTGGCGGAGGGCAATGAAACGGAGATCAGCGCCGTCCAATGAGTCTTGAAGTTAACCTGATGTGCTCGAGGGAAACCTTTACTTTACTTAAAATGATTTCAACTTTGGAGTTTGACCATTCGGGTATCCATGTTTGCAAAATAGGGCCACTATCAAGGCATATACGCACAGAAGTTTTTAAACAAAATTAAAGCGGTGCGTATTTTAAAGACTTACTTGTGATTTATCATAGAGCACAGAAAAGTTGTAGAGCAACTAAGTTTATCGATTCTGTCGACAATCACCGCTGTCATCCCCCATCATTTATCGCCAGATTTTCACAAATCCCTCGTCAAGTCCCGACCAGGATAGGATGACTCGGCCCCTCGTGGCTTCCCTCTGACATTTGTGAGTACTGGTTTAGGAAGCATAAGACTGCAATGGGGTAAACTAGTACGCTAAAAAATAGAGAGGAAGACGAGCTCCTCTGCCCCATTTTTTAAATTGTCTATAATTCTTTGACTACGCAGCCTTTTATTACAGCAATTTAGTTCTGAATGGGCCAGACTGACGTCTAAAAACGCAGTCCGTAGCCTTTACATAGATACTCTTATATCGGCCAAAGTATATATCGGCCATCCGACATTAACTCCAGAAGGATCTTATTCACGTCAATGGCGCAGAGAATTCGTCCTACCTTTTAACTTTTAATTTTATGTTCTTGAATGAGTAAATGACATTTGGGCAGACAGGCATTTACAGACCCGTTACTTATAGGCAATGCATATGATAAGTGGCGTTTCACGAGAAGTATTTGTCAAAATTTTTGGGAAAGAATCTTGCGGGCCAACTAAAAGACATGGGCTGGACAAATTTCGCCCGCGGGTCGGAGTTTGTGGATCTCTGCAGTCTACCCCAATAATCTTTACATATATCATCAATGTAATAGCTAGCAGCACCGTCTACAATCTATAGTTTCTGAACGAGGTTAAAATAAGCATATATGTGTGTGTGCGTGTAAAAAAGTGTTTGACTTACTTCCTTTTTCAATTTTAATGCGTGGAAGGTAGAAATCTACTTACTGCACGTGGCGCATCTTGTGTCGCTGTTGCATGAAATTTGCAATGTTGTTGGAGAATTGCAAGCGCTGCTGTTTACAAAGCACACGTAGTTTCCTCCACTGTAAATAATTACTTCTTTGGTATTTGATATTGATTCATTCGTATCAGCGTTTTTCCACATGTAACTAGGCACAGGGTATCCGTTGGCTTCACACGTCAGCAATGCTGTTTCATTAACACAGGGTGAAGTGATGTTGCTGTTAATGTATGCGCTGTCGTTGAGATCTGGTAAAAAGAAAACAATTATTATTGAAGGACAAATGATGACTCTGTTAAATACTACGACACTAAATCATGTCTCAGAGAACTCTGTTCGAGTTCGGAATTTACAACGCTCGGCAAAGTAGTAGGCCTACAGGAATTAACGATGATCGAAGCGTGCAATTCCCTTATATCTATCATTAGCAAAGTCGTCATGACAATGTTCATTATGCATTGCCGGTGTAGCATATTATAATAACTCCCATATAATAATAACTCCCCCCTCATTATTATATATATAATAATGACTCCCCCCATCATTATTATATATATAATAATAACTCTCTCTATATTATAATAACTCCCTTAGTTTTTCAGAAGCCAGCTGAGATACCATGGTCTAGAACACCAAAAAAATTTTTATATCGAGGATTGTTCCAATAGTGTGCTTGTGGGATTAAAAATTTGTTGTTTTGGTATCAATTAAATTCATTATTGGCATTTAAATGGAGAAATAGGGCTGAAACCATATTGATCAGTGGATAGCATATTAAATGCATCTAAGTAGTTATAACATTCTGGTAAGCATTGCCCTTTCAGGAATTTTAGGAAAACTGGGAGATTGGAAATGGGTCTATAATTTCAAATAACCATTTTAGAGACATTTTTATAAATTGGGGTTATTTTGTTCAATTTTTAGGCATACTTCTTCTGGGGAGTTATTATAATATAGAGAGAGTTATTATTATATATATAATAATGAGAGGGGGAGTTATTATTATATGGGAGTTATTATAATATGCTACACCAGTGGCCAACAAAATAGATTCTATGAGCGATTTCAATTGAATTGGAAATATCTTACATTGAACTTTTAATTCCGTCGTGTTCGTTGATTTGTAATAATTCGGAGCATTCGTTGCAAAACCTGTAGGAGGAAAGGTTGGAGCGTTGAAGTAGACATTACACTTGTACGGTGGAACAGTTGGAGGAGTGGCTGTGATGCTTAGATAAGACGTCGTTACATTCGGTGGCATTGGTGATGGCGTAGTTCCACTGATGTTGGCATTTCCTGACAAATTCGTCCACATAATCGATGGAAACATCTGCAGAGTTGCAGATGAAACTGCTGCATACTTCACTGTACAGGTGACATCCAGTTGATCGCCTTGGCACGGTTCTTCGATGCTGCTGAATGGATACACTTCGACGCTTTCTGCAAAACACGAAAACACAGGCATCATGAAACAGAGTGAAACATTTCTTTTGCGTCGAGATATTTAATCATTCCGACGTTATCATGATTGCTTATTTATGAGAGGTTTGTGCCTAGACGTTCAAGCAAAATTCTAAGCATAAATGCAATTGTTGAATGGATTAGTACATTTAAATGAAATCATGCACACTGTGATAGGTTAAAGAATATTTAACAGAATTGCCTGTTTTATTAAATTTATTTTGGCACATACCTATGATAGTGAGCAACATAGAGCGAACAAAATACAGATTATTCGTGCATTCGTAAGCGAGTGCCTCTGCTGTGGTTGCATTCGGAATGATTAAGTTGCAATTTCCAGGTCCCGTTGACTGGACTTCAAATCTTTCCGGGATTAAACTAGAGCACACGCCAGGAGATGAAATTGGTATTGGCATCGAGTTGTCTAGTAAACTGTATCTCCATTGCGGAAGCGTTGAAGAATTTGTTGTGCATTCGATTGTGACTCTATCTCCAACGTTAGCAGCTGTATTCAGTGGCGGTTTCGGTGTCTGAGCATCGGTTAATTCTGCACATTTCAATTGACACAGTAAATTTACAATGCCTAACGTTTTGTTCAGTGATCATTACACTGGTCAACAGTGAAGATGTTACTCACTCAAAAAAAACATAATCTCTAGTATTCTGGTGTCCTGAACACGAATATGACTATGGAAAATTTTTATTGGTTCTCTTTTTTAAGATATTTTATAAAGTTCATTTTCTATGTTTACCATGTAAGTATATCGAGTAGGACTGTAACAAGATGCTCAATAAGTCTCATATAATGTAATATTGCATCACTTTGCATTATACCGTCATACTCGCATCATCCAGAGTTTATTGCATCATCTTCTGATGCAATGCAGTACTATTGCAATGAGGCTGCTGAAGTAAGCATACGTCAGTAGCATACTATATAAAGGCCCGTCAGAAAGATTGAGCATGTAAAATATTTCAGACTGTGTGGAATATACAAAGCGCCACCAGCAGTTGGAACCCTTCTTCAGAACGGATGGTAATCTGGTATTCTGTCCCGCTATTGAGGCCCTCGTGATTCATTAATGTCTTGGAAATCACTTATGAAGTTATGACCCACAAGAACGGGAACTATTTTAGACTCTTCGAAACGGAACCTTAGGACAATGGAAATCGTCTCCTATCTATTCTATAGCGCATGTTATCCGCAGGAAAGAGACGTACGATAACTCGAAGCAGCTACCGAATTTCATAGATTATAACATGTAGGACTACAGTCGGCATCTCCAGAGGCGGCTTTACCACGGTACCAGGTGGTGCATCGGTACCGGGCCTCCCTTCAAAATACAAATTTAGGGGCCTCCCTTTTCTAATAATAATTTTTAAAGACTTTTAATTATTAGTTTCTTTAAAGTAATTTATTTTCGGAGATATACATGAATGTTGTATCGTTAGACGTTAGTAGTGTTTGGACACGGATTAGTAACAATTTAGTATTGAAATTCAATTTAATGCATGCTCCATGAGTCTATGTTAAGAAAGCCTATATCTCATATACCTCGGTTTAGCTGACCTCAATTAATGGTATGGCTCATAATGGCTGGACTCTGACTGAGTGACCGGCGGTTGCACCGGGACACCGGCGGTCGTAGACGCCCGGCCTCTTGCATCGTTATGCAGATTAGGGGTACTGTATGACTCAACCTGAGTGCCTGTACAGTGTGCCTCGACGGTCAATTCTTACCACGGCACCACCGGTCAAGAAACGCGGGAAATGGGAGGAGTATGTGTATTTGTATGCCTCTGTACCTTTGGAATGGCAATGCATAGTTGCATACAGACTAACGCCATCACTCATTTGCCTTACCGTAAAATGCGTAACACCGTGACGGTGACCTTTTTGGCAAACGATTACAAATCTTAGTTATACTTAGTGCTTTTTTCTAGAAAAAAGGTACCGGAATTCATCTTCGTGTATGATTAAATTCATAAGAAATAAGTTCAAATAACACTTAAATAAATTAAATTAATTTATACGTCATAACACGTGGATTATATAGCGCATTAATATCTAACAGATCATAGGCTATCATCCTTAGCCATACTGAACATTGAAAATGAACTCGTGAAGACAATCGACTTTGCACAGCTAGTGGAGGCCTTTGCTACAACAAAAAGTCGTCGGCGACATGTTGAGACAATTTAGACTAATTACCAGTTACGGTGAGCTACCAATACACTACTAATATTAATATAAACAGACGACAGGTCGACCGTGCCCCAGTTCTTGTACACTGACTGCACGACTGCAAATTCAATGCAAGTTTATTTGAGTTGAAGTTAATGGCATTTAATTGTTTCATTTTTCAATGACGTTTGTTGTATTTTTACTTCTTTAAGCAGTGTTTATTCTAGCCACCTTGACATTGGGGGAATTTTGAAATGTTTGGAGGGACAAGGTTTGACATCTCAAAAGTCTTGACGAGCAAAAAAACAAAAAAAATCAAAAAGAGGTTATCTGCCCGTTTTCCCTTCTTAAACGCTCTGTGACAAGCTTCCTTATTTCCCCCCTCTCCAATAATATAAAAAAATCCCCCGTCGCCACACTTTTTTTGGGGGGGGAGAATTTCCATCTCCCCATGCAACATAAAAATAATTTTTTGGCGGAGAGAATTTTTTTCATTTTGGGGGAATCCCCCCAAAAAGGGCCTAGAATAAACACTGTCTTTAAGTGACCACGATGGCGCCGGGGGGCCTCCGTGGAAATATTTGCACCGGTTCTCCAAAATGTAAATCCGCCTCTGGGCATCTCTGTGGTGATTTTGTTATTATTATTATTATTATTATTATTATTAAACTTGACAATTTCTTAAGCGCAGTAACATAGCTATAGGTGGTTAAAGTCAAAAGCGCTGTACAAATGCGTCTTTAGATGTTGTAGGAACCGACCCGGAGAGACACAACACATGATTGTCAATTGAAGGGCCCAGATTTGAATGTAGTAACCCTTTCAATGAGACTGCAGCAATGATACACAAAATACGTGTTTCTTATGCGAGTGGGATAGATGAACAAGAGAATTGCACTAGTTGCTGAAGGAATGGACTAGCAGACAAAATTTAGCAGTCAGAAAG
Source organism: Metaphire vulgaris (assembly GCA_018105865.1). Lineage (NCBI taxonomy): Eukaryota > Metazoa > Annelida > Clitellata > Crassiclitellata > Megascolecidae > Metaphire > Metaphire vulgaris. The sequence continues at coordinate 14,712,056 of CM030852.1, forward strand.
AAGAGAGCGCTTTTGTCAACCAAGTTTTTAGTTTCCTTTTCGCTATGTAAAGAGAAATAACGTCGTCGATTCATCGTATAAAATAGAAATGACATATTTAACGAATGGCAATGCATTTATCTTCTACAAAAAATTAATAGAAAGCCCCATTAATTATTGAATGTTGACTTGTTAAATTGTTAATATCAATGATTGTTGATGCTGACCTGTTGCCGAGAAAACTTCTAAAATCAGAAGAAGTGCTGAAACTTGACTTCGCCAACGAGCCATCAAAATACGCCAGCAATATGCTATTTCACATTAGCTCTAAATATTACCAACGATATTGAATGTAGTTAGACCTACAGTATCTTGAAGGAGGAGCTTTGGTAAAAAGCAATTGAATTCTCTCAACCAATTGAAATCGCGTGAAAAAAACTGTTTGACATCTGAGATGTGATTCATGCACTTAAGATAATGCGCTTAGAATTTTACTTACCTGAATCGCTCAACTTCTTTCTGTTCTAGTCTAGTCAATTGTTAGGCAAGGTAAAGGAAGGCCCTGGACTCGAGTTCGAGCGTTGGGTTCCGGCGCTTATCTCCCGTCTAGGCAACGTAGGTGGCATAAGCCAGGGAATCTGTATATAAGTACATGCATAAGCCATTAATCTGGGGTAGGTTGTCATTACTTCCCCACACCCACATATAACCAAGCAGCGTAACGCTGTTCCTCATTTTGCCACCGCCCTCTAGCGAGTAAGACTGAGCCGACTGAAATCGCGTGACAGCTCCGTCGGATATCGAACGCGCGACCTTCTGCTCTATCGTTCAGTGTTGTTGTCACTCTGCTAACTTCCCGCTTCTAACCAATGTAGGCTCATTTTACATGTATGTCTTTATGCAGGCGAAGATAGCTCAGCCTGTGGCTGTCAGACGCTTTAAGCTAATTTGCTGATTTGCCAATCCTCGTCATTATTATTATTATTATTATTATTATTATTATTATTATTATTATTATTATTATTATTATTATTATTATTGCTATTATTATTATTATTGCTATTATAATACAATATTTTCTGCATTTTAGTCATGTGTTGCAATATTTTACTCCGTGTCTGTATCATTTCATTTCCATTTCTCCAAGAATAATACTCCACCTTCAGAAATTGGCACGCTAATTTAGTGTAAAGATCGATGCATGGGTCTAAGCGAATTAGGCGAGAACAGGTTTCAAAGAGGATCATTGGTCAAAGATAGCACAATCGTGTCAGCCAATTAAAATTCAGCGATAAAAATAGGTGGTTAGTTCGGTGCACCTGAGATAGTTTCTTGTGAGTCAAGATATTTGAGTTATAATGAACACGTTGAGAGTCGCTCTATATTAGTAATTGTGGTCATTCTTATACATTACTGTTACTGAAAACGTTTGGAATAATTACATAAACAATGTTTAATCTTATATTCGCTAGTTTTGCCTTGTTAATTGCAGGTAACCGAAGATTTCTATTGAATAGCTAAGTCCCTTTAACTTTTATAAACATATTCGTAGAAGCAGAATGCTGACTGACATTAAAAGGGAAGTAGAGCGAGAATATATGTCAGTCAGTAGAGTTGAAGCGAGCAGAACACCTGGAAGAAAATGCTTGAAAATTTATTTTAAATCTCATACAAAGCTATCTTTTATGAACGCAACATCGGAAATCGTCTGAAATCTGAATCTGAGTCTGAATCGTCATCGAAAAATTGGGCCTATTGACTACGATTGGTGTCAAAATGACCCCCGGATTCATTTGCGCTTAACTTCACAAAGCAGAAAGTCCGATTTTCTTATCAAAATTATTCTTCATTAGTTCAGTCATATTTTTAAATCTGTCTTCTTGCAATCTTCTTAGAATCGATTTAATGTTTTAAAGAAAGTATATCCTATTGTAAAATTTTCATCATCAGTTTCCAAAACGAATGTTGCACATTCAGTTTCGACAGAAAACTTGAACTAGCTAAACAAAATTAGCAGTCTATGCACTTGAGATGTTCTTTGAACACAATTTTTCTCCAAATCAGTGGCGTAGCCAAGGTGGTTTGTGGGTTAAACCCCATTGGTTGCCCGACCCAAAAAAATTGTATTGCCTATTACGTGCAGTATTGTTATTGACTGATACAGCTCTATAATGAAGGGAAATAATAGGTGATGACCTTTTTTGCTTGTCAAGATTTTTCGAAATTGGAATGGTCATAACCACCCGTCCCCGAAATCATGGCTACGCCACTGCTACAATTAGTGCACATTGTACTGCTCTTCCTATCTTTATCTCTTGAGCAGTAACAGCATTGCGTGCGTTTTCTATGGTGTAAAGTTGGAGGCGATTGTAAAGAGACATGCTGTTCCAATGGGCTGACTGTACGATTTATCAGTGCTCTGCCAAGTTGTGTCAAGAACAGACGCCTCTTGTGTTTTGAACGGCCTTTCCAGCCTGGGTTCAGCATGACCCAGATGACAAAAGCATTGAGGGCACTTAAATCTATCATGTTATAAAATATAGCCATCGGCCAGCGCCTAGATATTCGTTTGACTGTATATGATCTGAGCATCTGATCGGCTGCATCAACGTCACCTTTTGTCCGATTGTAATCCAAGATGATGTTTGGCTTCCTTTGTGGATGGTCTGTATTGATATCTGGAGTATTGTGCATGCTGCTGAGCAGGACGACAACCTTGCTTTTCTTTGGACAGTATGGCGTAAGCATGACGACACGACGTCTTCCCGGAAGGCAAACATGGTGGACAGCACAGCACGTCCTCTAGGATCAATAAGTACCAAAGGAAGTTCTTTTCCGCTCTTTCGCATTGTTCAGAGTAGGGTCGTTTTCTTCGCAATCAGCTTTTTCACCAAACTTAGACTCGTGAAAAAATATTCGTTGTAATGTCTCGAACACGTGCCTGATGGGAGCCAATTTATCAGCTATGCGACATGACGGGGGATATTGGCTGCTTTACCACCCAATTTTGTGCAAATGCAATAGGATTTTGCGCAATTAATTAATTTCCCTAACTCGCCGCCTTTTCCTTCAACCGAGTTAACGCCCATTCGCGTGAATTTTCTTGATAGTCAACGTTAGTGTAATGATTTGGCAGTGTCGAACGACATGCAGTGCTTGATTCTCCTGTTTGCTGTACTGCTTTTTCACTCCGACCAATAGCCTGCTCCTCATTCTCACTTTATTGTCGCAAACCTCGTGAACGCTAGACTTTTTTTGTTTTGCACGGACGGTTAGAAAGAGGAATAAAAAGGCTAAACAATGGTGCAAATCTCATCTTCTTAGCTCTTATATAGCCTGAGATATAGCAAATTCAAAAAAGTAGGAAACTAAAATTAAAATATTTAATGGAACAGAAATCGATTTAGGACTTCAGTCATGATCCAGCAATAGCATCAATGGGAATGGACATAATGCCTTCGCTGGATCATGTAATTTTGATCAGAATTCTCAGAATTCAAAACTTTCGCGAAATTCACCGATAATACTTATGTTCAAACATTGGGGTTATCGGGTTGGAATTGATAGATCTTTGCCAAATGTCAACCGATTTTCAAACTTTTTGGTTTATTTTGTTCCTCTGACATCCCTTTACAACTTTGCCGCTGACCAAAGTGGGGTTACCGCTGAAAATATTTTGCTAGGGGGCTATAAAAATGTTTTGGGAAAGAGGGTGATATTTTAGACCGTAAAGTAGACTCTACCCCCAAATTTTTTTGTTTTGCACGGACGGTTAGAAAGAGGAATAAACAATCTAAACAATGGTGCAAACCTTATCTTTTTAACTCCTATATAGCCTGAGATATAGCAAATTTAAAACGTTACAGCAATCATTTCTGAAGAACGCTTTTCCAAAAATCAAATCCCCAGTACGGTGACGGCGTCTGAAAATTTAATCCCCACTTGAGGGGTTAAATTTAAAAAAAAAATAGTATTGAGGCTAGGAAGGAATAAATATATATAATAACGGGGGCAGGGCATTGGGAGAGGGAGGGGAGGTTTGGGAGGAGGAAAGTGGGTTGTACGGGTTTTCGGAGCAGCGTTGTGTAGGTTTGGGAACGGGGTTTGTGGCCGTAGGTTTGGGAACAGGGGTTTGGGGCCGGTGGGGTAGGGCGGAGGGTGATGGGTTGGGGTCAGGGCGATTGGGAAAGAGATGGTGAGAGGGAATGGGGTTTGGGAGAGGGATGGTGAGAGGAATGGGAACGGGGTTTGGGGCCTGTGGGGTAGGCAGGACAGGTATGGGTTGGGCCTGGGGCGATTGGGAGAGGGATGGGGAGAGGGAAGGGGTTGGGAGAGAGAAGGAACGGGGGTTTGGGGCCTGTGGGGTAGGGTGGGGCAGGTATAGGTTGGGACCTGGGCGGGGATGTATTGGAGCCAGGGCGATTGAGAGATGGATGGGGAGAGGGAAGGAAGATTGGGAGAGAGATGGAGAGAGGGGAAGGGGAACGGGGTTTGGGGCCTGTGGGGCCGGAGCAGGGCAGGTATGGGTTGTGGCCTGGGCGATTGAGAGAGGGATTGGGTGAGTGAAGGGGACGGGGGTTTAAGCTGCAATTAAGACGCTTCGTTAAACGCTCCGTTTTGATTAAACAATATTTGGTTGTCAATGACAACAGCGTCTTGCCCTCCGTGTTGCCGTCGGTCGGACATCGAGAATTATTTAATAAGATATAATATAATATAGAAAGAAGAAACAAAAAAGTAAGAACAAAGAATGGATAACATCAGATACCTGGAGGCTAGTTGCAGAAAAAATGCGATTGAAAAATGCAACCACACCGGTAGAACAACAACAATACAAAAAGATAAAACAAGAGGTACAAAAGAACTTAAGAAAAGACAAAACCAACAAATCAATAGCATCTGCACCGAACTGGAAGAACAAGCAAAAGAGGAAATAGCAGAGGAACATATGAAAAATTAAAGGATCTGACTAAGAAATTTGCTCCAAAAATGCAATGTATTAGAGCAAAAATGGTTTAATGTTATCTGATAAAAAAGATGATAGCAGACAGATGGAAGGAATATGGAAATGAATTGTTTGATGGAGAAATAGAATATAAAAGCATGGAAGAAATAAACACACATCCAAATAACAATAGGCAAGACTTTGAACCTCCCCCTTGAGATCTGAGGTAGAAGAAGCTATGAGGAAAACAGCAAACAAAAAGCAGCAGGGATTGATGATGTCCCTATAGAATTATTAAAACTAGGACAAGATGAAGCAGTTAACATAATTCATAAATTATGTTGTAAAATATGGCAGACTGGATAATGGCCTAATGACTGGCTAAAATCAATATTCATTCCAATACCAAAAAAGGTGATAGGAAAGAATGCACAAATTATAGAACCATTGCATTGATAGCACATACAAGCAAAGTCATGCTTCGAGTGATACTGAATAGAATTGACAAAAGATGGAGGACGAAGTGGCAGAAGAACAAGCTGGTTTTAGAAAGGGAGAGGAACTAGAGATCAAATAACCAATCTCAGAATTATTATGGAAAAAGCAAAAGAATATCAACAACCATTGTACATGTGCTTTATAGATTATACAAAAGCCTTTGATTCTATCTCTCATGAAAAGCTCTGGTATGTCATGCTAGATATGGGATTTCCAGCACATCTAGTACATCTTCTAATGAATTTGTATAAAAATCAAAAGGAGCAATAAAAATCAATGACATAATAACAGACTGGTTTAGAATTAGAAAAGGTGTTAGGCAAGGTTGCATCACCATTCCTATTTAACATCATATCAGAAATGATAATGAGAAATGCATTAAATGGATTTAAAGGAGGGGTCAAATTAGGAGGAAAAACATTCAACAATTTGAGATATGCTGATGATATAATCCTAATAGCAACATCAGAAGAAGAATTACAGCAACTGGTTGACAGAATAAGTTTGGAAAGCAAAAATATGGCCTACACCTTAATGAAACTAAAACAAAAAGTAATGACAACAAATGGAAAGAAAATTAAGATTACTGTTAATGAAAAGAATCTTGAACAGGTGGACAAATTCACATATCTAGGAGCAATAATCAGCAGTAATGGAAATCTTGAAGAAGAAATAAACTCACGATTAGGAAAAGGCAGAGAAGTAATGAGGAGATTAAAAACTGTCTGGAAAAGCAACAAAATCAGCATGAAAAACAAAGGAAGATTAATGGAATGTATGGCATGGAGTGTAGCAACTTATGGATGTGAAAGCTGGACCATCAAAAAGAAAATAAGACAAAGACTAGATGCCTTCGAAATGTTTTCTCTCAGAACAATGCAAAGAATATCATGGACAGAAAAACAAACAAATAATAATAATAATAATGTGATTTTAAGTGGTTTAGGAGGCTAAGTAAGCCTGTGTGAAAACCACTGATGTAACCATCTGCATTCAATAACCTAGTTTATCTAGATAGCCTTTGAATCTGTTCACTGTTTCAACTGTCACTCCCACCTCGTCCAAACTGTTCCATTTGTCCACAACCCTTGCACTAAAAAAGTTTTTCTTTCTTGGACCAACCCTCTGCTTAAACATTTTGCACTTGTGGCCTCTTGTGCTGCTATAGTGTGCCAATGTAAAGAATCGATCATATGGCACATCTACTTTCCCAGTCATTATTTTGTATGTTTCTATCAAATCCCCTCTTTCTCTTCTCCTTTCTAATGTTGTCAGTCCACAATATTGAAGTCTTTTTCGTAGCTTAAATTATGGCACCCATTGACCATCTTCGTTGCTCGTCTTTGCACTTTTTCTAAAAGTTCTATATCTTTTTCAAGAATGGATTCCAAGCCTGAACACAGTATTCCAGATGAGGCCTTACTAATGACTTATAAAGTTTAATGATTATCTCTTTGTCACGACTCACAATTGTCCTTTTCACCATTCCCAACATTTGGTTTCCCTTTTTGCTGCCTCCATGCATTGGTGAGATGGATTCATACTTCTATGGGTGATTATCCCCAAGTCTCTTTCTTTTTCTGTTGTGGTTAGAACCTTCCCCTAAAGAATATTCATTACCATTATTAGACTTCCCAACATGCATTACAGAACATTTATCAATATTGAAAAGCATCTGCCAGTCCACAGACCACTGAAACAATTTCCTTAGATCTTCTTGTAAAATTTTTGCATCATCCTCCGAGTCTATATTTCTGCATAACTTTGTGTCATCGGCAAACTTTGAAATTTTGGACAGTAATCCTTCATCGATATCATTTATATATATTAGAAAAAGCAATGGCCCAAGCACTGAGCCCTGAGGCACTCCACTGATAACTCTTGCCCATTGCAGAATGGCCTCCCCCTAATGCCAACCTTCTGTCTTCTTCCCTTCAACCAATTTTCAATCCATCTGAGAATATTGCCCCTTATTCCACAGGACTTCAGTTTGGCAGCCAGCCTTATATGGGGTACTTTATCAAAAGCTTTGGCAAAATCTAAATATATTATGTCTACTCCCTGCCCTTGTCTAGCTTATCAAAACCTCCTCCAGAAAGTCCAACAGGTTGGTCAGGCATGAACGCCCTTTGTAAATCCATGCTGACTATCTTTAACAATTTTATGCCTAGTCAAATGTTCCAAAATGCTTTCTTTCAGTATTTTTCCATAACTTTACCGATTACAGATGTTAGGCTCACTGGTCTGTAATTGCTTGGTTCACTTCGTTTTCCCTTCTTGAACAGTGGGCTGACTAATGCGTCTCTCCAGTCTTGCGGTACTACTCCAGTTCTGAGTGACTCATTGATTACACTGGTCTACATTTTAAAAAAAATTTTCTGCTGACTTAAGTATTTTTGCTGATTTTACCCAATTGAGAGGTGCTGATTCCAGATATGAAGTCAAAAATTATGCAATACGTCAAATTTTTTTGCAAATGAGAATGCTTAATTAAACGTGTTAAAGTCAAACATAAGGGAAATAGGAAATTCTGAAGAACCGATAACACGTAATATTTTTATTCAGCCAAAAAAATGAGTCTGTCTTCTAACCAAGAGAGCAATAAGAGCAATAGCTAGTTGCTTAAATTTAAGTTTTGAGAAAGGAATCTTCTCTTTTTGGATGCTCCGGTATAGTTATGGTCACAGTTGTCACGCTGTAAACACCAGCAGTAGTCTGCCACAATGTTTGAGTTCTATCTGCCTTGATATCTATGTTCCGTGGTCGTGATGTCTTGATGGAAGCATTCTCCTTGTTCTTCACTCATAGCTCCAAGATTTGAAGTTCAGGTAGCTATGAAGGAAATGCAACTTGACACTCATGTTGCTCCCAGTCTTCGAAAAGCAATCTTCGAATTTTTGAACTGAAAGGTCATAATTCTCGACTCTTAAGTTGCCAAGTAAGTCAGTAATCAGGTCGTAAAAGCATCTTGTCTACAACTATAACATCCCGGCCATTGATTCAATAAGTCCTTTGATGTTGATGCAGTATACAAACTCCTCCTCCATATGGAAATATTTCAAAAGATCATTCTCTCTGCCATGATACATAAGCGTGGTTCCTGGAGCCAACACTGAACAGGTTCTTTTTCTTCAGTCTTGAACCCAGTAACTCTGCTGACGACTTCAGCAGATCTAGATCTCATATAAGGTCTTACAACTCAGCTTGGTTGAATGTTTGGTGCATTCCAGCGTCAACTTCTGAGGCCATGAAATCTTCACCATTCGTGTCTGTTGACTGACTAAATTCATCGTTGTCAGAAACACCCAAAGTAGTGCAAATAGGTACAGGAACTTCGTCACAGTGAGCAACTGGTCTCAGAGCAGAGGGGTGATTTGGGTACTGGTTGGAAGATTTTGTCTTTGTGGACATGCCTGAAATATTTACCAGGCAGAAGTAGCAGTTATCAACATGCATGGTTTCGAGGCTCTCGCCACACCATTGGAACTCCAAAGCTAATACCAGAAAGCTAAGACAGAGAAAAACTCTGACCTTTAGTCACATTATGAACTGTCTGAGGCTTTCAACAAATGTCCTGCATACTTTATGCGGTGCCCAAGGTTTTCCTGGTCACCCAATTTAACTGCGAAAAATGCATGATAAGCTTTATGCACAAATTCAAACACCTCTCTCCTTTGTTTAGGTGCTGTAAAACAACCACAAATGTAGCAAAATTTGTCAGGATCATTCCTGCACTACCCACGAAGTGTTCAAGTGCTGGTTTACATATTCTACAGAAAACTAGTTAAAATAGTTACATTTGCTGCAACTTGTAAGCCTCATGAACGACTGAATGCTGCCGTCGGTTTCACGCTGCTTATATAGGCCTATATCCATAAAATGCTGACGTCTGCAGTTTAAAACTGCCTATTAAACTGTTGTGTTATTAAATAGTTATGTCCACTGCATATTAAGCATAGCTTTTTGCACATCCTTATCTTTTTTCATATTCAATATAGCTAAAGAATTATAATGCATAATGCCATGTTATTACTGTAAACAGTAAATCAGAAATCAGTAAACAGCGTTTTGCGGGAAAACTGGACGTGATGGGAGGAAATGGGTGTGATTTTTGGATTCAGCACACCAAAATACATAAAGATCACATGTTGTCTTCAAGTCAGCAAAATTGATGTAGACCAGTGTTATCAAAGCAATTGCATGTCCTATTTCATTTCGAACCTCGTAAAGAAACTTTGGATGTAAGCCATCTAATCCTGGGCTCTTGTCTGTCTTTAAATTGGTCAAAACCTTGATAACACATTCTTTTGTACACACTATATCTGTTAGCATTTCTTCTTCATTTCCATCAAACACAATTTTGGCTTCTGGCATAGTATTTGTATTTTCCTCTGTAAATACTGAACAAAAATAGTTATTTAGAATCTGTGCAGTTTCTACATCGTCTGTTATTGCACATCCTGCGCTGTCCAAGAGGGGACCGACTGTGTCCTTTCGTCTCAACTTTCTATTACAATATTTGTAGAAACTTTTACTGTTCTGTTTTATATTTTTTGCTAATCTACCTTCAAAATTTGCAATAGCCATCAAGCCAAGAAGTCATGAGAAAAGCAAATACCAAACGAAAATTCTTTAACATCTGCCAAAGACGAAAATTGAGTTATTTTGGTCATATACAAAGAAACAACAAAGATAGCCTATAGCAAACAATACAACAAGGTATCATGCCAGGAAAAAGAAAAAGAGGTCGGCCGAACAGAAGATGGGTGGACGACATAGAAGAATGGACTGGAATGGCTATAACAACAGCAATAAAAGCATCTAAAGAAAGAACTACCTGGAAATGCCTGATTCATGACGTCACCTCATCTCCAAATAATGAAGGAAAGAGGAAATGATGATGATGAATATAATATAATGTAATGTAATGTAATGTAATGTAATGTAATGTAATGTAATGTAATGTAATGTAATGTAATATAATATAATGTAATATAATGTAATATAATGTAATATTATATAATATAATATAATATAATATAATATAATATAATATAATATAATATAATATAATATAATATAATATAATATAATATAATATAATATAATATAATATAATATAATATAATATAATATAATATAATATAATATAATATAATATAATATAATATAATATAATATAATATAATATAATATAATATAATATAATATAATATAATATAATATAATATAATATAATATAATATAATATAATATAATATAATATAATATAATATAATATAATATAATATAATATAATATAATATAATATAATATAATATAATATAATAATATAATATAATATAATATAATATAATATAATATAATATAATATAATATAATATAATGAAGAAGGGTTCCAACTGCTGGTGGCGCTTTGTATATTCCACACAGTCTGAAATATTTTACATGCTCAATCTTTCTGACGGGCCTTTATATAGTATGCTACTGACGTATGCTTACTTCAGCAGCCTCATTGCAATAGTACTGCATTGCATCAGAAGATGATGCAATAAACTCTGGATGATGCGAGTATGACGGTATAATGCAAAGTGATGCAATATTACATTATATGAGACTTATTGAGCATCTTGTTACAGTCCTACTCGATATAGGCCTATATACAGGATGTCTCTGAAAAAAAACCAGCAGAAAAACTATGATTTCTTAACAATTCTTAAATATATTTCTATCAATATTTCCACACGTGTACAGCACATATTCCTCCCACCTTTCTGCTTATTTGCATTTCATTTGCATGTAAGGTGGCCATATTGTGAGATATCAAAGTCAAACTAAAAACATGAAACCAATATGACATGACAATGACATGGAACCAAATTTATGTGAAGCTAGATATTTAGGCCTGTCATGCTGCGACTGAGTAATGGAAATCGGAGTTTGTCTTTGATATCTCACAAAATGGCCACATGCAAATGAGATGAGAGCAGGCAGAAAGGTGGGGAAATATGTTCTGCACACGTATGGCAAATTTGAGAATAATATATTTAGGAATTTGTAAGAAATCATAGCTTTTCTGCAGGAGGTTTTTTCAGAGACACCCTGTAGGTCCACGTCTTACTGCTTTCTCTAACCCGACGCTGGAAGAAGTACTCGTCTCCGTGCGTTCGTCACCGAATAAGCAGTGTGCCTCTGACCCGCTGCCTATGTGGCTCCTGAAGGAGTCCATTGTTGTACTGGCGCCATTCCTGACGACGCTTATGGCTGTCTCTCTGGAATCAGGAGAATTTCCAACAACTTGGAAGCATGCGATCGTTACTCCGCACCTGAAACGGTCGGGACTCGACCAGTCTGGTGTCTCCAATTATTACAGACCCGTCTCCAACCTCCCTTTTTTAGCCAAGCTACTAGTGAGGATTGTCAACAAGCGGCTGGTCAGTTTTCTGAGTGTGAATGGACTGATGCCGCAACAACAATCAGCCTATCGTCGTGGACACTCCACTGAAACAGCCATTCTGAAAATATTCAGTGACCTGGTGGATGCGACTGCAAATGGGCGAGTTGCACTTCTCTGCCTGCTCGATCTCTCGGCTGCTTTTGACACAGTCGATCAAAGTCGGACGATTCTCATCCGTCGGCTCGAAACATCGTATGGACTGGCAGGCCAGTCACTTCAGTGGATGAGGAGCTACCTCATCGGAAGAACACAAGCTGTATGGTGTAATGGACTAATGTCCCCGAAGAGCCAGGTCCACCATGGAGTTCCGCAAAGTTCGATCCTGTGGCCCTTACTTTTCATCTTATGCGTTGCGGACATTAGCTCAATCATCAAGGCTTTTGGCTTATCATCCCACACCTATGTTGATGACGGGCAGATTTATTCGTCGTGAACGCCGTCGGACACCGAGCGACTCCGGATGTCCTTCATGAATTGCATATCTGCGATCATCGGGTGGACAAACGAAAATCGTCTGGCCTTGTATCCAGACAATACGGAATTCCTCCGGATCAGCACTCCGGGAAGAATGAAGCTGTTGAGTCGAGTCTCTTTCACCGTTGGTGATGCTACTATTGTTCCTGTGGCGAGTTTGCGTCTCTTAGGTGTGCTTTTGGACGAAACGATGTCGTTTGATGCACACGTCAACAACGTCATCCGATGCTGTCGTTACGGTCAGGCTGGTTCGGCGCTACCTAACGGTGAGTGCGGCCGTTCAGCTTGTACGGGCCTTCGTCTTGTCAAGAATGGACTACTGTAACAGTGTCTTGCTAGGCCTACCGGAAAACAAGCTAAATCGACTTCAGTCCATACTGAATCTGGCTGCACGAGTGGTCTTCGGTTGTCGCTGGAATGACCACATCACGCCACTGCTGAGAGATCGCCTCCACTGGTTACGCGTTCAACAGCGATTTGTTTTCAAGCGCTGTTGGCTCACTTTCCGAGCCCTTTATGATCCACACTGCCCAGAATATCTGAGTGCGCTGGTGCAGCGAACGACGTCAAATGAGTCGAGAATGAAGCTTCGGTCGAGTCGTTGAGTCCTGCTGCTTGTCCCTCCTCCTCCGTCAAAGACCTCCAAGTTTGGAGAAAGGTCATTCTCCAAAGGAAATCCGTTACTTTGGAACTCGTTACCTGACGTTGTGTCGGAAGCTGTCTCTGTGGAATCCTTTCTTAGGAACTTAAAAACACACCTATTTATTATAGTATTTAAATGATATAATTATGTCAAAGCTCTTTGTCGTAGGCCTTAGCCTTGTTCACTGCGCTAAAGAAATTGCCTAGAAATAATAATAATAATAATGTTTACATAATGAAACAGAAAATGAACTATATAAAATATCTTCAAAAGGAGAACCAATAAGAATTTTCCATAGTCATATTCGTGTTCAGGACACCAGAATACTAGAGATTATGTTTTTTTTGAGTGAGTAACATCTTCACTGTTGACCAGTGTAATGATCACTGAACAAAACGTTAGGCATTGTAAATTTACTGTGTCAATTGAAATGTGCAGAATTAACCGATGCTCAGACACCGAAACCGCCACTGAATACAGCTGCTAACGTTGGAGATAGAGTCACAATCGAATGCACAACAAATTCTTCAACGCTTCCGCAATGGAGATACAGTTTACTAGACAACTCGATGCCAATACCAATTTCATCTCCTGGCGTGTGCTCTAGTTTAATCCCGGAAAGATTTGAAGTCCAGTCAACGGGACCTGGAAATTGCAACTTAATCATTCCGAATGCAACCACAGCAGAGGCACTCGCTTACGAATGCACGAATTCTCTGTATTTTGTTCGCTCTATGTTGCTCACTATCATAGGTATGTGCCAAAATAAATTTAATAAAACAGGCAATTCTGTTAAATATTCTTTAACCTATCACAGTGTGCATGATTTCATTTAAATGTACTAATCCATTCAACAATTGCATTTATGCTTAGAATTTTGCTTGAACGTCTAGGCACAAACCTCTCATAAATAAGCAATCATGATAACTTCGGAATGACTAAATATCTCGACGCAAAAGAAATGTTTCACTCTGTTTCATGATGCCTGTGTTTTCGTGTTTTGCAGAAAGCGTCGAAGTGTATCCATTCAGCAGCATCGAAGAACCGTGCCAAGGCGATCAACTGGATGTCACCTGTACAGTGAAGTATGCAGCAGTTTCATCTGCAACTCTGCAGATGTTTCCATCGATTATGTGGACGAATTTGTCAGGAAATGCCAACATCAGTGGAACTACGCCATCACCAATGCCACCGAATGTAACGACGTCTTATCTAAGCATCACAGCCACTCCTCCAACTGTTCCACCGTACAAGTGTAATGTCTACTTCAACGCTCCAACCTTTCCTCCTACAGGTTTTGCAACGAATGCTCCGAATTATTACAAATCAACGAACACGACGGAATTAAAAGTTCAATGTAAGATATTTCTAGTTCTATTAAAATTGCTCATAGAATCCAATGTGTGTAATCTGGTAATTCTGGCCAATATGGCAACCAAGTGAACCAACGAAGCATTGGTAATGAATATAACTTTCAGTTGTATGTGACTATGCCAATGACAGGGAGGCGTAAAGGTCCATGGTCGTCAACGTAGTGATATAGGGCACCTAGAGAAGAAGTATGTCAATAATTTATATCGTGACTTAATTAAAGAATGATGATTTCATTTTAGATTATTTTAAACTCAATTAATTCAGTTAAATTAAGTTAAATCAGTTAAATCAGTTGAACTCAATTTTAGCATTGGTAGATGTTTTGGTTGAAAGAAAATTATTCGACCAAATATCAATTTGGCTTATTAGTGTCGAAAAGAGGCGAGGTCAGCCCCCAATCGTATCCAAGGGTTGTGGCCGGCTCTCTCTCTCTCTCTCTCTCTCTCTCTCTCAGTCATTCAGTCGTCTCTGACTTCGAGTGACATTATGGACTTTGATGTGCCATCTTTTTCTGTCCTCGACCGTATTTCTTAGTTCCTCGATGTTCATGTTCACTGCTTCCATAATGTTATCCATCCATCTCGTCTTCTGTCTTCCTCTTTTTCTTTTTCCCTCAACTGCTGCTGGCATCAATGATTTCTCCAGCGAATCGTGTCTTCTCACAACATAAGAAGTTCCGGTTTTGGGGCCGTCATGGCGGCCAGCACGTGTTTGTACGTGCCACCGATTCGCCGCCGTTCTGGGCATTTGCCGACGTTTGGCGCTTGAATTTTGCGCCAACTGCGAGGACTGTGGTTTACTCATCGGTTTTTCGAAGGAATTCTTGCCGTCCTCCACTTTTCGGCGTCGTTCTGGAAGGTTCAAGTCGGTCGTCGACGTCGCTGAGTTTTCGCCAATGTCCGCTATCAAAATGGCGGCTGTGTGGCAAAGTGACTGCGATCGACTATTGTCCCAGACTTCGTTGGAACTTCCTTCCACCTTCGTCGGTTTGGTCGTTTTCGGTGACAAAATTTCTCGCGGAATACCGCTTCTTAGGAATTCACCGCCGATCTTACCGCGCGAAGAACTATCACCAACACCCGGCCCTTGACATCATCTTCCGTTCTTCGCTGACGTGTTAATGAGGCTCCAGTTTTCTCGCGAAGGACCGCTTCTAAAGGATTCAGCACGGGATTTCTTCACGGCAGCGAGATCCATCTATCATCTGAGCGGACTTTTAACATCGCCACCTTCGGACCTTCATTGATATGTCAACGCTGTCAAAGCGCTTTTGATTTTGGTTTTTAACTTTGCTACAGCGCTATATAAATCGTCGTAATAATAATAATAATAATAATAATAACATGCCCAAAAGGCTCCAGTTTTTGTTTTAGAATCAGTCCTTCCAAGGTGTGTTTTGTCTTGATTTTCCGAAATCACCTCTTGATTTGTTTTCCTGGCTGTTCGTGAGATCCTTAGCATTTATCTCCAGCACCATGTTTCGAATGCGTCAATTCGCCGGCGGTCCTATTTCTGAAGTGTCTAGCTCTCCGAGCCATACATCATTATAGGAAATACAATTGTTCGCACGATGTAAGCATTTGTCTCCTTTTTGTTGTTCCTGCCTTTCCAAATTTTTCCCAGTCTTGTCAGGTCAGAGCACTCAGTTGAATGCGTCGCTTCATGTTTAGTTCAACATCCCCATTACAATTTATATTCGCTCCTAGGTATGTGATATCGGTGACCACTTCCATCTCCTGCCCATCTAGTACCCAGGCAGGCCTATCATTCTGTCCTGAAGCCATTATTTTGGTCTTTTTAATATTTAATTGTAAACCTTCTTTAGCTCTCTCTTCTTTTACTCTTGTCAGCATCTGTCTCATGTCACTTTCGCTCTCTGCCAACAGCGTCGTGTCATCCGCATATCTTAGATTGTTTATGATGCGTCCTGCTATTCTGATACCAAATTCCATTTCATCTAATCCTGCCTTCCTCATGATGTATTCTGCGTATATATATATATATATATATATATATATATATATATATATATATATATATATATTGAAAAGACCAGGCGAAAAAATTGCATCCTTAGAACTCGACATGGAACAACTAGATGGTTCACACTTGGCAGGTGTGCGACAACTGTTCTTCTCTATGATCCAACGTATGTTTGCGATCTGATCTCTTGTGCCTCTTCTTTTCTGAAAGCCTGCCTGTTCTTCTGGAAGCTCTCTATTTACAGTGTGTAAAAGTAAAAAGTGGACCGATGTTTGACATTTAAAATCTCGGCCGTGTGTGTAGTGATTTCAATAAACTAATCAGGCCATATACCTGGACATGTGTCTGATGTAATTGCCAAATTTCATGCTGATATCTTTAGTGTTTGCTGAAATATGGCCAAAAAAGTAGAGACACGAATTTTAAAATTGGCAACGGAATATAACGGCATTATAAAGTGATAACAAATTGTTTTGTTTTTACCCTGAAAAGGGTCGTTTTAAAGGTTTTTTTAGATGATTTGATGATTTGTTGCGGGAACAGGTGTTCCAAATGCCTACCATTAGTCTTCACACATGCCGACAAGCGCTTCTTCGCCGACAGTATCGACTTCTTGATCTGCTCCTCAGGCAAACTCTCCCAGATATTCTTCAGCACAGTCTTCAACTCCGTGATGTTCTGTGGCTATGGCTGATACTTTTGATATCTGTCGAGCATGATTCCCCAGACGTGGAAGTCAAGTGGATTGATATCTGGGGAGTTTGGTGGCCAGTCATCTTTCTTGATGAAATCTGGACAATTTTGCTTCAGAAAATCCTTCCTTGGTCCTGAGAGCAGAGTGGGCAGGTGCTCTGTCTTGCTGGAATGTAAAATCTTCTCTTAGCAAATGATGACAGTCCTGCAGGAGATCTGGTAGCAGCTGAGTTACGTAGCACTCGGCGTTCACTTTGGATTTGTCTGGTACGAAGTGCAGGCGACCCTTGCCCTGATGGCACACTCCAGCAGACACCATGACATGTCTGGAAAACTTTGTCCGCTGCCTGGCAAGTCGTTCTGATGGAAAATCTCTTTTCCTTCCCACACCCCACACTCGCTTGTCTTGACTGCTGACTGGCGGATCAAGGTAGGCCTTTTCGTCGGTGAAAAAGACCTTCTTAAGTCGCATCAAACGTCTGCAGCGAGACAAGCGCTTGTTCCTGGCTGCCGTTGTCAATTTTAAAACAGGGCCGGTTTAACCACTAGGCGAACGTAAAAAGTAGAAATGTTTTAAAATGCCGCCCTTTAGTAATGAAAGGATTAAATAATTGTTTTCAATAGACAATTGAGTGACGCCGACCTGTAATTTACAGGTCGGCGGTAAACTAGGAATAAACGATAGGCCTACAGCCAGTTTCAGTTATATATTATAAAGATTTTCATATAATTACTCAGAGCAACAATAGTCTTCCTATGGACGCTATGAACGCTCATTATAATATTGCATGTTAATTTTTGTTGTACGGACTACGGACCCGTCTGAACGGTGGGGAAACCAGATCTGCTGCGCCACCGAGCGGCCGCCGCAAACGGCTTGTAGATGGCAGGGGCAAGCACAAGAGACGAAGGCTGAGTCATAGACTACTAATGAAACTGAACAGTCAACTGAGGCTCGCCGAGTTTGACCGCTGTACATCAGGGGGCCGATGAGTAGAAGGCTGTTCATTGTGTACTATGAGAAACAGCGAGGCAAACTAGAACTATATCTCAACCAAATATTGTCCAATTTTCAAATTTTTTTGATTTATTTTGTTCCAATTACATTCCCCTACAACTTTGCTGTTCACCAAAGTTAGGTTACGAGTCAAAAAGTTTAGCTGCACAGCTTGGAACAGAAAAATGTTTTGGTTCACCGACATTTGCGCGACCGACATTTGCGCGCGACAAATGCGCGCCGACATTTGCACGCCAACATTTGCGCGTATTTCGATCGAAGCACGACTGCTCTCCAATAGAGAAATAGTCCAGCGTAATAAAATTTTATTTCGCAGTTTCAATCCCCCATGTCAGAGAGAAAACGATTGTCTGGTGCACAGTTATTGTTATTGTTATTGTTATTGTTCATGACAATTTATATAGCGCCGTAGCATAGCGAGGGCCAAAGTCAAAGGCGCTTTACAAAAAACATGGGAACGAGATGTTAAATAGGTGAGTCTTTAATTTGGTCGCAAAGTCCTCTAATGAAGTGGCCGCCGACACTGAGGCCGGTAACGAATTCCATAGGAGAGGGTTTCCTCGGGAAAAAGAACGTTCGCCGAAGTTGAGTGTCTTCGACGGAGGTGGAACGTACAGGTGAACCCGGCTGCTGGAGCGCAGATGGAGCCGTCGGTCGTTCGTAGTCGTCCTTCGAATCAAGGTCGCTAGGTATTCCGGACAAGAGGGATCGTTTAGTGCCCGGAACGTCAGCCAGCAACGCTTGAATGCAATGCGCTCCGGGATGCGTAACCAGTGTAGCTTGTCCCTGAGTAGCGAGGTCACGTGGTCATGCCACCGGATCCGAAATATCAGTCGGGCTGAGGCGTTGATGATCGACTGCAGGCGAGCGAGCTGACGATCGGGAAGACCGAACAGGATCCCGTTACAATAGTCGACGCGTGAAAGGACGAGGGCTCGAACCAGTTGTATCGCGGCTGCCGTTGAGATATACCGACGAACCTCTCGGATCATTCGAAGTTGTCGGAAGCACGAACGGGTCACATTGGCAACTTGACCAGCAAACGTCAGCGTTTCGTCGAAGATCACTCCGAGTAAGCTCACCTCTGTCGATGGCTGGATGTTAGCCTCGTCCAGAGAAAGCTCCGAACGATCGATCAGATGCTTCTTCCTTGGGAGTGCTAAACCAGATGAGCTCCGTCTTGCTCGGGTTTAGGGCGAGCCGGTTAGCCGTGGCCCAACGCTCTATCCGAGTGATGCATTCACGGACGCACGACAGAAGATGCTCGGTCTCCGACGGAAGGCAGGAGGAATACACCTGACCGTCGTCGGCGTATGCATGCCACGATAGACCAGATGATTCGACGATCCGTCCGACGTCTGCCGCGTAGAGCACGAACAGGAGTGGACCCAGGGCCGATCCCTGTGGCACACCGCTCGTGACACTTCGTGAGGCAGACATCGAGCCGCCCCAGGCCACTGACTGTGTCCGGCCCGACAGGTAACCCTGGAGCCACGTCAAGGCTCCGCCAGTGACCCCGAAGGAGATTTCAAGGCGCTGAGAGAGCGTGTCGTGGTCCACCGTGTCGAAGGCGGCGGAAAAGTCTAGTAGGCAATACTAGGCATAGGAGGGAAAGCTCTCCATATTGGCCGTCGCATCGATAATGTCATTGAGTATCTTCATCAGGGCCGTCTCGGTGGAATGACCTTTTCGATATGCCGAAAAGGTCATTCTTATACTATAATCGTATACTAAACGACGGGCTGAACACGAAAAATACGTATCAAAACAAGGAAACTCATTGGTAAAGTACTTATGTACGCCGCACAGAGACGTAGGTGGTCAAGATGAGTTAAACAATCAATCCGAGGCAGGCAAGGAAGCGGAGGAATCCGATGAGAAGACTGTACCAGAAGAGTTTGAACCACAAAATGAAATGCACGGTAGGCACGAAGTAACGGATCGAGAAACAAACTCTGGAGGCATCAAATCGATAATTGCACTGGCTTAAATGCTAACTATGAAGATTCTACTTCTTGGACCGCATTTCAACTATTTGATGATTATATGCGACAAATTTTGATAGAACATGGACCAGAGCAAGTGAGCGGTTCGATTTTCCTAAAGACAGTATGCAAAGAAAATTCTCAAAAATTCTATTGGGCCACGAGAAAAGCAGCGAACATCTAGAGCATTTTCAGTCTTGGAAGGAAATTGAGCTGCGACTACGATACATGAAAACAATTGATGCCGAACATTTGCGAATCATTAAAAAGAGGAACAGCATCGGCAGCTAATCTTGAAACGGCTGATAGCTTTAGTTAGAGTACTTGGTATGCAAAATCCTCCCCTGACTATAACAAAGAAATTGTGATTAAATTTCGAAAGATAAAATTTACGATAAGCAGCTTTCTATAGATAGGCGATAAATTTATCGCCATTTCTAAAACCATGAGGCTGGTAACCTTACTATTCCTTATTCTACTCTAATTTTTGAAGTAACTTTCAAACACATCAATTAGGCTTATCGCGGAACTAAAATTAGAATCGGTCCTAAATGAGGTCACGCTCACTGCGCATGTGTATGCAGATGTAGCCATTAGATAACTGAATTCAAGCGGTATAGTGTGAATTACTATATAGATTTCTTAAAGTTTAATTTGTTCCGCGATAAAATTAAGTATGTCCATCAAACACTCTTGTTATGGAAAATGTGCAAATTACAGTAGGAAAACTGAAATTTGTTTGAAAGAAGGGGTTCGTTTTATACAGTTCCCCTGCAGTTTCACTCGTACTCATGGGTCGTCGCCTACTAAAAATCTCTAAAACTAGTTAATTTATTCTGGCTAGGGTGAAGAGCTAACAATAATTTTTTAAAAATTATAATACCCACCCACCCCACCCCATATATATATATATATATATATACAAATTAAGATGATGAAAAAACGGCATGACCACATTTAACTTAACGCTATATTAGACATCACCTATGCACAGGTTCATCCTTTTTCCGGTCGTTAACAATGCTCTGCACTCAGGACCATATTAAGGCGGGGGTTGAGGGGGCTGTAGCCCCCCTCCCGGCCCATCATGAAAATAGGCCCACCGATTTTCGAGATAACCTTTTTTTGCTTGTCAGCACGATTTGGAAGGGAGATAACCTTTTTTTGCTTGTCAGAGATTGAGATTTTCCAGTAAAGGCGACGGCCTTTTTTTCTCAGCCCCCCGGCCCACTCGGTCCTTAGTCCGGCCCTGTCTGCACTCGAGCCAACGTTTTAAATCAACAACTGAATTGTTTGTAACATCACTACGGCGAAGTTTTGCTCCTGGAACGTCTGATTCTAACAGCTTTATTTCGAAAAACGCGCTGCTTGCAGTGCTTGACGCCTTGTCCACTAGCTCTTCGCTGTCCACATTTGCATAAACAGCTGATCGCAGCTTGACCTATTTATTTTAATTAGATGCATGACGTCACGGGTTGGCTTACGGGATAAGTCTAATTGGGTTTGATTAGAAACCGACTGTGTCAAATCGGACGAAACTCAAATTCTAAAGATGAACACACTTTTATAGTCCAGCAATGCATAATTAACAGTGCCATGACGATTTTGCTAATGATAGATGAAAAGGGATTGCACGCTTCGATCATCGTTAATTCCTTTCGGCCCACTACTTTGCCGAGCGTTGTAAATTCCGAACTCGAAAAGAATTAGTTCTCTGAGACATAACATAGTGCCGTAGTATTTAATAGAGTCATCATTTGTCCTCCAATAAAAAATTTTTGCTTCTAAACAGATCTGAACGACAGCGCATTCATTACCAGCAACATCACTTCACCCTGTGTTAATGAAACAGCATTTTTGGAGTGTGAAGCCAACGGATACCCTGTGCCTAGTTACATGTGGAAAAACGCTGATACGAATGAATCAATATCAAATACCAAAGAAGTAATTATTTACAGTGGAGGAAACTACGTGTGCTTTGTAAACAGCAGCGCTTGCAATTCTCCAACAACATTGCAAATTTCATGCAACAGCGACACAAGATGCGCCACGTGCAGTAAGTAGATTTCTACCTTCCACGCATTAAAATTGAAAAAGAAAGTAATTCAAACACTTTTTACACACACACACACACACACACATATATATATATATGCTTATTTTAACCTCGTTCGGAGACTATAGAGTGTAGACGGTGCTGCTAAATATTACATTGATGATATATGTAAAGATTATTGAGGCAGATTGCAGAGATCCACAAACTCCGCCCATGTCTTTTAGTTGGCCCGCAAGATTCTTTCCCAAAAATTTTGACAAATACTTCTCGTGAAACGCCACTTATGATATGCATTACCTGTATAAGTAACGGGTCTGTAAATGCCTGTCTGCCCAAATGTCATTTACTCATTCAAGAACATAAAATTAATAGTTAAAAGGTAGGACGAATTCTCTGCGCCATTGACGTGAACAAGATCCTTCTGGAGTTAATGTCGGATGGGGGCTTTGGCCGATATAAGAGTATCTATGTAAAGGATATGGAATGCGTTTTTTAGACGTCTGGCCCATTCAGAACTAAATCGCTGTAATAAAAGGCTGCATAGTCAAAGAATTATAGAAATTTTATAATATGGGGCAGAGGAGCTGGTCTTCCTCTCTATTTTTAGCGTACTAGTATACCCCATTGCAGTCTTATGCTTCTTAAACCAGTATTCACAAATGTAGAGGGAAACCAGAAGAGGCTGAGCCTTCCTATCCAGTCGGGACTTTACGAGGGATTTGTGAAAAACTGGTGAGAAACGTTGGGGAATGACAGCGGTGATTGTCGACAGAATCGATAAACTAAGCTGCCTTACAATTTTTTGCGGCTCTATAATAAATCACAAATAAGTCTTTAAAATATGCACCACTTTAATTTTGTTCAAAAGCTTCTGTGCGTATATGCCTTGATAGTGGCCATATTCTACAAACATGGATACGCCAAACAAGGTCAAACTTCAAAGTTGAAATCATTTTAAGTGAAGCAAAAGTTTCCATCGAGCACATTAGGCTAACTTCAAGACTCATTGGACGGCGCTGATCTCCGTTTCATTGCCCTCCGCCAGGCGACTAGTGTATGACTACAATCATAATACGCGGCGAGCGTTCTCATGTAATGCGCCCGTTTAGACCGTTACCCAGCTGGCGAATAAAGGCTGAGTCGACCATAGGGCCATAAGCGGCATTAGATGTAGGGTTGCCAGATCTCCCGCCTCCTTATAACTTGTTTGCAATATTGATTCACTACATGCAGATGAAATAGTGCATTGAACAGTGTTGTTTATTGCTTTTTCCTAGTCTATACTCTGCAGTAGTGTAGTGTGGTATAGCTCTAGGCCTCAAGCCATAATAATTCACAATGAACTGGACCGTGGAGTACGCGCATCGATCGCGGAAACAATCTCCTGTATTTCGACTTTGGATATCTGGCAACCCTAATTTGCTGTCATCCCCCAACATTTCTCACCAGATTTTCACAAAGCCCTCGTAAATTCCCGACCTGAATAAGAAGGCTCAGCCTCTCCTGGTTTCCCTCTGACATTTGTGAGTAACCCTACACGACCCATTCTGCCCGGAATATCTTGCGACGCTTGTTCGAAGACCGGCATGGACAGATCAACGGCTCCACCTTCGTTCCAGAACTCGAATTCAACTTTATGTTCCACCTCCGTCGAAGACCGTCAAGTTTGGACACCGCTCTTTCTCGCGCGGAAATCCTCTCCTGTGGAATTCACTGCCGGACTGCGTGTCGTCCGTGACTTCCTTCGGAGAGTTTGCGAACAAGTTAAAAACGCACCTATTCAACATCTCGTTTCCACGTTTATTGTAAAGCACCCTTGACTTTGGCCCTTGCTATGTTACGGCGCTATATAAATTGTCATGAACAATAACAATAATTAGATCCCCTGTCCGTCAACTTGCTTCTCTAGCGTGTTACCATTCCACCGCCTTCCCGCCCTTCAAATTATTTTGCAATGATAAAATTTCGAACAATAGAAGTTAATATTACATTTCGTTTCATCTTTTTCTCTTTCAATCTCATTTGTGAAATGATTACCAATATGTGAATAATAACTATAAAAGTATTGTGTACTTAAACGCTTAATTCTTATACAGTGGCATAGCGGCACTATGATTTTTCAACAACGGCCCATGAAAGAAAATTGCTACAAAATTTTGCCCTTAATGGAAAAAATTTGCGGACCGCTGAGTTAGAGGTTGGCAGAAACTTTAGCTATCATTCTCCGACCAACTTGAACTATCTGAAAATATTAACTTGAAGATAGGTACTTGTAAACTTAATCGACGCATTAGTATGATGAGCTTTTGAAAACTTATTGCATGCTACTTATTGAGCATATTTATGTTCATAATTGGGTTTTTGTACGTCTTTACATTATTCATTGGTGCCATGTTCCACTGCAATTTTTAATCGTATTTTCAATTTAACTTAAGGAAAAACGCATTATCGCGTGATATCATTGATATATACGCAGTAATTGTTATGCTCGTCAGGACATTTGACTTCAAGCAATGCCGGCGTTTATGATGCTCGTGTGTTTCATTATTAATCGTTCACTTCAACGTGTGTGTGTGTGTGTGTGTGTGTGTGTGTGTGTGTTGAACGTTCAGGTCCAGCAATTGTATCGGTAATCACTTCCGTTGGAAATACAGCAACTGGAAGACTAGATCTTACATGTAACGCGTCTGGTCTTCCAGCACCAATGTACGAATGGACAACAAGCGCTGGAAAGATAGGAGATGACAACGAGTTGCCTGTTTCTGCGAATGGAAACTATACTTGCACAGCATATAATTTTATCCATGGAGTACGACATACTGACAATTACACCATTTCGATAACTGGAATTATTGGTTAGTCACTACAGGCTCTCGCCGAAAAACTTATTATTATCACGTTCATTGCCATCATCATCATCATTATCGCCTTTATCATCATCATAATCGTCGTCGATAAGATATACAAGTGGTGACTCATCCAAAATGGACCGTATCAGCAGTGCAGTATAATCACCGACATGTCAGTATTACAATCACTGCCTGTAACTGAGAATATATTAATATTTTGAATTGCAAGTTACATATCAAGAAACAAAACAGCGCTTTTGAACGAGTAGAGTGTTTCATTTGAATGATCGCTTATATTTAGGTTCAGCTGAGTAATTATGTTGTCTGTGTCATTGCTTTGCTACTTTTGTGTTTCATAGTTCCAGATGATACTGAAGACGACGCCATCAGTGAGTTTTACTTGTTGTCGTGTTTTAATAAATTAATCGGAAACACGCTAAGATTAATTGATAAACCAGTGCATTTAGAATCTAGGTCTATCCGTTATAATAGTGACAACATTTCTTTCAACCGTTTTTGTTTTTTTACTACTATGGTCATGAAGTGGGGAATTTTACTAGCTGGACGTTACATATGTATGCACACTCCTACTGTCCTACTGTCATAGGTGTGATCATTGCTAATGAACTGTTTATTGTAGTAATAATCATCATCTCCGTCGTGTGTGGATGGATCGCAGCGAATCTGATTGTCTCCGGGATATCTTTTGTCATCTATAGAAAACACAAAGTGATCATGAACGGAAAGTTTTCTTGGTTGAAGAAGATGATGCCATGTGCAAATTCCAAAGATGAAAATGTCGGTCAGTGTTCTTTCAAAACTGACAAATTTCTTTTGGCTTCTGTCATTTATAATAAATGTACGCACATATATATGCGTAAATTGTGTTCTAATATATATATATATATATATATATATATATATATATATTATATGCACTATTAACACATTATCTGAGTGACATTAGCCCTATGTTTCATTGATTTCACAAATTATAGTATGCCCTATATGTTCCCGACGGGTCCGCGATGGCCTATGGGTTGTACCTTTACCTAACTGTGCAATATTGCAATTACATTAGAAGATATACATTTGATATACATTTGATATCCTATCGATTCCAATTAAAACTGAAACAGCTTCATTAGTGACATAGGTCCGAAAAGTGTTTAGAAAGTGTAGTCTAATATGCTTATCTGTGGAGTGAAATTTTATGAAAAAGGGGCTAACTGACTCGTGCTTTTGTTTTGCCATCTTCCATTGTAAAGTGTATTAGCGATGAATTAGTAAATCCGGAAGAACATTTCTTTCAGATGATCCACTTTGTAAGAAGATTCTTTGGGTTTCGCTCTGCGTTTTAACATCTGTCTTCGTCGCTGTTATTGTTTATCCGATTCTATTCGCCATTGCTGGATGTCCGTGTTGCCGAAAATCTCACCAAGGTACTCGCTTCAGACTCCGTTTTAATAGAATTCTTTCAAGGAATACATTTACTACAGCAAAAATTTATGGTATATTTTGATTTATTAAACTCCTGATTACATATCGCTATAAATATTGGTCACAATGGCTGCGCATTAAAATGCACGAGGTCTGGAGCAATAATCACACGAATCGTGCAGTTAACCAGTTGTCCTGAATAGTCATCTTGTTATTCCCTGGGCTTAATGCTCTTATATATATATATATGTCACGACAGTGGCTAGCGAGATGGTCTGCTAGCATTGACGTATAGTCACGGTTCCATAATATGGGCAGCCACGGTTTATATACAGACTTTTTCAGATCCACTTTGGAAGCGTTGTGAGCATCCTCAACGAAATCTTAGGCGGAGCTCAAACCTAAAAATTTCGGGTTTCAAATCTTGAGAATTTGAGCCTTTTTTCACAGTACACATAACAATATCATACCGCCAATCACCCAACCACCCTCCAATGATAACATTTTCTCGAGGATTTTGTAACGCATCGCAAGACCATTCCAGGTCCAATTTGGCCGCCTGTGCTCCCTCGTGGCTACCCTACAGTGCAAGTCTGCCAAACATGAGGTTTCGAATTTCAAACCTCGCACGCGAATGTCTTTGCCGCATACCCAATAGGTTCAGTTGTGCATGAGTAAGCCTACATCTGGTTTTCTATTTGTGGCAGAAAGGACGGCGGGGGGAGATGCCGCCTTATGTCCTCTTTATTTCTGATATAGTTTGAAGTTTAGGGTCAGAGCTTAATATATCTTCAAAGACAGTTATCAAACTCTTGCGTGCTCTTTAGCTTTATTTTAAAAGCATCTACTAATTTTTCTAGTCTATATACTGTACGTCGAGACTCAACCGCTTTCGCTATTATTCCTAAGTACCGTACGAGTCTCGCTGTTTATGTCTTCAAAGCATATGTACTGCATATTGGCAAGGACTGTCAGACTGTATGCCTAGTGCAATGCACCTGATCAATTTTTCTTCTCGGTCATGCCCCCAACCGGTTAAGAAGTTTGTATATTATGAAAGAGCGTTTTAATGGAGGGTTTATCGTTCAACAGTGGACCCAGAAGAAACGAAAGTGATACCTGAAACACCTGTATTGGTTCAGGCAACTGAAACAAACAAATCTGGGTAAGAACACTGCCCCGTTGTGCTTTCGACTTAGCTTTCATTCTCCTGAAACAAAATTTTGTCAAATTTTTCTAATTATTAGCAAAATTAGAGAAGTGTGGGCTTGTCCTTCTGTGCAGTACCTGTGCTCTCTAACAAGTATCACAAGTCTTTATGCTGCCTATGCTTTGCAGAATATTCAATAATTTGAGTGACTTGATTTAATCGCTTTCTTTTCATGAATGTCTGCTTCAACTAATAAAATTTTCTTATTTGCTTCAATCTCGTTACCATTTGCATTAGATCTGATTAAATTGATCTATTGGCAGTGTTCGTCATTTACTGTAGTCTACGTAGGTTTCTCTGTAGCCAATTGTCTGTGCCTAAAGTTATTCAGTACACGAGTTTGCATAGGCCATCTGGTTTTGCATCAGCATACTGTACAATATTCGTTTGCAGTTCAATTTTACTTCCGCATTCAGAAAGTCTCTTTGTGTTGAGAATAAGACACGTTTTCATTACTACGATCAAAGTGATTCCTATAGCAAGGATCTGCTTTCTCAAGGTGTCTGAGGGACTGTTCTTGGCATTTTCTTATTTCAGTGTCTCATAATGATCAGAAAGTGGAGACGGATCTATAACCTTCTCGTCGACCGTTAAGAAATTTCGCTGTTAACCACATCTTCTGTGACATCTTTCGTTTTCAATATTTCCCACTTCTGCAACTTTCTTACTGCATTTGCACGACACTGACAATGCGACTTTATTTTCAACTGCTTCAAAGAAATTTGCTATTAACTGTCCGATCAAAAAATAAATTATATTATCAGTTTTATGTTTTAGGGACCGTCCATATATGACGTCGCGCGAATTTTAGGTTAAAATTTCCCATTCCTCCTCATGTCACATATCTTCACAAAGGTGTTAATCCTCGTTAAAATGACATCACAAGCTTTCGAACCCTTCCCACAACTAATGCTATATTTAGAATACTAATCCGTTTTAGGTGAATAGGTATAGGTTGCTCTATCTTTTCCACGTAGACAAGGAATCGCGTGGTCTCACTATCATCAGCAACTATTGTCCTCGTTATTTCTTTTCTGATTCCGTCGAGTGTAAATTAGGCCTATATAGTGTTATCATGGCGAAATGAATAATTTCAGAATTTGAGTTTTTGTATTATAGTCTGCATTTATTAATATTTAGTTATAAACAAATAAAGGTACTTTCCCGTTATCCGGACCCCAGTGAAGAGATATTAGGGTTAAGGTTAGGGTTAGGGTGAGAGTTAGGGTTAGGGTGAGGGTTAGGGTGAGTGTTATAGTTTTAGCCTAACCATAACCCTAACCCTCGCCCTAACACTAACCCTAACCCTAACCGCCACCCTAACCCTAAGCATTTCTTAGTATCTCTTCACTGGGGTCCGGATAACGGGAAAGTACCCAAATAAAAAGTAAAAGTAAATTAAAATTTAAATGTGACTTCACAGTATTGTACCGCCCTTCCCCTGTGCCACAGCTTGGTGAACTCCCCGACCCCTCAGCGCGTGACGTCATATATGGACGACCACTTAACGGGAATTAAGAGAACTTTTGCGCTGGGAATTGTTCATTTGCTTAGACTTTATATAAATTAACAATGTCAGGGGTTTGTTGTTGCTTGCTAAATGAATTCTACGACAGTATTCGAATATAAGGAACTATTTGCATCAAGGCGTAGTTTGCAACATATCGTTATTATGAATTCACATTGTAACGACTGTTTTTGTCTTCTGATCATGAGCTTCACCTGCAGCATGTTTGTCGTGAATACTTTGTTTGCTTAGCAGTTGGCTTACGTGCCTCTTTAGCTCTCAATTTGCTCGTATTGCCAATCAAAGGTCACGTCTTGATTTTATCTACTGCTGTTGATTACTAGACTGACTTTGTTTCATTTGTCTCTGTTGCTTTTTGCTTTTATCTAATCTAATGACAAACACGGCCGATCATTGCATTATGACAATTCCTTTTACAATTGAATCCCAAACAACTAGGCCTATAGCGGTTAATCTATCCCAATTCCATTTGACTTTCTTATATTTTCCATCAGCCATAACGAAATTTCTACGGAGAGAACGAGCGCTCACCGGATTTATGAAAATAGTGCCATAAACAAGGAAACATTTAATGATTTTACTGAACATCAGAATTTTAATTTGTCACTTAGCTTCAAAGTCTGCAGAAAAATAGCAATCGAATACAGTGCATTGGTGTAGGCCCTATTTTTAGTGAGCTTTGGTCGCTTGTGTTCAATAAAATGTGATGTCATTTTTATCTCTATGTCCATTAATTTCATTAAATGTTTTGTGTCTCATTTTTATTCAGACTCGAGAAACAAACGAGACTCAAGGTAGGAAATTTCTCAATTATATTTCTACTATTTTCTGAGCGATCGATTAAAGTTTTCCAGAATAATGTTTGAAATGTGTCCTTGTTAGACCTAGTCAACTGTGATATGTATTTGGAATAGAAACAGACAATAAATCATCGCAGCCTTTGCAGCTTTCATCCAGACAATATGCAGATATACATCCTGTTTGTACCAAAACATTGTCTTGTATTTGTAGGGCAAGAGACATATGAAAAAAATTATTGCCAAAAATTTGACACTTTTATCAGTTTATCACACTGCGTTTGTGCGGTGAGGATGACAGATAGAAAATGCGGAAATCAAAATGGAAATATAAAAATGGAAATATAAAAATGGAAATATAAAAATGGAAATATAAAAATGGAAATATCAACACACTGATATGATTCAGCTAAAGCACAATGTCCATTGCCATCGATGCTTTTGCTAAATCATAAAAATGTGTTGATATTTCCATTTTGATCCTTTATTGAATATCTTCATGGTTATCATTTAGAATTTTCAGTTTAATAGCAGACCACGAAATGCAACATTCAAAAAAATCTTGAGTTGCTTTTTAACGGACGAAGAGATTGTAATTTATTTATTATAAATATTAACATCAATTTTGATTTATCAGTCTGCTGCTGCCAGCTGACTTTTGCACCTGTATTTGTGTCACGAGAGAGCATCATTCGACAGTTATGGCATATTAAATTTGGTTTGATATTGGTCAGGCCTTGACAGGTTTTGATTGACTGCTTGAATGTTAAACAAGAACAACGTGTCGACGAATGCAGTGCATTAAAATTTCTTCCTGTTTCACGACACATCAACTTCATTCAAAGTCTCTCTCTTATCTCTCTCTTTCTCTTTCTTTTTTCTCTCTCTCTCTTTCTCTCTCTCTCTCTCTCTCTCTCTTTCTCTCTCTCTCCCTCCTCTCTCTCTCTTTCTCTCTCTCTTTCTCTCTCTCTCTCAATTTTAGCTAAGAGTCTCTCCTCTTGGCGTTGCTGTGGACAACGCAGAAGCGTTCTCGTTCCCGCTTTCTTTAAGTGGTTAATTTAAATTTCTGAAATGGCCTTTGTGAGGAATGTCAATTGTAAAAACGCGCCGAGAGTCAAACAATTGTCCTAA
Source organism: Metaphire vulgaris (assembly GCA_018105865.1). Classification (NCBI taxonomy): domain Eukaryota; kingdom Metazoa; phylum Annelida; class Clitellata; order Crassiclitellata; family Megascolecidae; genus Metaphire; species Metaphire vulgaris. The sequence continues at coordinate 14,743,116 of CM030852.1, forward strand.
TTTCTCATCCTCATTTACCGCCTCAGATAAGCATTACTAGCAACAGTGGCAGAATAAGGAAGTATGACTAATGCTATTTCTCGAATCATTACATTCAGAAAGTAACCTTTATAATCCGAGCTCTTCTTTCTCTCTCCTTCTAGTCAATTTTCTAAATAATCAATGTAATCGACCTACAGTTTTATGCTTACAATGTAAGCTACTGCATTAAGTCCATTTGATATTGTCAGACCATAACGACTGTATATTGCAAAACTTGAGCTTTGGGCCTTTGGCGTTTTACAGAAACGAAAGCACAAGAGATCACCAGACAGGGGCGTTACCCCGATCGTTGTCGAACTCAACGGCGGAAGCCCCCGGACAGGCACCCCCGCCGATTCCAGACTCGATGCATCTAACTCAAGTCGACCACTCCCGCAACTCACACGGAAACTCCCTCCACTCAAGACCTCCTCCTCCAAGCAAAAGGGCGATGGTATGTACCCAATCAATTGTGGTCTTGATATCTCTCTCACAACTGACTTCATTTATCAAAAACTTGACTTTAGTCTACAACCATTTAAAGCAGCTATTTTGTTTAAAAAAATAATGGAAATGCTGCAGAAAATATAGGCTTAACCTTTATCAACCGTTTGCAGGTCTTCATTCATTTGGGTCTGTTAAACCTGAACCAAGTTAATTGCTTAGTCCAGGGCTTATGATGCTGTTAAGACGACATTGCTGTCAGTACATACGATTTAATAATAATAATAATAATTATTATTATTATTATTATAGTAATAATAATTATTATTATAATAATTATAATAATAATAGTAATAATGTGATTTAAAGTGATTTAGGCGGCTAAGTAAGCCTGTGTGAAAACCACTGTTGTAACTCTCCACATTCAGACACCTAGTTTTCCGAGATAGCCTTTGAATCCGTTTACTGTTTCAATTGTCACTGCCACCTCGTCCAAACTGCTCCATTTGTCCACAACTCCTGCACTAAAACATTCTTTCTTCGTCTTATCCTCTGCTTGAACAATCTGCATTTGTGGCCTCTTGTGCTGCTATTAGAGAAAGCAATGGTCCAAGCAATGATCTCTGAGGTCTGACTCCACTGATAACTCTTGCCCATTGCAAATGGCCTCCCCTAATGCCAACCTTCTGTCTTCTTCCCTTCAACCAATTTTCAATCCATCTGAGAATATTGCCCCTTATTCCACAGGACTTCAGTTTTGCAGACAGTCTTGTAGTTTCGCCGGTCTTAATGCCAAATTGAATCGATTTCTTTTATTGCTTTCAATTGTTGTGTTGTTCTAGAAGTCTCCCTCTCCCGTTAGCGCTTCTGGGGTGGAGTACGGTGAACTGAAGATCGATGCAAAACCTGGAAGTAGAAAACCTGTTGAATTGATAATCCAAAAGGATTCAGCTTATGCAGAACTACGCACATCATAACCTCCGTTAATACAAGAGAATAACTGAACACAGAGAGAAGTTTCATATTGAAACTGATGGAATAACAATTGAACATAAATTTGTGTATTTAAAACAGAATTATCACTATTCGTTTGACCTCGTAAAACCTTTTCAAATATTCAGAAAATGATAAGACACATTTGTTTGGTCTTATAAAGCGACATCTGTCACAAAGTGTGTGATCTAAATATTAATAACTGATTCCCGAGTAGGGCAAAAGTCAAGGGAAGTAATTCTGAAACTCTTGTAATCAAAATGCTTAGCTAATATTTGAAATAACGTTTGTACAGAAGATGTAATTGACGAAACTACATTGAATTTATTCATCTAATGGCATCTGTATACAGTAGACACACAGCGTGCATCGTAGTCTGCTACATTAATCGAATTTTTCTATATTCGCTTTTATTTATATTGCGAAACAAAGGTTTGACTTTAAACGGCTAATTTTGTTATATTTCATTTTATGTTGTATTTTAATTGCCTTAGTACATAAAAGACAATAATGTGATAATTAATAGGAAAGACGATATCAGGTCTTTCTAGCTGTTTTGCAATACTCTATGCTTCAAATTTACATCGAATTTCCGATGAGTGTTAAACGTTATTGGAACTGCACTTAAATGAATGAGTGAAGTGAACTTGGCAATAGAGACCCCAATAATAAATTCCTTGCTTTGGAGCAGAGTGCGTGTGTAGCAGTGCTGCAATTTCGCTGTATTTAGGCGATTATGTTGCGCCAACTGCTGACGTCAGCAAATGTAGTTATTTTTAATCAATGCAATCAATCAAGTGTCTTTAACTTTTAGCGTTTGCTTTCTTTTGCATATTGAAGACGTTTGCATATTGTGATATTGAATAAAGGCAACTCTAACGGTGTATCATCGGTATTGAGTACAAACTATCAGTTGATTCTAATGATGTTGGCTTTCTTTTCTGCTATATATATATATATATATATATATATATATATATATACAGTATCTGTAAATAAACTTATAATAAAAGCGTTTAAATAAAGAGCTTTTTAGACGTTGTCTTCACTCGGCCAGAGTTACGCATAAGACATTCACAACTACAGATGCTATCCAACGACGCCTCCAGATTAAGGAACCCGGCTACTAATGTAGGTCATCTTCTAATGATTCCACTTTCCAGGGAAGTCCTGAGGATGTCGTGAGCCCCTCAGCCGGGTCTGGTGGGAACCCCAGCTGCTAAAAACGAATGATATTGGACTCAAAACCTGAATCTATCATATATCTCCAATGAAGATTTCTTATATTTTCTAGATTTTGGGACACAAAACGAAAGCTTAAACACTTGAAGCTCATATAAAAATGCACAGAAGTAGGATGACTGGATGAGGAGAGCAATTCGTTTTAAGCCCTATAGGCTGACGGAGCAGTCGTGCCTCATATAAGCCACTCTAAATCACGCTATGATAAACGAGAAAAGAAGGACCATAACATCCATAACCTAAAGAGTGAACACAATTGATTAATTATATGATAAAGAATGAACGAAATCTGTTATACATCTGAGTTTATATGTTCCGTAGACAACCACTGGTGCAGGTCAGCTCCCATCTCGGTAACATTTTCTCATCTGATTTTCACAAATCCCACGACCGATTTAAGACGGAATATGGAAACCCTGTCTCCGGACCACCTCCGAGATCTATCGAAATATTTGTCCTGGTTGTCCACTAAATTTTCCAAAAGATGTCTGTAGCAGTGCATATCTGAAGGTTTTCGCAGGTGTAGGATTAGTGGATGAATTTTGTGATTAGAGATTTGAGTGTCAGACATGTTAAGGCTCTTTATCTGAGACACTGAAAAGGGCAATTGGCAACTTAATCGTAGGACTAATAACAGCCAGTAGAGGGTTAAACGGGGGATCGACCCACTCTGAGTCGGGGTCTTAGCTAAGGGTCAGACTGTCCCGACCAGCTGCTGCTGAACTCAGTTGTGTTCTCGTAATTATTTTAATTCAGAAACTTCGTTTGAAACCGATTCAGTTGGAAAAATCTCATCAGATGCGGTTGATTTCATATACGAAAGACATTCGACCATCGTCTGCTTAGTGCGTTGATCAATCGTCAATTGTCGGCACATTCCAGGGTTGTTTCTGTGGTTTTACCGCATTTGGAGACAATAGGAAGAGAATTGATAAACTCTGCGACATTACTGCATAATTGTGATGTTAGCTTTCATATATATTAGTGAGCAGGGAGACTTTCTATTTTTAAAAGTGCGTGAGTTTTTTTACAGGAGAATGTCTCCTGGTTGCACTGCTGCCTTTAATCGGATCTCTGTCCTAAGTGATAACAGCGCTTGTTGTTTCGGATGCCCTTATCACAGGCCCTAGAGACCTATTAGGAGATATTCAGATACGGATGACAGGTGTAAGAATGAGACGGTATAATGCGTTCAACAGGTGAATAAGACCATCTATCAGCAGGCGTAGACCTGCTGTTGCTAGGTACACCTGTAGACATCCTGGTCTTTGAAGTGTCTCTTAAACTGTTAGCATATGCGACCAATCGACCGTAGATAATATCAATACAATTCAGCATAGATACTTAAGGTCTAAAGGTTTGTTAACCTGTTAAGTCCTGTTAAAGCTGTTAAGACCTTTTAGGTTTCCCTGGCTCAGTGTCTACACTGCACTTCTCTCTACAAGTGAATCGTTGCTAGAAGTCATGTGCACAAAGAGAGAATACAAAAACAGTGAAACCGTTTTTCAAGGCACTCCACATTCAATCATGTTGTCATACCTTTATACCTGTACAAGTGCGTTGCGTCATGCTAGGCTCCTCCCCTTGTCCAGGTGCGTTGACGATGGATGACGTCATCCACAATTTAGTTAGTCACCATTTTGTTCATCATCATCATTAGTTCTTTTCATGCAGAACTACTGAACTATTTCAAACCTTATTATTATTATTATTATTATTATTATTATTATTATTATTATTATTATTATTATTATTATTATTATTATTATTACAGAATTACTCAAAATTTATGAATGCTTATTGCCTCAAATGACGCTAAGGAGCAAAAGTGCTAAAATTGTTGGAAAATTCTTACATCAGTGTTCGTAATACCTATCAGGTGGCGTCTTCCAGGGGTAGGGGTTCGCATCCTTTGGTCACGCCACTGTCCCATTAGGCAGCCTGGTTACGCCCATTCTGAATGCAATTAAACCATTGTGTACATATATATATATATATATATATATATATATATATATATATATATATATATGTACATATATACTGTAAATGCATCAAGTTGACGGTTTCTTACATTGGATCTCACCTGTATTGTAGGTGAGATCAACATGTGGTACATCCGTCAAGGTTTTAGATGGAGGTGGTGGTGTGGGTGGTGGCAGTAGGGGTGGGAGTGAGGCCTGGCGGGCAATGCTGAAGTACACAACAGGTGATTTTTCCTGTCTCTGCCGCTTTCTTGAATAGACCCATTTCTGGCATTTCATCGCAGGAGGTGATTGAAAATCTAAACGAACTTCCTGATTTGAAAATCTCTTCGTCGTTAGCAACCAACGGACGCCAATGTCTGCCCCTCCTGCCCCGCCTCTGTGTTATCAGCGACGCCATGACAATGACAGACGAAGTCCAAAGTGTCAGCGCGTGTTATCAGAATACATTATGCGACCTAAGTGGCCTCGAAAGTGGGTCTAGTCCTGTTTTGACTAGGCCTACATGCGGCCAGCTGCAATGGCGTTTATTCTAAGCTACTTCCTTGTCTCTTTGTGCGTCGATTGTTCAATGCAGTCGAGTGCTTAGTTATCAAGAGCTGAGTAGAAGGGGATTTCTCTAAAATTCCAACCGTCCAGACAGTGGTTCACGTGCAGTCCATTATTAGGGGGAATTTTGCTCGTTGCCTTCCTGTTCTATATTTTGGGCTTTTCTCAGCGTCATTTATTGTCTGGAAATTTGTCATTCGATCTGCCTTAATTAACCACAGACGCAGAGGTGTCGATTGAAAGGCATCACTAGTGAGCAGTAGGAATCACTGTCGCCACCTGGCGAATGAAGCGAAGTCTATGGGTGTACATCTGTTTACGCGGACGGGGTTTGATTAGGGAGATAAAATCCATGATATTCTATAGAAAATTGATAGAGTGACGTTCTCCAATTAAGCAGAGGAAAGTACGTATAAATGTGAATCCACCCCTCCCCTCCCAACCGAAATCCTGGATGCGCCACTTTGGACGTATAAATAGCTTACGCCCTCAACAATGAAAGACGTAAATCGGGAAGGGGTGATTCACCTTTTCCCCAAAATGTGCGATCATGAATATAACTGTGAAGCGTTTTGGGCATTTATTGAATTCGAAGAACATTCAAATTTCAGTTTCTATGTTACATTCAATCGATTATTCATGTTTTAAGCTATTGAACTGATGTTGAAACAGCAGAAGCTGTATAGATCTGTATATATGAGCTCTCTATAGATCATAGGCCTATATACATGAGCTATCCGTATATTTTAGGCTAGCACAATATCACAAACACGGTTAGACGTTGTAGGCGGATTTCTCGTCATAGTGAAAAGCAGAAAGACAGTTATAAAGTCAGGTCCTACATCTTAATCTGGTGTCGCCCTCTCTTCCCTTTTAAGCATTTTAATGGCATTCATCAGTTCAGAACTTCAGACCGAAGGGGCGGAGCAAGGCAGACTAGGGAATGGAATGTGAATCCACCCCTCCCCTCCAGGGACGTCATTTGGGGGGCAGGGGGGCATTTGCCCCCCCCTGATTTTGAGGAAAAAAATTTTTTTCTTGTGTTTTTTAGTATTTAGTTTTTTACATGTCCTAAAGGACCCTGATATGATGTGGAGTAGTCTAGTCTGAAAAAAGTAACTAACCGTTATAAACGGCTGACGAGCAAAAAAAAAAGGTCGTCAACTTTTTCGCAAACTTGTAACTTGTCAGGTCAAAAGTGTTTTGCCCCCCCCCCTGAAAAACAGTGAAATGACGTCTCTGCTCCCCTCCTGGATGCGCCACTGGGGTAAACAGTGGGATGTGTTAAAACAATAACTAAGTGTGATGGCCATGTGGCCAAATTAAGACTGCTTAATATTCGTGTATCTGTCATTTTAACCACTGGCGGTTAATGGCATCAAAGGGCGATCTTCTAATCTGTCTTACGATAAGTCAGAATGCCATTTGATTAGGTAGACATAGTCAGTCGTTATCTATTGGGGCTGCGCAGGTCAAATCGTGTCTCAACCGGATTCAGATAACAGATCATAGCAGGTCAATTATTGATGATTAACGTCTTTGCTTATCTCAATATAGAAGGTTGCCTTTGTCCCTCTGTGCTTCTGCTGTTGCTATCAAAGACTATATGCATACTCAGAGAGCAGTTTCTTAGGCTGACGTTAAGATAGCGAGTATCCTGAGTATAGGCTACTCAAGTACTTCAAAGTACAAAGTCTGAATGTTAATCAGTTAAAGTCTTAGACCTATATACTCATTGTTTGCATAGACGTTCAATAGGCCTATTTGAACGTCATGAACACATTCAGTTCTTAATCAGCCTAAAACTCTGATAAAGAGTAAATGGAGTAATACACAAAAAACTACGTTTTGTTCCACCAATGATTTTCGTAGAATTGTCATATATATATATATATATATATAACCGTCAAATTCTGAAATTTGCTCCTAATTATGGCATGAGCCCCTCACAAATTCAATTCTTTTGCAAAAATTGCTAACTAAAGCAACAAACTTAAGACATGAACGACCAAAATAATTTCAAATTCTGTTTTATCTGTTAACATATTTATGTCAATAAATATAAAATATCAGAAATTATTGCCGTTGACAGCACTGCTTCGATTACAGGTGAAGAAGAATTCTAGATTACATTCGCCAGGTGGCGATGTTGACTTTGGCGCCTTTAACTTCAACGCCTGTGACCTTAAGCGTCTTCACTTTGCTCGATCTCTGACTACACTGGAAAACACGATTTTCTTAACTGAGAAGGTAATAGGTGATTCAGATGGGATACGACACGCTGATTCCAAATCTGTAAGCGGTTTTTCTGTAGCACGTCAGGTTTAAAAGTTATCCCCATCTAATTGTTTTGCATGCGTATACTGTCAAGAGTGTCATGTCATGCATTACACTGGTTTATAAAAAACATTTTTGAAAATTGTATAAGTTTTTTCAACTGTTTTATGACAATTTTGTACTGCTAAAATTGAAAATAATACTGGTTTCTTTGAATCAGGTCAGGCTTTTTTGCAAATTTGACTTTTAAAAAATCTTGCCTTATAACTAAATCGATTGTATTATGTAAAATTAGAGGGCAACCAAAAAAACATTTTGTCAGTTGTCTCAGAAAGTTAGACTTCTTGCTGGGCATATCTAGAGTGCTGATTCCAAATATGGCATCAGATTTTTCTATCATCTCTAGTTTTTAGATACGGCCATATATTCTAGACCGGACGTGCATGTATAATTGCCTATATCACATGGTAACAAAAAAATTTGTGTTGCCCTGCTGCCTTAGAAGTAAGACCTGTTTCTTAGTATATTTATGGGTCATGATTCCAACTATGGCATCAGATTTCCTCAATTAGTTCTAGTTTTTTTAGATACGGCCATATATCCTACAGTATATTGGAAGTGCATGATTATATATATTTGCTCTATGTAGCTTTTGATTGCTCTCACCTAAAGGTCTTTGTTAATAACATTAAAGGTTTTATATTTCCAGAAGGAATCAATTGAAATATGTGCAGTATAATAAATTATATGACTTAATTAAATAAGCATGATTCATGACAACTGTTTTGAGGTAATTGTGGACGCAGGAGCAGCAATTTAGGACACATTTAGACATACAATTGCATGTTAAATGCTTGAAGTGTCATTTTTTTCTGATTTCTAGTGTGACAAAATAAATGACAACTAATTCACTCATTAATATAGTTGTATCTAAATATGTAATAGTTGTTGCTTAGAAGTTTTTTTGCTGTTCAAGGATAGAATTCAAATAGATTAAGGATTCTGCATTTAACGCATTTTAGTAGAACCAAAATATAAGGACGACTAAGCCGTATCTCAAAAACTAGAGCCAATGGGGTAAAACGGATAACAATCTTGGAATCAGGGCACCAAAATTACACAAGAACAGGTCTTACTTTGCAGGCAACAAACTGTGTGTTGACCATTTCATTATAATAAAATCTGCATTACGTAAATAGAAAATACATGCATACTGTATATGAAAAAATCACATATAGCGATATAATAAAAAAGTTGACCTGATTGAGCAAAACCAATGTTACATTTGAATTTAGGACATCAGAATTGTCCTAAATCTGTTAAGAAAACTTAGACATAAAATTTCATGTAAACCAGTGCTATGACATGTGCTTCAGTTACAGTAGACTATACATTTTTTCTATTTGCCCATAACTAAAAATTCTGACGTGATAGAAGATTTTGGTGGTTATATTTCGATTTAGCATAGCCTAATTGTATTAAATCACCACAAATCTTATCAGTTAATGAAAAAAACTTTTTTTTTGTTACTCAGTGCTATCTAACTAACTAACTTCTGTTTTGAGTCTTCATATTGAACATCCGATTTTTTCTTCGGTTTCAACGTTCCTGTCTTGCGAGTGGTGTTCAAAAAGAGCGAAAAGGAAACGAAGAGATGCTACTATAGGGCCCTACACATTCTTTGCTTTTAGCCTAATATCTGAATTTGTTTAGTGGAGAGTGCCGAGGCTAAACTGTGCCCCTCCCCCCGTAAGATATTTACCCTGGCCTCTAAGGACGAAGGATATAGCTGCAAATACAAGAAATTCATCCTTTGGAGAGGCCCTTGTGACCGCCTCCTTCCCTCCCGCTTTTGCGGAAGCCTGGCGCCGGGTCTTAGCTCTAGGTCTAATATTGGAATCAACTGTCCATAGGAACTTACATATCAGAAGCGAGACTACTAATTATAGGAACTTGCTATTGTCATGGCAACGTATCATGGTTAATGTCTTCGTTGTCATGGCAGCCAGGGCTTTTTGTGCCAGAACGAGGCGGAACGGCGTTCCGGAAAGTATGAAGACTGGTATTTTTGCAGCATTAAATTCACAAATAGAAAATTTAGAAGCGATATAGTTCGAAATTTTCTACGTATCAATTTAATGTTGTAGTGATAATAATCATTATAGCAACTGTTTGGCCGCTACGTCGTGTTGACAAATAGTTCCCCAACGTTTGTTTCCAACGTTTGTAGATTGACAGCAAAGTAAGAATTTTATGTATATAAAATAAAAGCCGGCAATTGCGAGAGTTTTTCTTTATTCTGACGGAAAATGCATATTTAGAATACATTATTTACAGCGAATGAGATTCATAATCCTCCAAACAACAATTCCATTTAAAACATAAAATAGCTTTTTCGATCGGTAAAATCTTCAGCATTTGTTTCGCCTAATAAGAATATTTGTACACGAATTGTTTCAATAATCATCTAAAATCGTAAATGTACAAATTCAATAATTATGACGACGATTGAGACAAAAGCAGAACTAATCAGAAGTCATAGAAATAGCATTAATATGCAAAACCCCCTCTACTTCAAACGTTAGAGGCTCCAGCCAAAGAGATCATGGGTTCATCATCGGGTCAGTCCTGCTTCCCACCAGAAGATCAGCCCTGCTTTCAATATCAGTTGCTGCAGTCCAATTACCATCGCTCATTAAAACAATATATAGGCCTACACTACCTGTAGAATCATTTCCCCAAATAATATTAAACCTTCTACTTTTCTAGAGAATAAACAATTACCTTTTCATTCTCTGATTAGATTTTAAAAATAAATATGCTCAAAAATATATTACATCGCTCGATGCGAGCTTAAGAACAACAAAGAAGAAAACAAGATAATCCAGCAAAATCATATCACGCTATCTACAATCAAGTCTCTATATGATATGCAAGTGATTTTACTGATAAAATCAATCAATATAACAAAATACAATTATTCATAAACAGTCATTTCTGGTTCCAATGAAGAGAAAATCTAAAACGGATTTGATGCATCCGAAGCAATCCTATACGAAGATCGGGACTCTGAGATGGAATCTCTCTGAGTGCCTAATTGCAATTAATTGCATAAGAGATGATTCATGTGAATGGAGTCAATGGTTGGACCAGAAGACGTTTTGATGTCGATTGGTAAAATGCATTTAATCGAATTCTTTGAAACTTCATTTTAATCGAAAAATCAAACAATCAATTCCAGCGGCGGTTCCAGGAATTCTTGGTGGAGGATGAAAAAAAATTCATAGGAAGTTGGTGGGGAGATGCAAAATGAAAGAGAAAAGAGAGGGGAAACGGTCATTGTTAGTGTTTTACCCACTAAATGTTAATAAACCTTGCCAAAAGACCGACAAGCGAAAAAAGGTCATTCGCAGTATTTTTCACTATTTTTAAAAAAACTCGTCGGAAAATAGGTTGACAAGCAACAAAGGTCACCCGGAACCCTGGTGGGGGGTGCATCCTCAGTATCCTCAGTCATCAACATGGTGGAACCGCCACCGATCAATTCTACTCGTAATTTCCTGTTTTTAAATAGGCCTAATCGATTTGAAAATACATTCGCAGGTGTAGGCCTATAGGCCTATAGGCCTATACTACATTTGGTGAGCGCAGTTTCCCTATTCGTTTGACTGACTCAAAAGATGTTTCAGAACGCAAATGATGAAGAGACTTCGCTTAGATCGGATCTTCGAAGTCTTAGACGTCACTTCAAAATAGCAAAACAGATTCTTCGGTTGTCGTCTTCTTCAGTTTCTCTTCGTCTCAGGAAATAAAAACAATTGATTTGATTTTCGTTACGAGTCAATTAATGGCCCAGAGCTGCGTCGACCATCGAGATTAATGTCAATCTGTGGAGGGTCGAGGGCGGGGTTATTTCTAGGATTATAAATTTGGGGGATGTCGGTATATTTTGGGGTCCATCCTTGCCGAAAAAGCATGACAAGCAAGAAAAGGTCATCACAGACTCACATTTGGGGGGTATTGGAGAGCGCGTCGGTCTCAAATGTGGAGTGTTGGGGGAGGGGTGTCAGGGGGTGTAAAAATATCCCTGATCGAGGGTCTAAGAAGAACCCACCATTAGAGTACCACCTCCCACCCCCACATGAGATGAATCATTTGGGGGCAGGAGTGGTTCAGCTTCAACCCCTACTATTTTTACGGATGATTTATTGAACGAGGGTCCTCTGGTCAGTCAGATGGTCAATGGGGTCAATTAAGAGATTGCGCTGTGCACTTGAACGATTGGCTGTTGACTCGATTGGAAGATGCTGGAGACGGAGGAGTAGCTGCTGCCAACTGCTGCTGCTGCTGCTGTGCTCATGTGAGTTGCTGCCATGACGTCATCTGCCGCTGATGTCAGCTGAGCAGTTGAACCGTTGACGTAGTAGCTGTAAGGCGCTGAAACAGATTCAGTCAAAGATTATTCTACGAGAAAAGTTACATTAATTAATAAAGAACAGTAAATGTCTTTCTCTGGCTACTGAAATAGACAAAGTCTTGCTGAAACTTAATATGCAGTATATATATATATATATATATATATATATATATATATATATATATATTCACCTGATGAACAGACTCTGGGCCAGGATGTGTCGTAGCCAAACGGAGCAAAAAGGCATTCCGCACCTGGTGGAATAAGAAAATACACTTCAACTGTCTACAATCATTGTCTCCTTTGTTTAATGCCATTGAATAATGCAGCTGAAATTGCTGAATAGATTCTGCGCCAAAAGTAACGGAAATATTAAATAAATACAAAGGAAATACACGTTACACCTGAACCTGGCAATTGGAGAGGCCTACCGTTGTCATAGAGACCGTAGTATGGTGTCGTGGAGTAGTTGTTGGAGTGTGGGGGGCAGAGACCGTGAACCGGTTTCAGTTCCACCAGGTCACTGGAATGCATCTGCGTCTGGTGACCTCTGACCTCGAGCAAGGCGTTCTTTGCGTCGTCCGCTGCGATGACGTCATTGCTCAGCGCCATCATGGATTCGCTGTTCACACCGGAAGTGACGTCATCCAACGCTCCAGACCTCAGGATGTTGTTCAGACTGACCGCTGTCATGTTGTTGTTGTTCACTGAAATGTAAGTTAAGTCGAAAAAGATAAAATTATGCTTCCTACTTACTTACTAAATATACTAAATAAGTGATTTATTCGCTAATCAACTGAATTAATTAATTAATCGATTAATTATAAGATTTCCATTTTTATTTAACTCGAGTGACTCACATTCCGGAAGAAAATTCTTTGTTTCCATTGGACAGAATTTTGTTTCCGACTTGAGGACTCCATCCTCTCCCCCTTCTCCTCCTCCTCCTCCGTTTCCAAAGACCATTCCACCGCTGGAAACAACTCCAGGCACCACCATCACTCCCCCTACTCCTCCTCCTCCCTCTCCCTCTCCGCTCCTTTCTGGCGTCGAATTGTCTTGCTGAGGAATTCGAATCAAACGAACGGTGGTAACACCTGAGACAACAGGTGAGCACAACAGGTTGTCATCAACATTCCAGCCTCAATTCTGCCACTAGAGAAGAAGCTGCTAATAGCAGTTTAAATGCTAGTATGAAACCACTAGAGAAGCTGCTAAAATGCTAGTATGAAACCACTAGAGAAGAAGCTGCTAATAGCAGTTTAAATGCTAGTATGAAACCCTCTCGCTCTTGTGTTTAATAGGGACTCGGTTCATTCAGTTGAATGAATTTATACATTTTTTTAAAATTATTTTAAAATCTTTTCTCGAAAGTTCTTTTACCGAATTGCGTTGTGTAAGTTGCAAAAGCCTCTTGGTGACTTTCCGTTGTCTTTGGATAAGGTTCGACGACTCCAGGTAGAAGGTTCCCGCCAGGTATTTGCCCAGGTAATCCTTCGACCATCGCCTGTGCATGGATCGGAGTCATTTGGCTCTGAACCGCGGCGTAGGGTATCTGTTGTTGATTGAGGGTGATGTATCCCCCGGAGGGACATTCGCCCAAACCCCCGTCGAATGTCTTCAGCGTGTCGTTCTGTTTGGCCGCCGCCGTAGACTCGAAGACCCCGATTCCCAATCCGTTCTGTCGTCTGGATCTCCTTTTCCCGGCGCCCTTCGCCCGCGCCCTGGGCGCCTTCAAAGGGGTCTTGGGAGTCAAAGCAGCGCCCATAGAATATCCGGGTGTTTGACCACAGAGTGCGTTGGTGGTTGAATGGGAGACGAGGGAGGAGGGGTTGAGGAGAAGTGGGATTGACTGAAGGTGTTGCGGAACAGGTGGTTGAGCAGAGAATGTCGTCGTCTGGAGGAAGGAGGAGGAGGAGGAGGGCGAGGTCGACATCAACAGATCGTGTTCTTGTTTCAACTTCTCCGCCATCTTGTTTCGAACGATTCTACCAAAGTTGTAAATACAGAAAATGCGCTAGAATATCTCCGAATGAACCTGAAGCAGATAGGCTTGAAATATATTTAATAAGACTCTGACTGTAGCAGTTGACATCAAGAGAAACATACGGTCCTCCCAATTGTGACTCATGTATCCGAATGGAAGTAAGTAAGTACTTACTTACTTACTTACTATCCGAATGGAATTTTTAAAAAGACCAACTGAAGAATTTGCTGTTAAATACTAAGCCGTATTATTATTTCATGCACAATGTAAACAAAGAAATATAATTGTATTAATTGGATTCTAAATATTCCTTTCCTTGCTCAAAAACTAAACCAAGAGAAATGAGAAAAACTTTTGTTCTTTGATCCAGATTGCATTAGGCCTACTCAACGCAGAAACTGTGATGTAGGCCTATATACATGTATACTGTATAGGCCTATGGCTGAGTTGATTGTACAGTTATGTCATTATACAGAAAGAGCGGACAGGATGCGATTGCAGAAGCTAAATGGAGGTCAGTACAAGTTCATGAAATACTCGAGTACAAAAGTACAGTGCATAGGAGCCTTAGAGCCTAATTTCTGTTATTACCTGTTGATGGAACTGACGCTGGGCACCGTGTCTTGGGAGCAGACTCCTTCTCCGAGCAGTTTCTCTTTGATCTCCCAGGCGAACATCGTCGGACTGTCCTGCTTAAGGGTGATTATGGCGTCCACGACGTACTCCGTTGCCACCTTAGGCTTAGAACCACCGATGACACCCGGCTTAATAGATCCAGTGTCATAGAACCTAAGCATTCGATTAGACACAGGTAAGGCGGATAAGATAGATAAGAAAGATAGATAGATAGATTTAGAAATTCTTTAGAAATCTCTTCTATTTAAATTAATTCACAATTTTCTATTGTCTTCTTTATCATTCGATTTTCTTCATGAACTTCTCTAGTGTGATGAGTTCTATGTATTCCTATTGTTTTAGATAAAATTAATTAAGTCGTCTACTCGACTGGTTTGTAGCATCCATTTGGGCAAACTTATCTCTCTCCCTATTAATAATAAATTCATTTAACTAACATAATAGCCACCATGGAGTTTTTTTCATAGACCAGTAAACAATTAATGGTTACAGCTACTGTATATATAATATGTACTATGTTAATCCATGTCAATTGTTTATTAGTTAAGTATTATTTAGAAATTTCGTCTGTTTTGTAATGGTTCCCTTTGGTATATTATGAAATGACGTTAGTAATCGAATTCTGTAAAACAACATATGTGAAATATCTAGGCCTATATAAATGAGATGAGAGAAAAAATTGTAATCTTCGTTAACAATCTGAACATGTCATCGGTGTGAGTGTGTTACCTTCCTAGGATTTTGCTGACGCATCCATGTGAGACCCTCAGCTGCCGTGAGATGTCGCAGGGTCTGACTCCCTGGTGGGCCAGTTCCACGATCTGGTGTCTGACAATGTCCGGCAGAGGTCTTCCATTGACGAAGATTCCTCCCAGCTGGTTGACTCCTCCGTGCGCTGCCAACACAACCATCTCCCCCACTCAATTCCTCTTCCAGAAAACAACTCAAACGCGCTTTCTAAAGAACCCCTCCCCTCCTCACGCAATCACCCGGAATTCTCTGGTGCTAATGTTTTCCCCACTTAATCGCCGTCACGTGATCAGTTTTTGCAAAATACTTAAATAGTTCTGCTTTTCTTTCTGAGCTTTTGAGGGTTTCAATCGAGAATCTCACAGTCGCGAAAATGCGGAACAAAATTGTCAAAACTTCAGCAACATTTCGGGAACAACTTCTCAGGCGGATAAAAACAAAACAAAGCCGAGACCGAGCAATGCTCAAGGCGTCCTCATGGGGAAACTCTCTTTGAAATCGCTGCTTCAAGTGAACTTTCATCTGGGAACGAATTTCATTCGATGTTTGACTCGAAACAACGATCCTTCGACGGATCGAAAAATCTCGTCTTTTATATTCAAATGCGCCGAAGAGTAAACATTTGCCGATCGCTCGAAAAACACTCGAAATGTCACTGGGCGTATTTTGGAACACCCGGGTAGTAGGACTATGCACACGAGAGAGAGAGAGAGAGAGAGAGAGAGAGAGAGAGAGAGAGAGAGAGAGAGAGAGAGAGCGTATCGCATTATGTATGAACAAGCCAATGACGGAGAATTCTCGATAGTGTTTAAATAAACTTCTTATACAATATTTAATGAGAAGAAAGTCGGTTGAACAAAAGGAGACGACAGAAGAGGATCTCAAGCGACAGTTAAAAATAGACGCAGAGACACGGAGGTCGACCCGAGGAGAGAGAGAGATACGTGATCCGAATACATAACGAGCGATTCCATGATGATGATGACGATGATGATGATGGCGGTTACGAAGGCAAAACTGGTCTGTTGCATGGGCGCCCGCACATTGGGGCAAGAGGGGGCACATGCCCTCCCCTGGAAAATGCAAATACCAATATTTCACATTGACATTTGAAAAACTTGCTAAAATATTAACCGTGACCATTGTGTTAGGATAGGATAGGATAGGATTTATTTCCAAATAAACAATCAACACATCAAAGCATAATACAACCAAGTTACTAAGTTTCCTGAAACATTAATTATCAGTTCAATCTTCATTTAACAGAAAATGGATTTAGGAAATAATAAGCTACTAGGGAACCATAGGTTCCCGCATGACAGTAGCATAAACATGTGTTTTGCCCCCCCCCCCTGGAAAAATTTCTGCGGGCGACCGTGGTATGTTGGACCTACTGCAAGCAGGGCCGCCAAAGGGAGACAGAGGAGGGGCCAGATGAACAGGGGCCCGGCGACCTGTAGGGGGTCCGGACCGGACAGTATTACGTATTATTAACTTCCTAAACCCTGAAAAAGGCTGAAAAGCAAAAAAGATCATCACCAGTTTTATTTTTCAGACTTGTTAGGGGCCCGTGATGGACCTTCTGCACAGGGGCCTGGAATTTCTCTCGGCAGGGTCTGACTGCATAACCTAACCTATATATATATATATATATATATATATATATATATATATATATATATATATTGGTCTATAGTATATATTGGTCCTTTGTTCCACATAATAAGCATCAACGGCGCCTTCAGACAAATTACAGGGTGTAAAAGTGAAAAGGGCACCCCTTTATGATATTTAATATCTCGGCTGCGTGTATAGCGATTTCAATGAAATTTATAGGCCATATACCTGGGAATGTTTCTGATGTAAGTGCCAAATTTCATGCTGATATCTTTAGAGTTTGCTAAAATATGGCCAAAAAACTAAAGAGACCCACATTTTGAAATTGACATTGGAATATAACGTCGCGACGAAAACAACGCTATTTTTAGAGTAAAAAACGATACATTTTATTATGACGTTATATTCCGTTGTCAATAATTTCAAAATGTGGGTCTCTTTAGTTTTTTGGCCATATTTCAGAAAATACTAAATATATCAGCATGAAATTTGGCAATTACATCAGAAACATACCCAGGTATATGGCCTATAAATTTCATTGAAATCGCTATACACGCAGCCGAGATATTAAATATCATAAAGGGGTGCCCTTTTCACTTTTACACCCTGTATATAATAAATACAGGATCTAATAATCTAGTTAATCACAACTGCCTGTCATGCCAAAATAATATAGTTTTTTTTAAATTTATAAAGCGGCATCATCTGTCTATCTGCATGTGTCAGAGCAGGTGGTTGCTCAAAGGTAGCCTCGCATCTCGCTTGGCAGAGGTCCATGGCTGATTGAACGAGTTCATTTAGGCCTATATGTTGAAAGGGAAGCCTTTCCTACTACAGTGTATAATTGCCCAATGTTATGTCCAGGGAATTCTACAAAATGCAGGACAAGAATTAAAACGGTCCACTGGACGATTGTTCCACCGGCTACTCCAGCGTGCCCAGCCCTTAATTGGACCCATTTTACATCTCGGATTAAATTCGCCGACCCATTCCTCCTCGCCCAAAAATGTCACCGCTAAATTCCGAAGACTACTGGACGACCGAATTCTATACAGTAGAGACTCATTATTCTAACGCTATCTAAGCTCCTCGAGTGTGAATTCGTAAAGTCCGAAATCAAATTCTAATGGTGTGACTGTTGCACTTTCCCCGCCATTTCTTCCGTCGTTATCATTTGCATTTAGAACAGTGTCACCACAGCTGCGCAGTGAGCACCACATTCTAGGCATTCTCTGAAGTAAATTTCCCTCCAAAGTTTTAAAATTCCCCCAAATTTTTATATGTTAGCTGGGGATGGAAATCCCTCTTCAAAGTGTGGAGACTCAGACATTGTCCCCCAAACATTTCAAAATCCCCCAATGTCAAGGTGGCTAGAATAAACAGAGTGCGCACTCTTTTGAGTAACGCCTCTGTGGTTACGCGTGCCTCCGGGGGTCCCGGAACACAGTTTGACACCTACTGGGTCGCTCCAAATGATCAAGGTGGATATGGTCTTCCATGGGATGCCTTTTACTCGCTACAGTCTGCGCGTCGGCAGATTTGTTTTTGATCTTCGGCGGCACCGCCTTTAATCTCTCTCTCTCTCTCTCTCTCTCTCTCTCTCTCTCTCTCTCTCTCTCTCTCTCTCTCTCATGAGGACTGTTTGATTCAACATGAAGTACTTCATTACGAATCTACAAACTTGAAACTTTTGCCGGCGAAATCGAAGTAGTTGTTTTCGATGTCACTTCAGTTTTAAGTTTCGTCTCAAGAGAACAAAAGACGAATCGAACGACTCTGTTGAAATGCATCCTTCAGTCGAGCAATTAAAAGACTTTTAAACACGACCTCAGCTGCCTACACACAACGCCGACAGCCATCAGACGGCAAGAACAGCTCCAACACAGATCTCGCTCCATGAGAATTCTAGTTAGAAGAGCATAGAACCACGTAGGAGAGAGAGAGAGAGAGAGAGAGAGAGAGAGAGAGAGAGAGAGACACAGACAGACAGACAGACAGACAGACAGACAAAGAGAGAGACAGACAGACAGAGAGACAGACAGACAGAGAGACAGACAGAGAGACAGAAAGAGAGACAGACAGACAGACACAGACATACACACAGACAGACAGGCAGACATACAGACAGACAGACAGACAGACAGGCAGACGAAGACATAGCTCACTGTAAGTGAAGGTTCGCTGTGATTAGTAAAGCATTGATAGCATCGATCGAACTGTCTTCGTGAACGTAATTGCTGTTGAAATAGGCGTAAAGGCGTTTTATGGATCGATTGAGTCGACTTCAAGCAGGCGTTTGACAGAGTGCGTTGACGCTGTGTTTCAAGAGTCAAGACATCCAACAGCTCTTTGACAGCGTCGACCATAGTCGTTGCAATAACTTATCCAGAAAAATTCATAGACTTTCATATTCACGACGTAAAGACCTCGAGATAAGAATTTCAATTACTTGAGAGTCAAGTATTTGTAAAAGGCGTTGAATTTCCGTAATCCATTTAGCGTATTCCCTCTCCTCTTGCATAGAAATAGTATATTAGCTGTAGCTTCAATAAAATAACATTAGGGCAATCAAGATTAATCATCCGTAGCGTAGCGATGGGGTAAGGGGCAACTGCCCCGGGGCGCCGAGGTGAGGCGCCAAATCGGAAACCCCATTTTTTCAAGATAGTCTTTTACCATGGTTGGATATGTTGAGAATTTAGGGAAAGCCCTGACAAGAAAAAAGCCATCGCCTATTTCACTTAGTTAAGTTAAATGGAATATTAGTGTTCGTAAACTAAGTGAAATAGGCGATGGCTTTCGTTTTGCTTGTCAGGATTTCAAGAAAAGAATTGCATTGAGAGACTCTGGACTCACCCTGTAAGAAGCAATAGGGCAATGCTAAATAGGGCAATGCTAAATAGGGCAATGCTAAATAGGGCAATGCTAAATAGGGCAATGCTAGAGTGTATTGGTCTATTGATTGTTTTCATTCTGAACTTCAGACCGGGTCGATCATCGGCGATCAAAGCAGTAGCAGATATATTTGAGACTGTTCAATCCAATTATCCAAGAATCTACTATCAGCAGCAGTGGCATAGCCACGGCTGCTTGGGGGTTAAAACTCCCTTGAACGGCGAAAAAAATTTGTTTAATGTATTCCCATGCAATTTTTATTTTTGAGGCGATTTTTGGCAATTTTTTGGGTGAACCCCCCTTGGCGGCTATTGACGAAATTTTTTTCAAAACCTCCTTCCGAAAATCCTGGCTACGCCACTGATCAGCAGCAAGTGAAGAAGAGTTATTACGGGTACCCGTTCCAAAAGTGACCTCTTTCTATGACGACTCTTGATGAGAAAGATGAGCTTATCAAAGAAATACCAAGGCTGAGAAGGCAGCTAAAGGCAGCTAACATTGGTCTCCACAAAGCCAAAAGCTGGTCAGTGGTCAGTTTTTGATGCTTTGAAATTCTTAGCTGAATGGGATTTCCCGTTATCTCCCCCAATGCTTTAACTAAGCCTTCAATTATTTCTCATGATCTGTGTGCCCGTCAAGAGCGTATCCAGGAATTTGATTTGAGAGAGTATAAATATTTTGGGTGGGTATAAATCTTAATTAGAAACCACATAAATCATATATAACCACACATAAATCACATAAAAACTTTAAGGTAGACTGATTTTCTTTTTGGGGGGGGTATATATACCGATATACCTCTCCCGTCGCTACGCCTCTGGTGCCCGTGGCTTCAAGTGAGAGGAGATTTTCAGAATGCAAACTCATAAAGAACTATTTTTGCGATCCACCTTGGGACAGTCAATGCTTTCTGGTCTGGCTCTAATTGTCAGTTGAAAGTGCTATAGGCCTTTCACTATGGTGAAAGGTGTAGATTTTGATCTAATGATTGGCAGGTTTCCGGCTTTGAAGACCAGGAAGGAACATTTTTAACTAGAGCTTCGTGTTAGAATAACAATACCTTAAAGTTGTTGCATTTCGTAGAGAGAGACTGTTATCTATAATTATATTGTTTGATTTGTTTTATTTCTTGTGTCGCTTATAACTTTTGGACTTAATTTACAAACATTACTATAGCCGATTATGTAGGGCCTATTAAAGGAAGATTTGTAAGAGGTCCATGGTCGAAGTCTGGAGGGGTGACACCACGGGTTTACCGCACTGGGTGACACCAACCCTAGGTACGTCACTGGTCCTCAGAAAATACATTTTAGCCTTCTAGTACCGATACATTTGTGTACCGGAGAAGTACAATCTTGCGAGGGTGTTTTTACCTTGTAACTTAACTCCTTCTGAGTACTCGATAGGCCGACTCTGACGCCAGAGTATTGGTTACTAGGTTCTAGCGGTGCTAATCAGGGACATTCTTAATTGTGGGGTGGTGGTTCACTTTCTGATCCCGTAACAGGAGACAGCCAAATGACCCTGGCAGCCTCCAGTGGATCTCTCCTCATTTTATACTAACTTCCAACACGATCTGTTTACCTGGGGGCTGTCAACAAAGGTAGCTTCAAAGGTACGTTCCGAATGACGCCATTTCAAAGGAACTGTTGCTTTTTATAGATCTTGAGTAAATTGATTCGTCATCGGGGTGTGTCGCGAATTAAATGGAAGAAAATTCAACGAAAACCATTCATTCGTCATTCGTAAGTCCAGAGGATCTGCTTTTGTTCGAATAGAGATGGCCATTTGCAATTCAAATCACCGATTCATCCGAAGATCATGCGTTCAATCGTTCAGATTGAAAATTCTTGTGTGGTCAAAGTAGTCACTTAACAGATATATTTAGGAAGTTCTTTGCAGACGACATTGATTCATTGATAGCAATGATTGTTAGCCCGAGAATCTAATTCATTTTCCAACTGTACCCAATTAACAACAACCACTGTAAAAAATACAATCTGTCGTCGTTGACATCAATAATTCACTCATTGAGAACTACTATAATCAACGTCGTCGTCGTCGTCGTCGTCGTCGTCGTCGTCGTAGTAGTAGTAGTACTAGTGGTGGTGGTGGTGGTGGTAGTAGTAGTAGTAGTAGTAGTAGTAGTAGTAGTAGTAGTAGTAGTAGTAGTAGTAGTAGTAGTAGTAGTAGTAGTAGTAGTAGTAGTAGTAGTAGCGTCAATATCATCGCAATATCATCATATTTGCAATGAATATTATGTAGTCGTTGTTTTGACTGTGGGCGCTTTTAATTAACATCGAATACATTGGCATAAACTTGGATAAAAAAGTGGGGGCCATCCCCATATTTTCCCCTTACCTATGACAGTCTCACAAAAAGTGGGGGACTCGAGCCTAGAGGCCTAATAGAAGTTGACACCTATGGTCGAATATAAAGACTAAATTTGTCGTCGTAAACAGCAATTTAGACAAAATCTCAGCAAAAGGAAGTTGAGATTCTGTTAATTAATCATCAGAAATTAACGCTTCCTTCCAATAAGACTGAAGACCATTATTAGTACTGATAAAGAAACATGGATGGGTATCCTTGATATGTGACCCCCAGTGGCTGACGAGCAAAATAAGGTCGTCAGATAGTTTATAATTGTTCACGGGCAAAATAAAAAACCCACAAACCACTCTTCGGGCCCCCCTCTCCCGGGGACTGGGGGCATTCTCTAAAGTGCCCCCTCACCCCCTCCCACGTTACGCCATTGATCACACTACAATTGTTTTGTTGGAACTGCAGGTCAAAGGTTTTCATCTATTTCGCCCCCTCAGAGAGACTGACGCCGAGGTCTATGCATGACGCAAGGCCTTTCGCCATCACTGGCCTAGAAGGACTCGTTCATATGCGATATGAACATAGGAACCGGGCCCTGTCGCGACCAAGAGAGCCGAGATTAAACAGAGGAACTGGGATTCAGTTATCGCCAGCAGGGTGCGATTTGTGACCTGGAGCAGTGGGGGAAGGGGGAATATGTCGAGCTTGCGGGGGATGTAGTTGTTGGGGAAGTGTAGCAGTGGGGAGTGTAGTGGTGGGGGATGTAGCAGTAGGGGATGCAGTTGGGCAGTGGAGGGAATCCCCTCTTCCCCCTACAAATCGCGTCCTGATCGCAAGAGAAGATTCTTCGATTGTTTTCTAAAACTGCGAACTCACTGCGACTTCAAAATGGCTCTCATCACTCGATCTGCAAACAACGAAAATTGGCAACGGCAAACGATAGAAACGCTCTCTTTTTATCAGGCAATGGAGAATACTTAGATTAGATAAGAAAATCGCAATCTCTGATTCCTCCGGAGACACTGTCGGGTAATCCTAGTCCTCTGAGACGGAGGAGAGACCGTCTCCTCTGATAATCGTAGGAATAAGCGTCAATTCGTGAGGAGTCTGTCATGGTCGAGTGGTTGAGGAACACACATTTTGGTTGGAATCAGAGACCACGATATTCTCTGGTAAACATTCAGCGCCGATCATCATCGTCAGGACCGAAGAGGTCATTCAACCGACGACGACGAAGGTGCCAGTGCGATGCCTTCTTACCTTTGTCCATTGCGGCGCTGTTGTTAGAGTCATTCGACTGAGACGTCATCTTCGACAAGGTCCAGTAGTCACACATCGTGTGAAGCACTCAGGCGAAAACGTCGTCTTACATTGCCCACCAGATGGACTCTCGTCTCGCTTGGTCAGTCATGCATGCAGCAGGGTGCCGGGAGGGGTTCGACCGACCGAACTTCTGTCTTCGCTCGGCTGCAGACAATTGCCCCGATCGAGATGAAGGGCTGGGGGGGGGCAGAATAACAGCGTTAGGCCAGAGAAATGGAACCTCAAGACTTAGGCCAGAGGCTCATCTATTGGAACGAAACCCGAATGACAAAGGACGAGTCCAAACCTCACGTCTTGGTGGGTGATGGGTTGGTGATATTGACGAAGGCAAACTATACAGCTGTGTTTCATATTACAACATAAGAGGTTGATTGTCAAATATTGTTATTGGGGCATTTTTGAGGTCACAATGCTCTTCCTGAACACCTTTCAACAAAATCAGACCTGGTCTCCATGCCCAAGCATGAAACTGCCATAACTGGGTCGACTACTAACAACTGACACATCTAACTGCTGAGAGAGAGAGAGAGAGAGAGAGAGAGAGAGAGAGAGAGAGAGAGAGAGAGAGAGAGAGAGAGCTGTAACGTAAAGTGACTCAGAAATCTGAATCTTCTTCTAAGCAGCAAAGCCATCTAAAAAGCACTTCCTGATCTGATTTAACTGCAAAACCAAAAACTATAACCAATAAGAGGCCAACGCTTTCCAATGCATTGCTCACTTCCAAGCACAGCATGAACTGCCCAACACTCTCTCCCTTAGAATCTTTCAGTCTTACTGAAGAACTACAAAATTACACTTTGAAAGCATCTGAGCTTTTAAGTCTCATATAATAAAAAACTAAAAGCTTTATTACTCATTGCAATCAGTGTAAATACAGTACATTATGTAAAGCAAAATAGTAATATTTACATCAAATATAAGTGAGCAATCACTTGAATGAAGATCAGAAGAGTTACAACGCTCATCACAGCAAACAATGCTAAATCAAAGACACAATGCTAACCTTAGATTCCACAACAACACAAATATATATTCAAACAGAAAGCAATTAATTCCATTTACAAATAATATGGCTTTCTATTACATCACAGAATATTAAATGAAAAATGTTCATTCGTTTGGAAATAACAAAACCCATAAGAAGACAAACAACCAAGAGCTATACACCATTTGAATGCCAACCATTTGAATAAGTGTATATTCTCTCAGTCAATGCATTTCTTATACAAAAAAAAGTTAAAATATCAAGATGGATTCATACAATAGCTGTCAGATGCACAATACTACATGCGAATAAAGCATATTATGTTGAAATATTTCACAACCTTCCTTAAAATTCATAACAACTTTAAAAAATAAATCAAATGGGACAATTACAGAAAAGAAACAACAGAATATAAAGCCACAAAGTGCTAGTAACAACAACAACAAATGTAATGCAAATGAAGCAAAAATCTTGGATAAAAGTTACAGTAAAATAACAAAAGCAGTAAATAGACGTTATAAAGTGAAACAAAGCATAGGTATTCCTTTAAAATCCACGGTCAAAGTGAAAGTCATCAAAGATCACGAATGTTTTAGTAAAAACTCTTGAATGTGAATGGTTGATAAGAGATGCATAGGAAGATGGCGCAATAAAGTCAGTTTTCCAAAACACAAACATTCATCGACAACCAATCACTTGTACAGACGGACACATGCGTTGCTTAACAACTGTTTCAATGAATCTACGAATTCCACGTCACCAATCTACGTGCGTCAGTGATACAGACAGTAAGGACACAAAATGCTGAGAGAATCTTTTGCAATCTGATGATGATGATGATTAGGACACCTGTCGGGTGACGACTTCTTCAGTAGACGTAACCTTTGATGTCGGACAACTCCTGTTCGCTGATTAGAACCGGTAGTCTTCTGTACTTCCGGCCTTCCATTCGCTTCTGACAGATCGACTGAAAAACTCTCTGAACTGAAACTCTCAGCTGAAACAACGCAAACAAAGAAAAGCTCAATGCATTTTAGAATTCCAAAAAGGCGTTTGGATCTGGCTCATCATGCTAAAAGGACCAGGCTCATAGGGTGGCGCTGATCTCCATTTCACATACAGGCCAGAGTATTGTATAGTATCAAACCCGTGGTCTTCTGATCTTCTACGCCAGTGCCATCACCACTCAGCCAACTTCCTGTCCCTTGTTACACAGAAAACTCCAGCAATTAGGCTTATCGCAGAACTAAAATTAGAATCGGTCCTAAAGGAGGTCACGCTCACTGCGCATGCGTATGCAAATGTGGGCATTAGATAGTTGAATTCACGCGGTATTGTGTGAATTACTAAATAGATTTCTTAAAGTTTAATTTGTTCCGCGATAAAATTAAGTATGCCCATCAAACACTGTTGTTATGGAACATGTGCAAATGACAAAAGGAACAGTGACATTTGTTTGAAAGAAGGGGTTCGTTTAATACAGTTACCCGGCCCGTCGCATATTTTCATGGACGGGGCACAGGGCTGAGGGCATACGTTCAGTATCTGTTAAAGTTTGATGCCTACTAGCCAAACGGAGTGGCGTCATTTGCCAAAATTGCCTAAAATTTCCCAAAATTTGCAAAAAATGCCTACGATTTGCAAAAATTTGTCAAAATTTGACCATAAAATTATCTCGCCCCATAAAAGTGTGAAATGACGCTACTGGTCAAACGTTTAACCATCCTACATGATATCACTGCAGTTTCACTCTCGTACTCGTGGGTCGTAAGCCTACTAAAAATCTCTATAACTAGTTAATTTATTCTGGCTAGGATGAAGAGCCAACAAGAAATTTGTTTAAAATTATAACTCAAAATTGAAATGTTAACATTGAAATTCTCAAGATCGTCGTTTATTCTTTATTAGCATTGCTTAACTTAACATGTATGTTATGATATATATATATATATATATATATATATATATATATATATATGTATGTGTGTGTGTGTGTGTGTGTGTATAGACAAATTAAGATGATTAAAAACGGCATGACCACATTTTACTTAACGCTATATTAGACATTGTCTATGCACAAGTTCATCCTTTTTCCGGTCTGCACTCTAGCCAACGTTTTAATTCAACAACTGAATTGTTTGTAACATCACTACGGCGAAGTTTTGCTCCTGGAACGTCTGATTCTAACAGCTTTATTTCGAAAAACGCGCTGCTTGCAGTGCTTGACGCCTTGTCCACTAGCTCTTCACTGCCCACATTTGCATAAACAGCTGAGCGCAGTTTGACCTATTTATTTTAATTATATGCATGACGTCACGGAATCGCTTAGGTGATCAGCCTAATTGCCTCATTTGCTATTTTTCTAACACGGCAGATATTCTCAGCTTCAATTTTTTAATTTAAAAAAAAATAGTAACAGAAAACTGCAGCATCACTTTTCTTCAAATTATGTTCTGCAGTTTGATTAAATTCAACATACAAGAAGAGACCGGCACTGTTGGTCTACACAATGAACGAAATTCTAAAAAATATTCCAGTCTTAATTCAATAACAATTCAACATTTGCAAAGCAATTTTACTTCTACAACTTGTCTCTAAATTTACAATGGTCAGGGTCAGGTCAAGGTCAGGTCAGGGTCAAGGGCTGGGTGTCTGCCACTGATCCAATAGCTGCCACAGAATGCAAAGACTTTGTATGAAATCTCTTTGAAAGTGAAAAAATTGCCTCCATTCACCTTTAATCGGTTATGATAGACGACATAGCAGCCGATTAAAATGACAACGGCTACGAAGAAATACACGAGCAAAATCACCGAACTTCCAAAGAAATATTCCTCTAATGAGAACACAAAACACACACAACATGTCAGAAAAAAGACAATGCCAAAACTGCACAAAATCTGTAGAACTTAAAAAGTCAAAATACTGTAAATCAATATTCAAAGAGAGATTAACTATTTTCTCGTCTGTTAGGTCACAACAGCCCATCAAATAACCTCCATCACAAACTTGAGGTTAACACAAGTGAAGAATATCATATGCGATGGCCTATTTCCATTATTTCATTTGACAGTTTCATATTCGACTAAAAATTACAAGAAACTTAACATTTGCTTGGAATTGAGTTAGTCGCGTGGAAGAAAACAGAAGCCACTTACCTGTTGCCTCCTGCGATGAAGTTGAAGGCTTTCCATTAGGTAAACGATGCAACGGGTGGCACGGTTCTTGATGGTGTTGAAACACTCGCAACTTTGGCGCCAGGGTCGAATTCAATTTTGAGACGGTTGATGATGGTGTCTTTGGAATGTCGCCGTGAGGAGTTCCTTGGTTTGGTGCTGACTTCGTTGGAATTTTGGGAGTAGTTGGAACACTTGCTGTTGTTGAACGCACTTCTGTTACAGAATTTCTCACACTCGATGAAGTTGATGCCGAGGTAGAATGCATAGACGAAGACGAAGTAGGTGGTTTCACAGACGAAGATGAAGTAGGTGGACTCACAGATAAAGACAAAGTAGGTGAAGTCACAGATGAAGGCAAGGTAGGTGGATTCACAGATGAAGGCAAGGTAGGTGAAGTCGCAGATGAAGGCAAGGTAGGTGGATTCACAGATGAAGGCAAGGTAGGTGAAGTCGCAGATGAAGGCAAGGTAGGTGGATTCACGGATGAAGGCAAGGTAGGTGAAGTCGCAGATGAAGGCAAGGTAGGTGGATTCACAGATGAAGGCAAGGTAGGTGAAGAGATTAGTGGTGGTGCAGTTGACGACAGTACTGAAACGGTTGTGTTGGTTTCAGCTGCTGTAGGACGAGTTATACGCAATTGGAATGTCTGAGGTAGAGTTGTTGTCTTGATCAGTGGTGTCGCAGTTGATTTCACAGATGGAGTTGCAGTCGTTGAAGACGCTGACGATGAAGGAGAATTAGAGGAGGTTGGAACGGCCGTGGCTGAGTGCGGTATGGTCGTATTATGCGCAGTCTTAGCTTCATCGTCTTCAGATGCATCTGCTACAAATACATCATCAGCAAAGATCCTCAAATGACGAAAGAACCGAGACTTTATTAGGCACAATGACAAAGACGTCAGAATAGGAAGGTTTTGTGAAAATCACGAACAGAACTATTAAGTAATTATCAAATAAACACACATCCAAGGCTTCAGTTCATTTACAGCAAAATAAGACACCTGCATATAACAGACTAATAATTTGTGAATTCTGAACACAGATCAACGTCTCTACCTGAAACGGTCATCACCTTTGAAACATAAAACAGCAAAAGAACAAGTTGAAAAGAAGTTCGGCAAAAACTGATCATCATCCTACAAAAAGAAAGCAAATATATTTTAAAAACTCAAATAAACCAAACAGATCTGCTATTAAAAGTCAGATTAGAGACACAGGCAGTGGGAAAATCTGAAGTTGAACATTTTATTACTGGTTCTACAGCATCACCATTGTGGCTATCACAAACTGTTTCAAATGGCATTTTTTACCCTGCTCTGCTAAAACACTGAACAGATTCAAAAGGAACATAAAGGTTCAAAGGGCAAAGTTCACAGGTGTAAGTCATCACGTAAACACAGCAACAGTTTTTGCCACGATAACAGAACTCAAAGGAGACTGCTTCAAGTTCCCACAGCTGCTGCTGTCACCAAAGAACACACAGAAACTAATAGCAGCAGGGCATTGGCAAGACAACAACAATGCTAGTGATATCAGAATCTACAGACATCTAAATTTATGTAGCACTTTTACAATAAAGTGTTAGTCATCAGTCATGATTAAGACGATGCTGACCATAATATTATTAAAAGTTCTCTCTGCGCTCGTTCACAGATCACCTAAAACAAGGCTGATGCTCACTAAAACTATCTATTAAAACAAGCACTGCTCTTGAGCAACTCAACCCAACAGGTGCATTTGTATAGACCAGCATTTCCTAACCCCTTTTTTCCATGACCCAGTAATTTGTGTACTTCTCCCTTCGCGACCCAATAAAATTTTTATGCCGTGAAAGTTGTCTGATGAGAAAAAAGTTTGATCACTGCTTTTTACACCTAATGATGTGTACATTTCAGTCTGACGAGGAAAAAAGGTCGTTGCCACTTTTTTACGCCTACAATTTAAACATTTATCAAAATTTAAATTGATTATTATGAAAATTTATTATTTTTTATTAAAAGATTTTTGCGACCCAGCATTTTTCTATCCGTGGCCCGGTACCGGGTTGTGACCCACCAGTTGTGAAACCCTGGTCTAGACCAAGCAGGTAGCAATAAGTTACTAAGAACAACTTCTATCCACTGTGGAACCCACGGTCAGTGGCCAATGACTTGGAACAGTACTGACCTATCACTTACTGACCTGTGCTTACCTAGTCCAAGTTGGATTAGTTACCACAGTAAACTCATCTGTATAATAACAATTACTATTATCACCAAGTGAACTAACACAACACAACTTACACTGATCAATTCAAAACACAACCTTTTAAGTATTCTATTTAAACGTGCAAATGAATGTTGACACATACTTGTTTACTTAATTATTATGCCTGTTTTAAATTCAGCCCCAATTTTGTCTGTAATTACCAATAGCAGCCTGCTGTCTACGTCCTGCTGTCTACTTGTAATATTTGTAATTGGTACATTTAAAATGCTGTAATAATAATAATATGTCATTAATTTTCTTTCATCTTTCTTCTTTATGATCCAGCATTCTGATCCATATAATAGTATTGGTTTGATCAGAATGCTGGATTGTAAAGAAGAAAGACGAAAGAAAATTAATGACTGCATAAATGAACTATGCAGTCATTAATTAGTTTCCAATCTACAGGGATGAAACTACGGAATAATTGGCATCATTCACGCAACAGAAGATAGAGAGAAATGGAGGTCCATGATTGCCGACGCAGTCAACCTGCATGGCACCTAGAAGAAGAAGAAGATTAATGAACTGGTTAAGAGGAATAGCAGGAGTAAGCAGAAGACAAAGAATAAGAAACAATATGATGATCAGAGAAGAGACAGAGCAAAAAGAAACAATACTTGAATCAATACAGAAACAAAGACTGAAATAGGTTGGTCATGTTGAAAGAATGAAGGAAGAAAGACTACCAAAGAAAGCACTTTACAACTATGTTGAAGGGAAAAGGAGAAAAGGAAGACCAAGAAAAACATGGATAGAAAACTTAAAAGAGGATGCATAAGAAATGCAAATGAACTTAATCCAATTGACCAGAGCAGCAAGAGACACTGCTGTGGATTAAAATGGTTAAGGCCAAGTACACATATATCCATGGAGGCCCACCGGCACCATTGCAATAACTTAAAAAAGTAAAAAAGAACACATTTTTTGCTTATCAAACTTTCAGTGGACAAAATCAAAAATCATGTACCAAAAAAAGGTGATTACCTTTTCTTGCTCGTCAGTCTTTTCGAGCATCAAATAATCCCTAATCCCCGACAGTCTTATGATTTAATTGTGTACTGGTAATTAGTCTAAATTGTCTCTACGTTGTCTACAACTTTTTCTGTAGCAAAGGCCTTCACAAAAAGTCATTTTAAAAATTTTTATTAGAAAAGGCAGGTCCCTGAATTTTGATTTTGCAGGTGGGCCTGGTACCGATACCGATGTACCATTTGTACCGTGGCAAATCCTTGAAAATTTGCAAACCGTTCCTTCTCATACGCCGCACCTGAACTTTGGAACTCTATTCCAGCTTCCCTCCACAAACTTTCAAACAATAAAATCTGAATCCTCACTTCTTATAATTCCTGCACTATCTCCTCAAGTCTTCAGGTCTAAACTTAAATCCTTCCTTTTCCTAAAATCATTCCCTCCATAGCTGTAACAACCTAGCCTCACTGCCCTTCGGATGTTGACTATTGCCTGGCTGATCTGATTCATCTTTCTCATAGCTATTTTAAGAAAGGCTGAGCGCCTATGCGAATAAGCAGCTACTGTTGTGCTGCTTTCTAAAACGCTATATAAATCCACATTTACTTACTTCTGAAGAGACAGACAGAAGTGGAAGGAACTCGTTTAGAAAGAATAATAAGTACAAGTAATAAGTAATAGTTATAATCGCTGATTTTCATATAAGCGTATGCAATCTGTTTGAGTCTTAAATTCTGCTGAAAACTCATTATAAGCAGTCTCAAATACGTCAACCGCATGTGGGGAGGGCGTCAACTACGATCGGCGATCACCAACAACAGAATCATTCCTAGGACTGCGCCATTCATATATTCAGCAATAATAATAAATAATTTCGAATAAAACGAAATAATCGAAAATTATATTAAAATGTTACTTTAAATGACGAAAAATGATTCGCTTAAAATTTTAAAACTTTTTCCGTTTTAAACACGCGTTCAATTAACGACGGAACTTCACATTGGATCCAGTAAGTATACAATAGAAATTAATATTAATTGAAAGTACAATATTTTATGATGCCGCCATTTTATTAAGTGACTGTTAAAAAACTTAGCATGATTTAAAGTGGCTTAGGAGGCATTACTGCCTGTGTGAAAGCCGCTAGGGGCACTGATGGGGCTTGAACCCGCTCCGTCAGCCTGACGCTCTAGCACGAAACCCACTCTGCCATCTTCCGCCCCCACATTTGTGACTGTTGTGTCGATTATCGTTGCTACTCCACAAATTACCGTAAGACTTCTAATACAGATCTCAACTTCTATTAAAATAAACGACTCTACAAAACGGCTGTTTGAGACCAGACTTGCATTAGAAGTCTTATGACTATTGTAATGTGATTGTGATTATCTTTAAAAATATTCAGTATGATGGCGGAAAACTGGCTTCACTTCGACTTCTCCTTCTAGTGAATATTAAATTCTATTAAGCATACTATGGTGCTGCCGTTGTTGATAGGCTTTCAAACACCCAAAGTCCATTCATCCAAAGACTAAGTAAGTAGGTAAGTAAAATCTCGTGGATTGATATAGCGCTTTCGGAGGCAGCACAACAGTAGCTGCTTATTCTTTGGCGCTCAGCCTCTCTTATAATAGCTATGGGAAAGGTGAAAGATCAGCCAGGCAATAGTCAACACCCAAAGGGCAGTGAGGCTAGGTTGTTACAGCTATGGAGGAAATGATTTCAGAAAAAGGAAGGATTTAAACTTAGACCTGAAGACTTGAGGAGATAATAATCTAAGCCTATTTTGCAGAACGTTTGGCTTTTGTAGAATGTAGATGATTCAGACTTGGACAATAAATGTGATTGTGACAAAGAGAAGTTAAAACAGAGGACTGTATTTTCACAGTGGACTTTCACGCACGAGATATTCTACAGAACCACTTAAAACCCAGCTATTAATTATTACTAGCATTATTATATTTTAAGCATATACAGTCAACTTTTAAAATATCCAATAATAATAATAAAATAAATATTTAATATCTGTTACACCCTTCAAAGTCACATCATCCTATCAAATCCATTTAGAATCTTTTCATTGAATGCAGTTAAACAACATTTACAAAACACGAGCAACTCTACTAATTAGAGGCCTGACTAATAAGAAGAGATTAGATGCAAACAAGAAATCCAAAGAGTATTCAAGTCAGTGTCCGTCACAAGAAATACAATACTAAACCAGGGTCACGACATGTGTGGCTATCAAGTGCCTAAATATTTCAATATCAACCAGTTGACGACACAGTTGAAGCCATTTTACAGATTCTGGTAAGAAAAGAAGAAAAGAATCATTTTAATTCGGTTCATTCAGTTGTGTGATGTTTGTCTATAAAAAGCCAAAAATACATTTATTAATTCCAGAGTCAAACATCAAACATAATCTCTGTCTCATTTGACCTTCTAATCTTCATAAATATCTTTGTCTGACAATATAATAATTATTCAAATATAATGAACCTGTGAAACAAACCTTGCTAAATGCAATAAGGGATTTCATACTATGCTATCAAACTGATTATAACTCAAAAGACAATGGTACAGTAAATTAAAACAGCTTTTCCACAACTATACACACACACGCCCACAGAATTCATGTAATTATAGAATATTCATCCACAAATAATTCAACAAGTAACTTGAGAATTTTACGGTCAACAGCAGCAGCAACAACTACAGAAACATTTGGTCACGATAAATCTACAAAATAAACCAACGAGAATCACAAACAATCCCCACACAGCATTTAGTGTTTGTAATGTCTTTGCTCGTCCTGTAAACTACGACGGCGTCTGTCTCCGAGCTCTTCTTCTTCTTCTTCTCCTCATCATCAGAAGCAAAAGACAGATCG
Source organism: Metaphire vulgaris (assembly GCA_018105865.1). Lineage (NCBI taxonomy): Eukaryota > Metazoa > Annelida > Clitellata > Crassiclitellata > Megascolecidae > Metaphire > Metaphire vulgaris. The sequence goes on from CM030852.1 coordinate 14,776,849, forward strand.
GAAGAATTCCTTCTGCCGAGCACAACGACGGTGCTTCGTCAGAAATCCGTTTCTGTTGCGTCTAGATGTCTTAATTTTCGACAACCAAAATGTCAGTCACTTCTGTCACTCCTTCTTCGTCCTTCGCTCACTTGAAGTCCGTCTCCAGCTGCAAATGGGAAATGTCCGTGCATTTTGGAAAGTCACTCCTCAGTGTCCTTGAGCAGAACGACATTATGCTGAATGGTGCGGTTGAAGAGAACGGAAGACCTTATGTCTCCTAAACACAACACACAACCAAACTCATCAGCAAAGGACAAAACTACGTAAAATTAAGAAGAATTTGCCAAAATGTTTTGTACTTCAGTACCAATTACTTCACACGCCGTCAAGACAATAACATTTAGTGAAAATATATTCTTATTTACAAACAGGTGATGAAATACAATCAGTGATTGAGTGCTTGATTGAAAGAGAGATGAAACTGATAATAATGATATCACAATGGAAGATGATGATAATAATATATAATGATATACATAAATAATATACAATAATATACAATGATGCATACAATATGTTACAATTGGATCTGACCAGTGGAATCACAATTCTGCTTTGGGATCACCATTGCTGATGCCAAGCGCACGACTATAATGGTGCTATAGAAGCTCTCTAGTATTTCATTTTTTCATTCATTGTATGCATGCATATTAACCCCTTAACTGGGTATTTAACTGTAACTCAATGTAAAATGGATGGATATATCCGGGATTCGCAGTTAAGAGGTTAATAGTATATTATAGTATTAACAATTATTATATTATGGCTAATTGGTGTCATTGCATGTACTCATTGTACTTATACAGTATAAATATATTAAGTATGGGCTAGTACTGGGCTGGGTGGGTATCTAAGTGCCATGTACTTACTGGCTTTGGTTTCCTTGCTCTTCGCAATGGATTGTTGTGTTTGGTGGATGTGGTGGGTCCATGGGGGTTGGGTTGATGCTGCCTCTGAGAACGGGGTAACGGCCTGGTCTGATGGTAGCCGCACCCCGGAACAGGGAGTCCACTGGGTCCAATGGGGCAAGGGGCATCCAGCCCAGGCATGCCCTGAAAACAACAACACAAGCCAAGCAAAGTTACGTTCAATTTCTTGTATAAATAAATAAATATATAAAGACTAACTAAGATTGCATCAGTAAACAGGGGTCTCACGACAAGACATAAGACAATCAATGCAAATGCAATGTCCAATACTTACCGGATCCCCTTTATCCCCTTTGCTCCCTTTCTTGCCTGGCTTTCCCCTTCTTCCCTGAAGCAACATAAGCAACAAAAGCAGCCACCATTTTATACAAATATTCTCATTCAGTGATTATTTTTATTTGAAAAAAATAAGAAAATATTTCCCTTTAGCTTCTCATCCAAATGCCTCAGAGAACCACAATGCATCAAAACAATTAAATGAAAATGTTGTAAAGAAATCCAATGGACTTAATTAATAAAACACAGCAACAACAGTTCCAAATCTACAATTTCAGAAATAAAACCATTTGAAATCAACGCCTGTCAAGAAATAAATACTCTGAAATACTAACGCCGAGTCCAACTTCTCCAGCGGTTCCTTGGTCCCCTTTGTCTCCTTTGGGCCCCGGCTGGCCTGGAGGCCCCTAAAAAGGCATTTTAAACTCTTATAAAGACAGTCGGTTGGTCTCTAAAACTTGTCAAAGTTCCTGCAAATATTAAATGTTTTGGCCCTGAACTTTTGTGCATCTAATCAGCAAACTGAACAATTTTCATACATACAGTAACAATGAAGGTGAACCATTTATAGATTAGTTGGCAATAATTCAAATGACACAGATGCAAGAAAATCACGTTATCACTCATTTTAGCATACAATAATTAATAACAAATAATTATAACACAGGTTTACAAAAAAAATGTTTTTGAAAATTGTCTAAGTTTTTAAAACTGATTTATGACAATTAGGTACTGCTAAAACTGAAAATGACACTGGTTTCTTTGAATCAGGTCAGGTTTTTTTGCTAAAGTGTTTTAAAAAAATCTAGTCTTATAACTAAATCGACTGCATTTTGTAACATTAGAGGGCAACCAACAAATTTTTTTGTCAGTTCTCTCAGAAGTTAGACTTCTTTTTGGGTATATTTAGGGTGCTGATTCCAAATATGGCATCAGATTTTTTCTATCGGCTCTAGTTTGTGAGATTCGGCCTTATATTCTAGACCGGACATGCATGATAATTGCCTATATCACATGGCAACAAAAAAATTTGTGTTACCCTGTTGCCTTAGAAGTAAGACCTGTTTCTGAGTATATTTATGGGTCCTGATTCCAAATATGGCATCAAGTTGTTTCTATCAGCTCTAGTTTTTGAGATACGGTCATATAACCGTATACTGCAAGTGCATGATAGTTGCCTATATCACATTGCAACAACAAAAATTGTGTTGCCCTGTTGCCTTAGAAGTAAGACCTGTTTCTTAATATACTTATGGGTCCTGATTCCAAATATGGCATCAGATTTCCTCTATTAGCTCTAGTTTTTTTAGATATGGCCATATATCCTATATTGGAAGTGCATGATGATTACATATATTTGCTCTATGTAGCTTTTGATTGCTCTCACCTAAAGGTCTTTGTTATTAACATTAAAGGTTTCATATTTCCAGAAGAAATCAATTGAAATATGTGCAGTATCATAAATTATATTATTTAATTAAATAAACATGATTCATGACAACTGTTTTGAGGTAATTGTGGATGCAGGAGCAGCAACATACCTCCAGGACACATTTAGAAATACAGTTGCATGTTAAATGCTTGAAGTGTCATTTTTTTCTGATTTCTAGTGTGACAAAATGAATGACAACTAATTCACTCATTAATATAGTTGTATCTAAATATGTAATAGTTGTTGCTTTGAAGATTTTTGCTGTTCAATTATAGAATTTGAATAGATTAAGGATTCTGCAGTTAACGCACTTTAGTAGAACCAAAATACAAGGACGACTAAGCCGTATCTCAAAAACTAGAGCTGATGGGGCAAAACGGTTAACATTTTTGGAATCAGGACACCAAAATTAATCAAGAACAGGTCTTACTTTGCAGGTAACAAACTGTGTGTTGACCATTTCATTATAATGAAATCTGCATGGCGTTAATAGAAAAACATGTATACATGAAAAATCATAAAGTAGCGATATATCAAAAAGTTGACCTGATTGAGCAAAACCAATGTTATATTTGGATTTAGGACATTGAAATTGTCCTTAATCTGTTAAGAAAACTTAGACAATAAATTTGATGTAAACCAGTGTAATCTAATTATCACATGCAAATTCTATAAGAATCATTCCAAATATGATTTTACGGAACAAAACTTAAAAAGTGAAATTAAAAGAGAGAATGAACATTTCAACAAAATGAACTTCAACAAAGGAAACAAGCAACAAAATTTCATTCACAAACATGCAATTAGTGAATTCAAGTAAAAAAAACATCTAAAATGCTGCATATTAATATAAGCAATTAAGCATTAATGAAAACTAAAGACAACTAGCTGTTTGACTGTTAAAAACTGATAACAAAGCATCATTCAATGAGAACGTGGTTATCCAAAGACACACAGACTTTGGGAAATTATACATACATAATGACGGTTAGTCCAATTTCCAGAATTTCAACATTTAGCATTTCATCTGATTTGTACTATTAATCGTTAGTAGGGAAAAGGGTGAAGAAAGTGGGTCAGGTCAAGCCAATCACGCTGTAAGTTAACTAGACGTGTCAAAAGGTCACATGAATTCGACTTACGGGCAAACCAATGGGACCCTGCTCACCCCTTTCACCATTCGAACCCCTGCATTAGGTAAACCAGCAAAACTTAAGTCACTCAAAATCAACAATCGCAAATGCAACATCTCATTATACTCGGCTGCAAAAAGTTGAACATCTCTAAATAATAATAATAATAATAATAATAATAATAATAATAATAATAATAATAATAATTAACAGGAGATCTTCAAACCAGCAGCTGACCAATAATATATAATATATTGAATACAGAAACATAAGAACTGATACTAAAATGCTGCAAGTGGATTAATCATGAATTAGCCTAAGAATTCAGTTCAAATGTTTTACACCTGATGTACAGTATAATCCGTCTATTTGAAGGACTTAATAGAGAGAGAGAGATGAGATACAAGAAACCTACCACAGAGCCCTTCAGTCCTGTAAACCCTCTTTCTCCCTATTGACAACAAAAATTCCATCCACATTCAACCAAAAACATATTCTTTTCTCTGAAGGTCAGATTGCCTGAAGGTCACAGCAGTTGCTCATTACAAGCAACAAAGGTCAAGAGGTCAAGAAATCAAAGGGCACAACTTTTACATCAAAATTACCTCATTTCACTTGAGTAATAATAATAATAATAATAATAATAATAATAATAATAATAATAATAATAATAATAATAATGTGAATTAAAGTGGTTTAGGAGGCTAAGTAAGCCTGTATGAAAACCACTTATGTAACCATCTGCATTCAATAAACTATAGCCTTTGAATCCGTTTACTGTTTCGTCAACTGTCACTCCAACATCATCCAAACTGTTCCATTTGTCCAACTCACTGAATTTACCGCATGTCAGTTTTAAAATTTCAAAATAATTCTCTAATTGCTTTACTCCACCAAAACTTGCATAGAACCAATTCTGAAATTTAAATGGCAAAATACTATCCTTCATTTTATAAACTTTTCAGTCAAGTATTAAATTCCAAATATAATTTTTCCCCTGAAATCACATATGTCCATTTCAAGAAAACAAAAATTAAAGCAATCAAGAGAAAAAACAACATTTTAAAATAAATGACAGAATTTAAAACAGAAAAATACTTGAAGACAACTCAGCCGCAAAAAGAATCAACCACACGAACTTCTACTAAATTAAAAAAACCGAAGGAAAGACATTTTGTGGACAAACATAAAAGTAAGACTGATATTGAGCAACTATTGAGCAACAACAGCACATCATCAGAGCCGGAAGTCTTCCTAACCTTTGCAACAGAATCTATAATCTTTTCAATGATATTTCACATACAATGTCAGTGACATTGTAGAAGGAGCAAGGCTAAAATCACAGAAATACGTTCAGAATGGTTAGGACGCTCTTCTCAAAATCACTTCAGAAGAAGTCCCTTTATTCAGACGCTTAATCAACAGATTAGTTTTTTACTTCAGCAAACGACAGAGACTGAGGCAGTTTACCTTGATTCCAGGTTGTCCCGGAGGTCCTGAAGCTCCCTGTCCATGAAAATACTTTACATTATTCAGCGATGGTAAATTACAACTAAATATACAGCAAAATAAATATCACAGTATCTTCATTACTCTTCTGAAATTTATCAAAAACAAAAGTCTTCCCAAACAGCAAAAGGGCTGCAGATGGGACAACCCTTTCCCAGAATAGGATTAAGTGATCTGATTACCTCTTATGCCAAACAATCTAAAGGTTACTGCATTGAAATAATAAACTGTGAAAATATATGCAAATGTGCAACTTGGCACTTGCAAAATGAGTACAGTTCTGAAGCATATCTCTTCATAATTGTGTTTTGGTGCAACAGCATTTAGGAGAATGAAAAAATGCATAATAAAAGTGCATCCCACAATAAATTTCACGGTTCACCTTTGATCGGAATTACTTCAAAATACTAATATTTCACAGGAGCTAAATAATTAAAACTGAGAGAGAGAGACTCTATTATAGCCTGTTTAATATTGAATAAAAACAACAAGTTATTCTGTTAGTACAAAATGATTAACTCACAATAACATCAAAAAACACCAGTTAAGAGAGTAAAATGGAGTGTGAGAGATTAAACCAAAACAACACAGACATCTTCAAAGCGAAACAACATTTCTCTATCAATCGGTTCAACAATGGAGACAAATCAACCATATAATCATCTTAAATAATAACACAACAATGTTAAGCTTCTTATGTCAACACATGCAACATTCTGTGATGTGAACAGATAGATTGAGATCCAGAGGATTAACTGACACAAAGTGACAACCGGAGGAATGCTGACAGTTGGAAGTTTAGTTTTCAGAATTTAAGTAAGTAAGTATGCAGGCAGTCACACAAAATCAGGGTCAAACTGTTACCGTTGGTCCAGGAGGTCCACGAATTCCGTACATCTGAAAAGGCATCGATAAGCACGTAACAAGTAGGACACAGCAAGACAACAGTGTTACAAGGACCAAAATGATTGAAACAGACAGAGAAATAAAGACAACCATCCATCCATCCATCCACCCGTCCATGGATAGGTCTCACCTCTTTCTATATAATAGCACTGGATCCCTGAGTTTTAGAGAAAATTTGACCTACCCCATCTCCACTTTCTGGATCTGGTGATGAACCAGGTTCACCCTAAAGAAACAAAATAAAATTGTGAGTGATGAGAAAGACAAATATTAATGACTAATACAAAATATAAGAAACCAAATGAGTTTAATATACCGGTAGTTGTGAATGGTCTCAAAATAAACCAGACAGATTTCTGTTTAAATTACCAGAAAAAACTATTTAACTAGCAAAAACATACATACAGGGGGTCCTGGAAGACCCGGAGGCCCCATGGGGCCATCACCTCCTGGGACACCAGCTTCTCCCTGGGGGCCTTTTGGGCCTGGGAGACCCTACGAAGGTCAAACAAAGGCAGAAACGACAAAAATAACAACCAAACTAAGAAAACATAAAACAACAAAAGACAAAGTAATAAGTGAATAAATTAAACCTTTTATCTGCGCAAAATATGAAAATAATTATAAAGAAAACAACAAAACTAGTAAAATAAACATCACAATTAATAAGAAATAAAGCCAATGAAATCAATGATATCGGTATCCATCCAATGTCTCACTGCACAATGATCTTGAATTGACAATTCGTACAATGGAATAGAGGTCACATGTAATGTAGCATTTGTATAGCACCACCTCCTCTTGTATTTCTACTCAAGAGTGCTCCTGGCATTCGTTTTAAATCACGTGACTTTGAAGAGGAGGAGAAGGAGACAAGGCAAAGGAGGATGAAAGGATAGTAGGAGAGGGTTGACGGAGGCATTGTACCTATAAAAGACTCAGAGTAGATCCAGGGACTCCACACTTTTTCCAGCTATTCCATCCCTTCTATGAATTCCAGGAGACCCTCCCTATGAGGCGACAAAACATCGCTTCAGCAACTCAAAAACCACCTGGCAGCTGCCAATTATCTCGAGGGAAATTCCAACAAAACACAACTTTATCATCATCATCATCATCATCATCATCATCATCATCATCATCATCACGAGTCCCTCGGTCTCTGGTCTCACATCAAATCCTCCCATCTATGGGAGCCTCATACTCCAAAGGCATGGCTTCACAATCCATGTTTAAAAGTCATGTCAACCACACTTTCACCAGCTAAAGATACAGAAGCCGACACACGGTGTACATTTCGAAATAAATCAACACAAGCTCTGAAAACTGAAAAAAACTACAATTGAAAATAAGAGAAAAGACAAATATAATGAGCACCAAAAACGCATGACAGACTGTAGATATCTTAGTTCTTGCTGTGCATCAAAATTACCAGTTTTCCTTTTTTGCCCGGGCTGCCCGACTCTCCACGGTCCCCTTTCATGCCCGGAGGTCCCATTGCTCCCGACTCGCCCTAAAAATAAGATATTTTCACATTTTAAGCCAACAAAACTCAGAAATCACTTTAAAATGTCTGCAATATATTTCAAGCTATTATTTTACAAAAGCACCAAATATATCCTTCTCCTATTCAGGCCATTAGCGGCCAACAGAGCAAAAGAATTATCAGGATATTTGCTGTTAAATGATGAATAGATCATCATCATCCGTTAGAGGGCGTTGTCTCAAAGTCTACGCTTTGAAATCCATCCTTGACCTCTGCTGTGCACATCAATGCATAATATAAGTGTAGAACTACACAATTCTGACAACCCATTCATTAAATAAGGAATGTCAGAAGATGCTTCACCCACATGCATAAGTCATTTGACACGACCGACTGCTGCCACTTCATTCAATTTATAACATAAAAAGGAATGGAGAGACTCATCATGGCATATTCAGCAAATGATGAGAAGATGGGAGAAGAAGGGGTCAACAAGTGCACAGCAATAAGTACAGTAATGTAACATAACAGCACATTTATATAGCGCCTATGTTCCAACATTTATTATTATATCTTTCAGAAAATTGCATTTAGCACATTTTATGAACCACATAAAGAGACTATCAAAAGCATTCACAAAAACACCAAGAACTGTCCCATGCTTCTCAACATAATGAAATATGCCTCTGCATTTCTGTATCTTTATTGCAATGCATGCACAAGCAAGAACCCTGCATAGCAAATAAGAAACCATCAAATATTAATGGCAGGCAGTCAATGTTGACATTAATGGCTCTGGAAGACAAACTGTAAATGCATATCTTCTCAACAGTCAATATTTCAGAATTCAAAGAAAGTAAAGAAACAAATTACTACCGGTAATATAAGCAAAGAAAATAAGTAGAACATCAACAAAAGACCCGAAGAAACAGAAGAACAAAACTCAGAAATATTTAAGAATTCAAGAAAAAATCTTCATAATTCTGAATCATCAAAATGCTTGCTGCCAATTAAATGGCCCGACCAAAGTCACCGAATAAAATAAAGTCAAAGTGGAGGCAGTCAAAACACAGGGCAAATGCAGTGTAAAAAAGAGCGGCCACTACACATAACATCAAATACAAAATAAGAAACAAGGAAACCATTAAACAGATGCACAACTAAATCAGAAAAAACGCAGAAAAGAAATTTCCCGAGAAGCGAAAACCCCAAAATCCACGACCACCACCGGAGAGACTTCCGATACCTTGGAAAATTTTTCAAAGACATCATTGAAATAGAAATAAGAGTCCTCTTGTTCAGAGTCTTCGTCAATCGCTGGCAGCATCCTTCGTCTCCTGGCGCTCTTCCCCGGTCTCTGAGTCTGCAGCTGAGAGATCTTTCTCCGTGAAATCAGAGGACCTACCTGCAGCTGACACTTACGAGCACGCTTCTTCGTTATGCAGCAGCACGCATAACGTCATAACATTAGAGCTTAACATAGACTGCGTCGTCAGTACACACAATAACACAGGCACATGAAATGCTTCAAAGTACAGAACACCTTTCACTTGCAAACTCTACAGTACAGAGGCTAAAGAAGTTATCTGTATTCTGCTAATGTGTTGAAAAAAAATTCATGTTGGCAAATGCAGTTGGATTTTGCTGACATTACATTCACACGGCTGTCTAAATGGCGTGACATTCAGTGGGACTGACAGGGACTGAACGCATGACATTAATAATTAATCAATGCAGCTCACAAATGCACTCTACGATGAGTGACATCAACAAGAGTGAGATCTAGAGGAATGATGTGAAGAGAAGTCGTTATTTGACTATGCCAACCAAAAGTCCTAACAAATGCTGCAGTCACAAATAAAAGAAAAATTGAGTAAAATGAAAAATAACAATATTGCAACAGGGATGGAAAAAAATACTGTGCAACTAGAAATTCAACAACGTGCAGGAGCAACATAAAACCTGCAAATGCAACAGTCACAAGTGCAACAGGAAAATGCAACAATTTACCGTAATTCATAAACACGGAAAGATAATTAATACATGAAATCCTTTAAAACAGTTGATCACAATTTGTTGTAAATTTCAAAAAGTAAAATTTATATGTGACTGCAACATTTGCTAAAATACTCTTAACTGCTTTTTCAACAGAGAATTCCTACAAATGAGAAAAATCATACAAAAACTCCCATTTGTGTTTCATTCAAAACTAAATGATCTCATAAAAGACCTACCTTTTTTCCTGGAGGTCCCGGAGGCCCAGGAGGACCCTCGAGGTAGAAGCCCCCATACCCATTATCTGCAGTGGCACTCCCCAATCCAATGCCACGTCCAGCCTCACCCTTTTCACCCTTTGTACCCTGGAAAAACACAGCACAGCAGTAAAACACAAACTGAAACACCTTTCGCAAACACACAATTAAAAATCATTGATACTAAACGTATACAAAACAAATCTACAGCTAAACTAACTGCATTAACAAAGTGAATGTAATTCACAATGTGACTGAGATTAGTGCAATGAATGGCATAATGTAATTCACTCTCAGTTGTTTGAAATTTCCAATTGTGCTCGAACATTTAGAGCTTCATTCTCCGTTGTCTTTTTCCTCCTTACTTTCATTCAGTCCATCTTCAACTGTTACATCTACTCATCTTATTATGCATTGTGATTCTATTAAATGGACGTGAAATCCTAGTCAGTGCTTCTGAGTCTTACCGGTGCTCCGGGCATTCCATCTTTTCCAGGTGGACCCTGAAACAGGAATAGTCAGAAGAACAGAGGTCAACTCATCACAGATATGCTAAGTTATCCTCATGGTCATAATCAGTTAATCACTATAGAATATTTTACAACAGAACTAAAACAGCAACAAATAAAATTCATTAATAAATTATTTATACAGAAAAAAGCACTGATTCAGGAAATGCCAGACAGAAAAACGATTTTTACTTTCTAAATCTCATAATATGTCAACATAATCAATTAAATTTTAATTAGTAGCAATGACAAATAAAAAACATAAAACCAATAAAACCATCACTTACTGGGGGCCCAGATGAACCAGGAGGACCCTAAAACAATCAAACATCACTTTCAAATAGGGCAGATACATAGATAAGCTGGTACATAGATAATCTGATACATAGATATGCTGAAATTCATTTGTAAACCAAAGTCTTAAAATCCCCACCAACCAACTGCCTACTGCACAGAATACCAATGCACCAACGTACCATAGAAAGCAATCGTTAAACTAGTTCTATGGTCCTGCTGTTAGTTTAATCTCAGATTTCAATGGTCTGGAACAAGTTCGTGACTGGCGATTTATAGCATCAGAACATCAATACTGTGTGATTCTCTGCTGGTCAAAGTGTGCAATTACCATTCAATGCACAGAAAGTGTACACCATGCGCTTCTATTGATCCAAAAATCCATGCATGCATCAAAACCAAACAAACCAGACCAAATGACATGACCATGTCCCGTCTCGGTCAATGAATGACCGATGATTTAGCATTGCAACGTCATGCACACGACAGGCGGAAGGCAAGTAGGTGGAGTGCTTACCATTTCACCTGGTGGAGCAGGTACAGCATCAAACCCTGGTAAACCAGGAGGTCCAGGTGGTCCAACTTTACCAGATGGCCCACTCTCACCTGGCTCCCCCTAAGGTAAAAACATTTTGTCTATTTTAATTTTTGTATTATCCAGTGAAATTACAATGTCTGTTCATCTGGTTAAGCATCAACAATAAGTGAATGCCAAATAAAAACCAAATATTTACAAAGAAAACATTTAAAATGTGAATTCAAAACATCAATCAAATAAAGTAATTTATCGACATAAATCGCCAAAGAAATGTACCTTTAGTACGCGAATTCGTTCAATCCATTCATCCCCAAGGCCCCCAGGGAGCCCTGGGGGTCCTCGGTCACCCTATAACACACAAAACACCCCATGCTAACTGGACCAATTGAAGAATTCATACATAATTAACTGCAATGCAACGGCCAAACGCTTAGAAGTCAATAATTTGAGTATAAACCAAAAATAGAATGTCACTCAAACATCTTCTTCGAGTGATCAACTCTCACTTCTACTTAGCAATCTAATCTATATAATCTAAAACTTCTATATCGCCACTCCATAATGCATAGAAATATCACCGGATGGCACGCCAAATGAAGATCACACAAGATCCCGGTCAAATCCAAGATATCAGACAAGACAACCAGCAATTAAACTAAATACCTTATAAGCTGATCTGCAGCCTCCATAAATGACAAGCAGACATTGGAATTCCATTCAACATGCATCCAAGGTTCATGCAAAACCCATAACATTATCAATAGCTTCTTCAAAGCAAAAATCAACTTTGAGTAACAAACAATAAGTCTGTAAGAGATAAGTGGAAAAAATTCACATTTTAGTCAAAGCTAATATGGACAGAGCTTAGAAAACCAAGCACAAACACGTCTAGCCTTTAGAAGTTTAGAAAACTTAACATAAGCTATGACCATAAAACAAAGCTGAATTTCTGTTGGTAAACAAATACAAGGACATTCAATCATATTCAATCACCAATTTCCTTTAGCTGGTCAATCAAATTATTCCAACAATATTAAGCAATCTATAGCATTCGCATGTAAACAACATGAACCAAACATCTAACATAAAAGGATCATTTGGGATAAAAGCTCTGATATCAATGACCATTCATTCATCATCCTTACACCAACCATTGGCAGTGAAAGGTGACAAAATATAAACACATGCAACTGGACCATTGTACATATTATGACAGAACCACCCACCCCCCCTATGAGCAGTGAAACAGATTAAGTCTCTAGTGTGAGTCTAGCAGCCAGTTATTAATTAAGCAAGCAGCATTGAAGCAGATTACATGGTTAGATGGTTAGTACAATGCGTGGACAGTACCGAAGACTGTGGGTACCTTTATCGTTACAATTTCTACAACACTGTAAGTCCCGTCGTCTAATCTCACCGATCGTTTACTAGACTAAAAGCAAACAGTGTCTGATGAAGGCTCCACAGTGTTACCGCAGAATCATTCACAAACAGGGAAATATACACAAAACCAGATCAACATTTATGAAGCTCCAGCATTTATATCATCCAAATGAACAGTTGATGCCTCAGAGATGTATAAAACTACGACCACATTAACTCTGCAGATGATAAGTCATGTGTGCAGCCGACTGATAAGAGCGTTGGTAATAATAAATGCCCATTAAAATTCATTAGACACATTAAAAGGGTTTTACGTCATCCACTGAAGAGCACCTGCACCTGCTATTCACAGATAATAGAATAAACTAAGTTCTAAATTTTTATAGCTCCTCTATAATTGAGGTTCTGAGCGACTGACCTTGACACCTGAGATGCCATCGTAGCCAGGGAGACCGGTCTCCCCCTTATCACCCTTCTCTCCTCTCTCCCCCTAAAAACAACCAAGACAACAGGATCAAAAGCAACCAAAAGCAACCATCACCAAGAGCAACAGACAGAACAACTAATGAACTAACAATTCAACAATTCTTTTGAAAAGAAATTAAAAGACAGAAAAGCAGAATAGTGGAGCAAGATAAACAAAGTGAGAGACAGACAGACAGACAGACAGATTGAAAGAAAAAACAAATGCTCTGCAATCCTCTGAAAAATATGTTAAAAGAAAATGGACAATAATAGTAATATAGAGTGGCTTTCAACACAGGGGACATTGTAACATACCACTTTAAAATTCTACTTATTATATAATTATTGTAACATAAATAATCACAATTAACGAAATAACTGACTGGAAATTTATTCTCAATACAGATTAGTAAGGTGTCTGGCCATTTATAGGCCTACGTACCCTGTCACCCTTTTCACCTTTAACACCCAAAGCACCCTGAGAAATCATGCAAACACAACCAGAAATCAATCACCTGACACTATCACTCTATGCTTAATTCGATAAAGAAGGATTAGTAATTATCAAAAAGAAGAAGGGGAGGAGATGTTGGGAATACCGTAATCAGTAATCACTGTAATTATAAGGAATGCTACATCAGTCTCAAAAACACAGCACAATCAATCAATCAATCAGTCAATCAATCAATTCCATGTAATTAATTCAACATTGATCTTGGAGGCACTTAATAGCTGCATGAAATCCTTGCAGAAATACATGGAAATGGTATTTCAATGTTAAATTCCAATGAACAACATCCAATCTACAGTGATCCAAATAACTCACTGATTCTCCCTTTGGGCCATCAAGTCCAATGGGACCCTAGAAGAAAGAAACAATCATTCCTATCCTCAGATGGTTCACATGCAGCCATAACACAGTTAAACCACAAATGAATATCTATAAGACAAATGAATTCAATAGAGATTATTATTATTATTATTATTATTATTATTATTATTATTATTATTATTATTATTATTATTATTAAACTGACAATTTCTTGTGTGCCATATTACCAAATGTCAGAAGCAAGGGCACATTACAGAGTCCAGCTATAGGCTGAAAAATAAAATTAACAGTAATCATATTAAAAGAAAACAAAAAATGTAAAACAATCTAAGGCAGAAGAGAATAAGATTTTCTAAACAAATAAGCCTTTAGATTTTTCTTGAAGGATGACAGAAAACAGGATATGATTTAACAGACATCGGAAGATCATTCCATGTCTTTGGCCTTGACACTGCAAATGACCTGGAACCAAGTGATGTTTTACAGCGAGGTATCTTCATACGACTTAACATAAGAGATAGCAACAGCAGCACTAGATAATTAATTGATATATCTGCAGTGTATTCTGTCTCACTTTTTTCAATCAACCACGCCATGTATAAGGAATTGAGTAAGTTCTAGTAAACAACAAATACCGCTTACCGGAAACCCATTTCGACCTGGAAGACCAATTAAACCCTGTGAAGTGAAAACAAAGGGGGAAATTACATCCTCAATAACTTAAATAAACCATCTCTACTTGTTCTAAGAAAAACATTAACTGCTTGGTCATTATTACCGGTAATTATGTTGCAAAAAATATGGTACTTTTAAGTAGAATGCATACAATTGAATACTAAACGTAGTACGGTAATTGAGTCGTGAAGTGTTTATGACTTTGGTGTACATTGGTTATAGGCATTGCAACTTCAGGTTGCTCTAAACATGTGTAAAGTCTAATTCAAAACAACTGGAAAACTATAATTATGTAAGAATGTGACCTCAGCACTGTTTCATATCATAAGAACTCTTATGCTCTTGTTAGCGTTTGGAATAAAATTGGAAAAAATGAGTGCCAAGACAGAAAATTAGTCGTGTAAACACTGATTTTAAAATGACATTTTCCAGAGGAAAATGGAGAAATCAGCACCCTTGACGGAAATCCTGGCAATGTCCATTTTCAGGAACAAATGCATATGACAGTGGGCTGGCATTCCCAACAATTTACCGACATGACATCTCCAGTCTGCAATCTTAAAAATAGCTTCATTTACAGGCACAAGTTCTGAAGAATTTTACTTATAATTTATTCATTATCAGAAAATCAATGCAAAGGCAGCACAGCGAAAGCTCGTATTGAGAGATAGAGAATGTGATGTCACCACAGGAACATAAAATGACTTTAACTGCATATTCATCTAAGAAGAAGTCAGCTTATTGAAACTTCATTCATTCATTCATTCACTCATTCAATCAATCGATTGAAAGAACAATATACCGGTTGTCCTGAATCCCCTCTGTCCCCTTTTCTTCCTTTCTTTCCTTCGTCCCCTGGAGGACCAGGCGGCCCTACAACAACAGACACGATTAAGACATCAGTCGAATACAAAAGAAGCCTTACTAAACAGCAATCATCACTGCTCTCATAAATTACATGCATTGGGGTTTCCAGTGTCAGATGCAGGAAGTCGTGATATGCTTTCATTAACACTGCACTGATATCAATTATGTTTGGACAATCCATCAAATCCTTGAGTTTATCCTCAGAAGAAAATCCTGGTTCCAGAGACCAGAGGTTGCTGCAGTGAGAGGCAGTGTATACAGGCGCTTACCGGGGTATATACTTATATATCGAAGGACCTCATTGTACTCTGGATTTTCCTCACACCTCGGCTTAAGTGAAATGCGTTAACAGAGTGAAGAGCCCTTTCGCTGCCAGACAGTTTAAAAGTCTTTGATTAAGCCAATCACAAACAACGGCTTTGCTCCGAAGTGACTGTCAGAGGCACTGAGCCAAATAAATGGCCTCTTCTAAGCACTGCTCAAATGATAAAAACGCAGTGCTGAGATGTCAAACGGCACCGGATGGGGTACGAGAAACTAACAACCAAAGCACACCAGAAGCAGCATCTATGAAGGCAGAAAGAGTGTCACTTCGGTTCAGTTTCTTGACAAAAACAAATTGAAGGCATTTTTAGAGATTTCTGTCAGAACAATGATCTAGACTTTAATCCTTGAAATTCTTTCTGGCAACTGAAATATTTACAATGTCAAGACTTCTACACATCCATCCAACCAACCAATGATGATGATGATGATGGCAGTCACAGTAATGTAATGTAATATAGTTCTTATATAGTAGGGCTGTAGTGGCTAATGATGTTATTCTGAATGAAGATAATTAACAGCACTTTCAATAGGGAGCTTCAGTGAAGAACAGACATGAAAATTAATAGGACAATCACTAAGGGACATAGATTTAGTCTAACTCTGCAAAACATCTTCACATGAGGAGGACAAAAACATCTGGTTACTTGTAAATCATCTCTGCAGAACTCAAACAGGAGAAGGAAACACCTAATGGGAGAGAGAGAGAGAGAGAGAGAGAGAGAGAGAGAGAGAGAGAGAGAGAAGGAAGAGGTGTCTAAGCAGTCACCTGTAATCCATATTTTTTCACATCTTGTAGTCAGTGATGTCAATTTGACAGGTGATTGACAGGCACAAAAGAGCAGCCAACAATACATGTGGTGGCAAGCAATACATGCATGGAATCATAATCATAGTCACCAACATGGGCCATTCAGAGCCTACCAACCCATGCAAAGGCCCCAACAGAAGCACAGTAACCCTCTACTCCCCGCTCCCTCTCTCCCCACCCCGTACATGATACCATCTTAACAATACAACTTCTTGATATGCAGGAGAGTGATAAATGTTGGCCAGTCTGTATATGTTGCTTAGTGATGCTGTTGCCTCTGCTGCTGTTGCTCTTGTCAGTCTCCATCTGCTATTGATTGCATCTGTTGTTTCTGCTAATGCTGTTGCTATTGTTGTTGTTGTTGATGTGTTGATACTGTTGCAGGTTCCGTTCTTATTGATGCTAGGCATTAAGGTCCCTACTGTTGACTGATCCCATCTATAATAACATACTGTTGATGAGCATGGTTGTGATGATGATGATGATGATGATGATGATGATGATGATGATGATGATGATGGTGGTGGTGGTGATTTTTAATCTTTAACATTCTAATGGCTTCACAGTCTGAATAAACAAAAAAACCCTTAAAGCCTTCCAAAGTTCACCTCTCTAATCAATTACCCTAAGAATGATCTGAACACCCCAGGCCCTTGCCTCACAATTTAAGTTAGTTGCCCTCTGGAATGAGAGGGCAAGGCTTCTGCCTCTGGATGCACTTGGGTGTGGATTGGGTGAGGGGTGAGGGGTGGTAAGATGGCAAAGGGGAGACGGAACAGTAGCACTCAAGTGGTTGATCTGGAAAATGTCCATCGAAAAAGAAAGTATAAACTCCAGCCGAGAGATTGTTCAACTACTGTTTAGAAAGTGACTAACTTACTTACCTACTACTCTTTGCAGTGCAACTCTGAATTACAGACACCTTTCAAGTACTTAACCCAAATGTCCTCTATTACCATTAGTAGTAAAAGCCAGCCGCACCCTCCCCATCCCCCCTTCACCTATTTTCCCTTCACCACCCACCAAGTGGTTGGGTTTTATGGGGAAACTCTTCAACCACACAACTAACCTGGTTGCACTCGGATGCAGTGACAGATGAATATTCTAACAAATACATTAAACTAAGCACTGAGCATATTCACAGCCAAGAAAATGACAGCAACAGGATAATGATGATTAAAATGTGGAAAATGAGATTTAGAGAATATCACAGAGCTCTGTGACTTTAACCTCAATCTGAATTGAGGAGTGAGAAAACAGTGGACAGAGAAAGTCTTGGTCTCATCCAGATTCAAGGATGAAGACATTACCCTTACCCCAATGAATTGATGACCATAAAGGTCATGACCTTGGAGTAAAATGTTGTTGAATCATGTCTTAGTAATTTCAATCACAACCTTTCATTACTCAATCAATCTCTGGTAATGTTAATAGTGAGTGCTTTGACCCGAATGCCCTCCCCTCAAGCTCCTGGGTTGAGACATTCCATAGGAATTCAGCCATGTTTATCTCTTTCCATAGGCAAATGACATCACCAATTGGGTCAACTGTCCTTGAAATCCCTTCAAAGACTGTCAACATCCAAATATGTTGGCCAGTCCTGTTAATATTTGACCTCTAAACTCTGACCTACAGATGATAACTACATCTGACCTCTGACTCTCACCCTCACATGAATAAATGCAAGTAACAAAGCTCTTTGGTAATTGATGGGAAGGCATAACCACCCAACAGTCAAACAGACTAACATCTCTCAACAGTCCACACTTCAAAAATAACCTAAAGTGTTAGTCTATCTGAGACCCAAAGAATATATACATTTTTATATTATTATTATTATTATTATTATTATCAATCATCATCATCATCATCATCATCATCATCATCATCATCATCATCATCATCATCATCATCATCATCATCATCATCATCATCATCATCATCATCATCAACATCATTATTATTTTATTATTATCATCATCATTAATATTATTATTAATATTATTATTAATATTAGTAGTAGTAGTAGTAGTAGTAGTAGTAGTAGTAGTAGTAGTAGTAGTAGTAGTAGTAGAAGCCACAGCAGCAGCAGTAGTAGGATAGTGTTGTAAGTTTCCCTGATTGGGACAATTTTCATGAAAGAACCTGGTGTATTTTGTTATTTGTTAATCCAGATGAAATTTCCAATGGACTGCAATAGTTTGATAAAGATAACATGGAAACAGACTACAGTCTTTTCCTATCAAATAAACTAACTCCTTATGACAACTGAGTGATTAATCTTACATCAGAAAATTTCTAATGTTATCACCATTTGCAAAAACAACTCCCTAAAACAATGATCTCCAAATGACCACAGCACACATCGCAAGTCATTCATTATCCAAAAAACTTCTATACATTGATTTCAATAATGCACTTCACACAAATGGATGGTCACTTCAAAGTAAAATCATCATCTGTGATGCGGTGAGTCAGAGTTACAATGGACGCCTCTGGTAATGCAAGAAACACAACAACTTCTATCTCTCACAAATTAAACAAGGTCATGAAGAATTAGCAGAGCAGGTCCAAGTGAATCCAACACGCACACACACACACACACAATTGTAAGTGTACAGTCCAAGAGGAAGAACTAAAAGACATAGCCAACAAGACCACTGTCAAAAAGGCAGCGAATATTATTATATCAAAGATTTAAACATCGTAGAGCCTATTCTGTTGCTTGAAATGAATGTCCCAAAGCAAAGGTGATCACAGAAAGAAGTCTTCTAAGCAGCAAAACTGCAAGGAAATGAGTGGGGGAGGGAGAGGAGGGGAGCAGGAGTGATAGAGTGAAGAATGACTGAATGATAGAGACAGATATTTAGATAAGAGAGAAGCAGATGGTCTACTTGGTTTTCATAAACAATCAGGTCTTCATCCTATACAGAGAGCAATTCTCTGCATTTCTTCCATTAATTTAAAGTTCTAAGTGGCAGCACATCGTCAGTCTCTGACATCTCATCACTAATAGCCACTAATTAAGTGAGGCAATTCCAACAAATACTATCATCATATCATCATCATCATCATCATCATCATCATCATCATCATCATCATCATCATCATCATCATCATCATCATCACTGCTAATTACAAAGTGCATTCCAATGTTTTAACCTCAAAACAAAATCCTGCCGCCGCCACCCACCCCACCCCCCTCCACCCCCACCCCCCCCTCCACCGCCCACCCCATAACCATAATCTCCATCAGTGTTGGCATTCAGCTTCCTGCCTATCCCTCTGGGGTATTTTATTATCCTGAAATCCCGGGGCCCACAGGCCCCATTCAGACAGACATCTCAAACAGCAGCCCCCCAAACTTTAACCCCAGGAGACAACATGTGCCTAAGTGTCTCTATGAAGAAATTGAAACACATGCACAAGTCAGCAGATGCTAATCATAAACAATAATAAAGCCATTTGGACAAGCACTTAGTGGCTGCTACAGCAACAGAACCATGTCATACCCAAAGGCAAGTTACTAATCCAAGTAGAAGTTATTGTAAAGGCCATCGTGTCAACAAATGCTCCCTATCAGTGACACAACTCTTAAACTGTCCAAAGAGAAACACAACAAATTCAAAATTCTCATCTTCATCCTGAATAATAAAGACTATGAACTATGTCCCAAATAAATCTCTCTCCTTCTCAAATATTGAAAATCATGAGATAAGTGGGTGAGTAAAATCTTTGTTCACAGCACGAGATAACGACATGACAAGATGAAAGAAACTGCTAAAAGCTGTAGCAGAGTGCGGATGCCACATGTCTATGCCACAGATCATCACCGAACATGCAAACATTTTAACATGACTCTTTCTGGCAATTTGATTAATCACACATCGAAAAACAAAGAAAGAAACCGAAGACCGTTTTATAGTGGCAAACCAAACAGCCGACAGAAACATCGTTATGCTTCAGGAACTCAACTCCTCAGCAGAGAATCACTGTGCAGCCACAGCACAAGGAAAACACACTCGGCTCCAGGAATAACACATTAACTGCAACATCTGAATGACGCAAACCAATACATTGGATGCCATTGGAGGCAGGCATGTGCTGGGGTGGGGGTGGGGAGACAAGATCAAAAGATATCAAAATGCAGGGATTTTCACAAACAGTCAACAGATAAGCGATGATTAGGAGACAGCCAAGGAATCTCACCTGCAATGCTAGAGCTTCTAGCTGCAGGGCAAATTCACAAAATCGTTTACAGTTTCATGCATTATATAACACTGCTCTGCTTGTTTAGAGCCTAATTCACCTGATGGGGATAACGATGAAAGACAATTCTGAGTAGAATATATGCCTATGAATTTCTGATAAAATAATGTTTTTCTGACCCGGAGGACAGTTGCAGGGCGATGAAATGTCTCTTCGTTGGCGCAGAATCTGAGCCTCAGGGGCGTCGTTTATCTGCTGCAATTTACAGCATCAAAATGAAATCAAACCTGTGCATTTGTTAAATATCAGACTGCAATTCGCAACAAAAGTCACAACAAACAGCAGTCAACAGCAGAAATAAGAAATCCCACTTATCCATTCCATTTGACATTGCTCTGCAAACACAGCGATCAAGAAAGGCAAACTCTGTAGCAGTGTTCATTTTGTGAAGGGGTCATGTTGGCTCTCTACCCATTCTTTGGTCTAGGCCCCCTTCCTCACTGAACGCCGAATAATTTAGTTAACTGTCAATAGGCGTACTTTTATTAGACCTCTAATTACCTCTAGGCTCGAGTACCCCAGTTTTTGAGAGGCCACCATAGGAAAAGGAAAGATATTGGAATTGGCCTCCTCTTTTTAATCCAAGTTTAAGCCAATGTAACTGTTCTATCCCCCCCCCCACTGAAAGTAAAAATAGTACTGGAAGCAGTCAGTTCTCAAAATGTATATATTTTTCGAAAATCAGACACTGCCTATGTCTACAACATAACACGCAATTTGAAAATATCTGCTTAAATTTTAATCTAAATAAATATGGGTTCATCAATCACCCCTTATTACTCCAAATTAATCGTAATTAATTACTAATAATTAATTAATTTTAATTAATCAGAGATGTCTCTGACCTCATGGAGCAGTGTTTTCAACTGTTGCAGTTGAGTTTGTAGAATTTCTTCGTTCGTCTGAGAGTTCAGCTGAAGCGTCTTCAGTTGATCTTCAAGTCGTTGAATATTTAATCGATTATTCAAAGAATTCAGAAAAAATAAAACGAAAATCACGCAACAGACGCCCGAACACACCGACCGACACGCCGACGACGCTATCGGGTCCCTTGGACGATTCTTGTCATTCTCTGCATTTAGAACATCTTCTTTCATTAAAGTCATTTTCACTGCATTTGAAATAATTTGCGAATTTATTTGCACGCGATTGCTTTTAAATGTTCGCTTAATTCTATAAGATGCATTTGGAAATTCGGTGGAAAGAGAGTATCCGAAGACGCTCGATGGCCAAGAGGCGGCTCTGTTCTGTGGAACAAAGGGGTGTCATCGGCGCCAACGATGCCTCCGCCTACGGACGACACGCTTGGTATTCAACGCGTCTCCTCTGCATCGAACGCTCCTCTCCCGTTTTCCACAACCATCAATCCAATCCAACACTCCAGCTGGTCTAAAAGTAATGCACCCTCTTAAATTTATCCACACCAGCAGACCGTCACAATCCTATTAATTGAACTGGAATACTGGATTGATATTGACTCTATTTAACCATTCACTTATCCAATTAGTCTTGGGACACGTCGTATACCGAAATTCTTGAAACATTCGTTGATAATATCATTGTCTTTAAAACGTCCTTATTCGAAGAACTCTAAGCATATAGTATAGTATATAACGGGGAAATTGCTATCGTCTTCTGACACCCGGCGTAGTTCGCCGTGCTTGGGCCCTCCCATTGAGCCCTCGGACGCAGCAGCATCAGCAGTGGTGGCGGTCGCTTTGATGAGTGGCCGATGCGATGATCTGCCGAAAGGGAATTAACTGTAGAGAGCTGTCGTGCGATGTAGCAGTGGCGGCTCCACCGGGGGGGGGGGGGCCGCGCCCCTATTGAGTTCCTGGCCCTCCCAGTTGGGACCCTATACTTAATACTACATACCTAACAACAAGTGGTTGGCCCCCCATCATTAGAAGTTGCCACCCCAACGGCCCTCCACTTGCCAAATCCTAGAGCCGCGACTGCGTCGAAAGCAGACGCGGTTCTGGCGCTGTTGTTAATCTGCTGTAACGTCGTCGTTTGCTATGCAGTCTTTGCTTTGCTCCTAACAATTCGAGGCTTAACCCCCCTCTACTAGGCAAAGAGCTGGCCAAAGATTGTCTGGGATAACTGCTTCTTCCAAATGCATTTTAAACAAAAAAGGTCGGAGACAGCAACCAACTAATGAGTGAAATTCAAACAAAACATCACCTGTATTCTCTGTTGTTTAAATGCGTATATGCAATCACTTTTCATCAAAGCTCATGCACTATAAAAGTACAAAAATAGGGGCTGTCCATTAATTATGTCAACAATTTTGGGCAATTTTTGACCCCCTTGTCAACAACTGTCAACTTTCAGTTAACCCCCCATAATTATGTCAAAAACTTTTGACCCCTCCCCCAGATCAATGACAGGTCCCAATAACAAGGTTAATATTTTTTGCGATGATGACCATATTTCCCCTTTTTTGCTCGTCGAGTGTCAAAATGTGATGGTTATGACCTTTTTTGCCATGCTTTTTTCCATTGTAGTAAGTATAGTATTCCATGAAATTTCCTAGTTTTTGATTATTTGTAAAAAGTGAAATTGTTGATGTCAACTTCTCTTGACCTCCCTCCCTATGTCAACAACTGTCAAACTTTTTCAAACCCCCTCCCCCCTAAATTGTTGACGTAATTAATGGACAGCCCCATATGAAAACATTCCATTACACACACTTGCAAATCCAAAGCACGT
Organism: Metaphire vulgaris; assembly: GCA_018105865.1. Classification (NCBI taxonomy): domain Eukaryota; kingdom Metazoa; phylum Annelida; class Clitellata; order Crassiclitellata; family Megascolecidae; genus Metaphire; species Metaphire vulgaris. Next base: position 14,800,493 of record CM030852.1, read on the forward strand.
CTATAACAAATTTGCGAAAACAACAACACCGCATATAAAATTCAAATACAAGACAGATATAAATATCGATAATCTTAATGGCAAAATGTTAATGGTATAAAAATAGAACTAGTTCACATAATTTCTTAAAAAGGCAACACAATAATGTCATTGGTTTTAAGCTGAACAACAATGAAAGAGTTTATAGAAATCGTCTAACATAAAAGCTCCTAAACTGATTAAAATCACGCGATGAGCAAATAAAATTGATTTGCAGTTTCATAGCCAAAATAAAAAGAAATCAAGAGCTATCAGCTTTCTAACAGACAACACATGAAATACACCTTTTCAATTGAAACACTTAAATATTCTATCCTAAAATACTGTCTTAAAAATGCTTATCCAGAATTATTGTTATTATAACAGATAATCATAATCTGGTTTAGACAAATGATGAATTCATTCACTTGAAACCTTAGACAAAGAAACTTTAAAAACCTAAGAACACTGTCATCAATGTCTGAGTCATAATAACTGAACAACCTTCACACATCCCAGTCCAGTTCCATTTATGCATTCTGAGTTTTCTGTTAATATTTAATGTTTGGATTAACACTGCAGCTGAAAGTTCACTGCAGTACAATTCATCATTGATTTTTACATCAATACATTCCACAAATGAAAGGACTTTGGATCTTTAACAACTGAAACCCTATACCTTGTACTGAGATACAGTTAGACTTTTGGTCTGCCTGAGAAAGCCCTTAAAATAAGATAAAATTCATTTCTAAAGCAATTCACAGGAGGAACTAACAATGGCCAAAGAAACTCTCAACCAAAGAAATGAACCAAAAAACACTCCACAAAAACACCGAAGCAGAAATATCAATCAATCAAAAGAGTCATTTAGCACCATTCAAATAATGCAAATATCATGGCCTATATATTGTGAATGCCTTGCCCTTAGGGCTGAACCTCATGAGAGAGAGAGAGAGAGAGAGAGAGAGAGAGAGAGAGAGAGAGAGAGAGAGAGAGAGAAAGAGAGAGAAAGAGAGACAGAGACAGACAGACAGACAGACAGACAGACAGACAGACAGACAGAGAGAGAGAGAGAGAGAGAGAGAGAGAGAGAGAGAGAGAGAGAGAGGGACACATAAAGAAGAATTAATGCTGCATTACAGTTCAATTCTAATAAGCTGCTGTCAGTGGTGTAGCGTGACTTTTGGGAGCCCGGGGGCATCTTTGACATGGGGCCCCAGAGTTTTGAGCTGACGAGCAAAAAAAACGTTATCGTCTCCACCTTTTTAACCCTGACGAGAAGAAAAAAAAGGTCCTCACCACATCATTTCTAGGGTTAAGTTTAAGTTAGGGTTAACCCTAACCTAACCCTAGCTTAGACCCCTCTTCGGGCCCCCCCGCCCGGGGCCCGGGAGCTGTCAACAAAGTGCCCCCCCCCGCCCCCTCTAGTTACGCCACTGGCTGCTGTTGTTTTGGATGACAAAGAAGTCATACAAAGCTCTTAAAAACTAATCCAGAGTAATGCTTTAAAATAAAACTTTTAAATAGGATAATTCAACTTACTCTCTGTCCAAGCGCACACAATAACACTGGATTATAGATACCGGTAATTTTTCAAAGAAATTTCAACATTGATAGTTCTTGACATCGATTTTTATCTCCAGCTTGTTGCAAAATGAATCTGTAAGTGGAATGCAGTTGAAATATTTACAGTGATCGCATTCGTAAATCGGTACGACGTAAAACATGACCACAAGTGCAAGAAACAAACAGACGGGGCGATAACGAGACAGACGACAATCCCGATCTTCTTTCCGCGCTCATCCACGGCGTTGAACGTCACATGCGGAAACATTCGAACGAGGAGGAACCCAAGACGAAACCCACGAGATGAGCGTAATTGTCGATCCACGGGAAAAGACCGACGATGAAGAGGAAGAGCATAAGCACGGCGAGTTTTCCGATTGCCGAGATGGGACTTTTCAACATCTGCCAGCTCTGAATTACTTCGACGAAAAGACACGCAAGAATACCAAACTGCGACCCAGTTGGACCGGCCTAAGCATTCACAAAATGTTCAAATATTAAGAAGATAACAAACCACTTTAAAAACTAAGTGAAAATATCAACAGTAGTAACCTCACAGTCCTTACATTGCAATAAAATACTGGCATGATAAGTCTGGTAATGGAGTTTTCACCTTCCTTTTAAAATCTGTAAATGTAAACAATTTTGATAGTATGAGACTCCAATCACTGAATGGCCAATCAACCAACCAATTAATAAGTGTTTATTCTAGGCCTTCTCTGCGGGGAATTCCCCCAAAGTTTGAATTTTCCCCAATTTTTTTGACATTTTGGCAAGTAGTATGATCTCCCCAATGTCTCCCCCCCCAAAAAAAATTACAACTCCCCCAATGTCTAGGTGGATAGAATAGCCACTGAATTAATAATGAATGATTTAAATTTATATCAATCACTTATTCTTAATTTATCATTGGATTAATACTCTTTGCTCTCTTTCTCTCTAACAAATATATTGTGATGTAAGAAATTGAAGTACTTATGTATGTAACTGGTATGATGTTCTGTTGGAAATAAACCAATTTCAATTTCAAATTTTAAAAAATCAACCAAAAAATCAATCAAACAATCAATCAAATGCTGCTATAAGTCTCATTAACAGGAACAGAAATTGAAAAGAAATGATTTGCATTTTAAATTATCCACGTCACATATTTTCAAATGTTATGTTAATTTTCATTAAGACAACCGAACCTCAACGTGATATGGAAGAAAAATGGCGCTGGCGAGACTTCCAGCAATTCCACTCGTGATGTAGATGATGAGCATTCGAACCCATCCGGCCAACTTTTCCAGGTCACGCATCACAATCATCTGGATGCAACAGGTTATCAGAAGCTGGATTAATCTGGAAATTACAACAAAATATGAAGACAAAAGCTGAAAAGTAAAGACAGAGTATAAAACAGAAAGATTAAACACAGAAACAACACACTGCACTCATCTCTCTTGGATAGTATACAACAAAATAGCACATGATAAATAATGTAATTGCTTCTTTTCAAACCTGTGAATGCAAATAAAATTTTAACAGATTAACAGCCAAGTCATTGAATGACCAATCAACCAGTCAGTCAATCAATCAGTCAATCAACTTATATAGCACCACTGTGACAGTGACTATGGCATGTGCCAATGGTACAAGCAATTGAACAAGGTAAAGAGAACAAATTGATGCAGCAAAATTGCCAATACGCAAGTATCGTACATAAAAATACCATTTCTGCTATCTGTTATCTTCATCAAACATATGAAGCAAATTATTATTAAAACAAAGACATTAAACAGTTGATAGGAAAACAAATGTTCATGATCAGGTCGTGCTGTTAATACTCAATCTCACCCGGCGTGTAGAAACAGCGATGTAAACAAGCGATAGAACTGATCGGGATTGTTCTTATCTTTAAACGGCAACATACCACAGACTTCACTCAGACATGGGACCTAAAGACTCAAACACACCAACGAACACATTGCGGCTAAAACTCTTCTCTGATCAACAAATCCATAGAGGCAACAATCGATCTTGTTTGCAAACATAACAGGATGATGTTAATGCTGAGCAAAAACATGATCATCACAGATGACAATCAATCCTCTACCACAAATCAAATGCAGATAATAATATCAATCAACCAAACAAAATAGGAAAGCCAAAACAATCGATAAACTATGTTCTGTAATTCAATCAAATACTTCATCCACTTGAAATGCTCCACAACCATTATTACATAACCTAACATATTATTATTATTATTACTATTATTATTACTATTATTATTATTACATAACCATTATTACATATCCACAACCTCTGTCATCCAAGCACAAATCTAATCTGAAGCCTCATTCTAATCACATCAGTTCACTAATCCTTAATCCTATAGACTCAATTTCATGATCTGAAACCTGATTAAAACAGTCAGAAACACATTCCCCACAGAGACTCAACTCAAAATTCAGTTCCTATCTAACAATGTAACTGACTCAGAGTCCAGAATCTAACTCAAAGCAGCCAAAGATGAACGCGTAAAATGAATCTCCATTTATTCCTACTCTCATTCTAACTCCAATAACCACAACTTATCCCAACTGACAAAATCCACTCACCTGTGAGCACAAGAATGCGTCTTCGTGGAAATATCCCCGAAGGAACTGGCAATGTTCTGGGGTCGTGATTATGCACTGACCTTCGATTCCAACGCAGCACGGACGACCGAGAATGTCGCACTTCATGTGACGATAATCTTTGTTTGATTTGAGATTTAGGATTGTCACATTTGGCTCCGAGCATTTCTAGTCAACGTAATGTGACAGCAGATCAAAATAGGCTTCACTTCCTGATATTGAAACTGCTAAGAAAACGACACTCTCACAGAAAATGCGCACAAGATAGCACGAAGGCCGTCCAAGTTAATTTACATTTCACTTTAGCAAAATTCCGGACTATTAAAATTAATTAGTTTAGTTAATTAGTTTAAATAGTTATATGCGTGTTTAAGCAATAATATGAAATAAAAAAGACATAGAAATTTTCCCACTAGTATATCTGCCCTCACTCAGACTATTGAAACAGAGAGAGGCTTACTGGCCAGTCGGCTCGGTCAGGATAGTTCTTCAACTCCGGACAAAATCTGAAAATAAAATGCTGGCATCTTTAATCGCATAAAACTCAAGAATTTCTTCACAGAAACAAAGAAATTCATTTCATCATATTTAAATTTAAACTGAAGAAAATAAAAACAGAAATCAACCGAAAGGTTCTCGACTAAAGTAAAGACATACGCAGGATCCAGACGACAAACAGTTTCCGAAGAGTTCACTTTATGAAATGTGGTAAATGCCCCCTAAAAAATCAACAAAATATTCTGAAACATTTCTAAAATTGTTGCAAATTTAGTCTGAAGCTCCCCTCCATCAACTGAGAACTTGTCTTAATGTAAATAATAAAACAGTCTACGTGAATGATTTTCTTCTTCTTAGATTAGATTCTGACCAAAGACTATTCATTACAACAAACAGGTGATCAACTGCCAATTGGTCGAGGATCCCGCTATCCGACAACCAGGCTTCGACACGCTGCCTCATCACCTGTGGTGTCGGTTAAACCGTTTTTGAACAGGACAGGGACACTGCAAATACTGTCATCAGAAATGGGGATTAATTTAACCGACTCAAACCTGTGCCCCTGTGGTGTTGTTCAAACAATGTCACACCCAGTTGACTCTTGCCCCATAACCAGGCTAGAGAGGACGGTGGACTACAAACTCTACACATACAGCTGATAGCGTCACAATCAAATGGCTGACATCATTTAGCACATTAAGCATTCGATGATAATGTTAGAACAAATGATGAGAATCACTTACCGAGCATTCCTGCTCCGATGCCTGGAAGCAGCCGTCTCCGTCGTCCATGATGCAGCAGGACGTCTTCCTCTCGTTGTCCCGTGCAGTTTTTAATTCACTTTCAACATTTGCGTCGTTTCGCATGCACGGAGAATACTTGGCACCAAGGTGAATTAGGTCATTCTACAACAACACAGCGACAACATCTGCAACACAACCGAGCAACAAAACACGGCCGATCTCCCTCCAACTGACAAAACCACAAAGACACGTCCACAGCATTCCACGAGAGTTGATTTCAATTGGCTGAAATAATAAGCTGCAATTTGAGTCACTCTGAGTTCATCCATTTGAACAACTTCACAACCAAATGACAATGGCAACTCATCATTAAAAGTCTCACATAAGATATCTTTCAATACAGTAGAACTTTCTTATAACAGACTCAGTATACTCGGCTATACAACGTACCGCAATGTACGTACGGTCCCGTGTGATGTGCTACCGTATTGGATGGTATTGGAGTTATTGGACATGACGTACCTCGGATATAATATTCCAAATTTTACAGACATTCTAAGTATGTTATAACGAAGTTTTACTGTACTCGCATGGTGCAAAACTTAAGTTAAGGTTGGTCTGTCATCACGTTTGCCATCACTGATGGTAGTGTCAACATCATTGCCACTGTTATAATAGCCCAGTTGAAGACCCTCTCTCACCTGACGCGGTCCAATCCACATGTTCTGCGGCTCCTCATATATACAGGTCTCCTTCACACGAGACGTTTTCAGCACCTAAGATATTTACATCCAAGGTTTAGAATTAGCGATAAATGAATGAACAAAGATACACTCTCCAGCAGTTTCAACAGAATTTAACCTCCTTATGCAGGACTCATTACATAATTATCATTTAAGTCTTTGCCAACATAAATTAGTCTCCATCCGTTAATCTAATCAGACTTCACTTTTTGATACAAAAATTCATCAAGGCATCACAATGCCTTAGCCTCCGTCAATCGCATTCATTCTTCACATCCATTGCTCTTTACATATCTACGTAACCAGAGAAGTCATTACAAATAGAATAATCCCTCTGCAACCATCAGCTCCGTTCCTAAGTCCATCGAAGCGACCAAATTGCTGATTAAGTCAGAAACTCTCACCATGCCTTGGACTCTTTCGTTCTCAAATCCAACGGAAGCAAAACTATACACGATGACAGTGAAGATGAAGATGACGACTTGAACAAATGTCACCCAATAAGTAAAATAAGGTCTAAAATGAAAAAGATCGCAAAAACATTGCATCTTAATATCGGCCAAATGTTTACTTCCCATCAGACAAATGTCCATTTATCAAATTTTAAAAAATAAGCAAAATAACCAAACAAGCAAATTCTAATTATCCACCATTGAATGACTGTAGCAACAACTGATCCCAGCAGAGGCCCAGAATTCTAATGAAAACAACCCACTTAAGCTATAAAGATGTTATGCTTAGGCAATCAGCGTGTCACTGACATACAGACAGTGTGGCGACTGAGAACATAGCCACGATAAACAGTGCGGCTGGTAAAAAAGAAGCCCAAAGAGTCCTCCAAGTGCCTTGTTGGAAAGACAAGACTTGGAGATAAAAGGTCTCTTATGAACACAATGAACACAAAGCAGTTATGAGAAATATGAATATAGATTTTTAATCAGCAAATCTTAATAAACTCAAACCAGATAAATAGAATCACGTTCAAAACGAGTGTGAGTTGATGCTAAAAGAAGCTGAGAATATGATATTAACAAAGGCATTAATTATAACAAGAATGGCTTCAATGGGTCGGTCTCAGCGTGTAAGTCATTAACCCCTTAACTAGGTGCCCCGAGTAACGCTCATCCATTTTACATTGAGTTACAAATAGTTGCCCAGTTAAGGGGTTAAAGTTTACAGGAAATGGCACAAAACAAATCTCAACAACAAGAATGATGCGTGAATTTCAATTGGTTTACTTGAGACCATCACAGCCACATTGGCACGATGAAAGGCTTCAAGTCGTAACCTGTAATCGTCCAGCTCTTCCATCTGCTGCCTGACATGACTGTCGATCCGGGATTTCCTGTAGTCACGATCGAGCCAAACCCCGACGACACCGACACCGTACTGACGACGATCTGAGTTGACGAGCGTCAAGTTGATGAATTTATCCTTTATTCGTTTCATTCCGTCGAACATTTTAGAGGGTGCTTCTTCTTCCTGCTCTTTATCCCGTAAGACTGCCGGAGCGCTTACGTCATGCGCCGACAAAAGAGCTTCCTGTTGCTGCATCCAAGCAGCTCCCGACAACCCACCAGCCGAGTCCAGACTGTGACAAACTTCATCACTGCCAGAATAACATCCAAACAATCAGCCTGTGTGGTCATCAACAGCGACAATGTTATAATTATTATCTAATAATCATAACTACACGACGTGAATTCTCTGAAAAGAAAACACAGTGCCGGCCGAGATGAGCATTACAGATGCTATCACTCTAGCTTTGCCTTTGGACAACATAAAGCAAGATCTAACAGAATCATCGTAAAATCAAGATGAACAACACTTTGGATCACTTCACCTCATGGGGTCGTCACTTCTGGAGGTTCCGATTAAAGCTTTTCTCATGGATGTACGGGGGAGACCAGAGGTCGCCCGGAGAGAAGAACGGCCTCATCTGGATCGCAGCACTCGTTGGCGCTGGAGTGTCAAAGAAAACATCGTCCAGGGAAAAGTCCTCGTGCAGCCCAATTTGGTGCTAAAAAAAAGACCGTTTGTGACGTTACGATAGACAGACGTTTGTCTAAAGATGATTACAGGTGACAGTCAAATTGAATCAGCAAAAAGTCATTTGAAATATTCATTTAAGTTTTCAAAATTTAAGTAAGAATATCACTGCACATATAAATCGATAACACTCTTTCAAAGCTTCAACCCAACATAACTGCAGAACTACTCAAATCAAAACATCAAACATCAAAGTGACATCGGTAACAACAACAAAATACAACAGCTTATTTGGGAAAATTTCCAAACACATCAATACAGTTGTAGCATATGTATATGGCTCCGTAAACTCGTACCGCTTTAGTTGGCGCAAACGAGCGGCTGCGAACAAGAGTCTTTTTCTCTACTCCAGTTACATTCAACTACGGAAAACAAAGGAAAGAAAGATTCAGTTAAATCACGCTTAATTAGCAGCTAGTTCAAATATGCTCAGCAAAAACCTACCGATCCAAAAACAACCGTTAACTACCAACAGAACCAACAGAACCAGTAACATGATGAATGTATCACAGGTTATAAACTGATTAGACACAGCAGGATGAATGAAACCAGAAGCGACTAACTGCCAGGTTTTTCACTCCATCGAAGGCCATCTTAAAGACAGACTCTCTCCGAGTCTTGTGGTGACTTTGCTGCGCACGAAGAGCGCGACGACTTGAACTCGCCGTCGAAATTCTCGAGAACTGTCGGCTGGAAGAGACGGTAACACAACCCAGATTTCACTGACATGACCCAGTTTCAATTTTAATAAACACAACTGAGATAGGTTTTTATGTCAAAAATCATATATAATGAGACAGATTTTAAATATAGAAAGGCTACAAATGAATCTTTAAAAAGAACTTTAAAACCGGAATTTTTATGAACGCAAAACTAAGAATGATGTTAACCTGTGCATGCTGGACAAGGGGTCGAAAGGTCGTGCTGTCTTCCGATTCCACCTAATCGGAGGCGATCCAATTGACTCAAACTGATCCTGAGATGCTCCCAGATACAACGACCCTCGTGACGACATCACGTGACTTCCGTCGCTGTCTTCTGTGTCGTCTTTGCGTCCTCCAATGAGCTTGTTGTGGTGGAGACGACGTGACCTTGCCCTCCACTTGTCCTTGACCCGGTCGGCGCTTGCATCTTCGTTGACTCCAAAGAACTCGGAGACACCGTGACTCATGCTCCGAGTCAATACGTTCATCCATCTGTCAGTGTCTCTCCTCGCCTGAATTCTATCGTCAACACTTCTGAGAAAAGAAAAAAGACCCAGTCATCATCGTAAAAGCCAATTCAAAATTTAACACACTGAACTGAAAAGTTTAACATGCAATAAAACTGAAGATATATCAAAACCAAGAAGATTATTATTATTATTATTATTATTATTATTATTATTATCACAGGTGACAACGAGATACAGGTCATGATGGTAGTGATCATGATGATTATGACAAGAAGTGGGAGAAGGAGAGGAAAAGACCTTACTTCTTTACTAGATTCCATTTGCTTCTTGGAGCAGAAATTTGTCTGTTAGTGGTCAGTTTGGAAGTCTTGAACCCGGGGTCATCGAGGGCGCTGCACCGATCGTTGTCCTCTTCGTCCTCGTCCTCCTCCTCGACCTGTGTCAATACAGGTTCCCCCACCATCCGCTTCATCTCCACACTCTCAGAGTCATCCATCGCTTCTACACTGTTAATCAATCAATCTGAAATATCAAACCAATCAAGTTTTATTCATACATTCAATAATCAAGAAATCAATCAGATATGAATAAAATCAACATATCTTTATTAGGCCTATGTGTTGATTTTATTCATATTTCATTTTTATTCATATTCAACAAAATAATTTAATCATCCAGAATTTTAGAAATATATCCTTAAATTAAATTTACCCGAATAAGATCTGAATCTCAATTCGTTTAAGAAGCTTCCGACGATAACATGACAACAATTAAGACATTAAAGAAAAATGAAATTGAAAATGTTAATTTCAATCAAATTCATAAGCACACAAGTTCAGATGAATTTCAGTTTAATAATTATATGAAACTTGTCTCATTCAACCAACGAATGAAAAGCAAACACGAAGTCTGCATTTCACTCAGTTCTAAGCACTGAAAGTGATTCTTTCACTAAGATTATTTGCCTGAAACCTTGTCTAAACTACAAATTCCAAAGTCTGTGTGTGTAGTGTTTGTTTATAGACGCGTCCGTATCAGAGACGATGAGCGCCTATCTGACAGTCGGCCACCTCATATAACTGACAAACGCGGGAAGAAATTCCCACTCCCTTCCCTCTTCCCTACCCCACACAGAGAACATAACCTCACCCGGAACTTAACTCAAACCCACAAAACTACCAACACTTTGCCTCAAAACCACAGCCGCTAGGTGCTCTCATATAACTGCGCTCATGTGGCGCTACATAGGTTACGACAATATTATGTAATAATTGTGTAACACAAACCTGTTGTAGGGAAACTGAAGCTACGATACTCAATGCGACGTAAACGATCTAAAGTCACCGCAGATGCTGCTGCTGAAGCATCCGAATATTATCCAGCAGCATCAGTCGCATACATTTCATGAGCAATACAGATGCTGCTCCTCCCTCCCCTCATCAGTAGCTCTGTCCTCAGCACCGCATCAGTTCCGCAAAGTGATGCTGAGATATCGGCGGCTTAAAGACTTGGACGCGAAGCCTTTCAGTTGACATCGGCCATTTTGGACTAAATAAGCTTATAAACGCTGCTTTGAAGAACCGCCTTCTCTCTCCTGTCTTAAGCATAAAGCAGCCGAGGAAGACATTCGTAGGAATAATTCACTTAATGAGAATTTAATTCCAAAACTGACTTACAAAGAACCCTTTGACATCACTTCCGTCCTATTAAATAGGAGCATTCTTTTGACAGCCAATCACAAAAGTCTGTAGCTTAAAATTGACCTACTTAAATGTATGCTCCGCCTACTTTTGCCTTTAGACCACGCCCACTCCATAGAACTAAATTTTCATTAGAAGCAGTCAGTAGTTTTAAGTAAGACAGCCTTTCGCCATTTTGGTTCAGTGATTTTCGATTATAAATAGGAAGTAAGTAAAATCTCGTAAATTTACATAGCGCTTTAAAGTACAGTAGTAGCTGCTTATTCTTATGCGCTTAGTCTTTCCTCTAATGCAAGCCAGATCTCAAACGGAGACCGGCCTCTAGTATAAGCTTGAGAGGCCACCTGTTTAAAGGAAAGTCGGGGCTTATATTAGAAGTTTTACGATAATTATCAGCATTGATAATTAATCACTTATCAAAGATGGTGGCATAACGTTTCAATTTTCCGCTGTATAGATCTATATTTAATTCCATGGAGTTCGAGCCAAGCGGCCTTATAGGAAATGTAGGCCTATGACTGAGCCTCACTGCCCTTTGGAAGTTGACTATTGCCTGGCTGATCACATACCTTTCCCATAGCTATTTTAAGAGAGGTTGAGCGCCTAAGAATAAGCAGCTACTGTTGTGCTGCTTTCCAAGGCGCTATAGAAATCCACGAGATTTTACTTTACTTTACTTTACTTTGAGTAGTCGACCAATTACGGGAATATTGCGTCCACTTGTCACTAGTGTTTAGAGAACTTAACGAGCATCAATGTCGCCATCTGGCGAATGCGAGTGAACCTATTGATACAATCGTACAAGATGCGGACGTAGAAAACCTTGGAAGACAAATGAAGTTCGGTCAACAGTCGTCCCAAGTGACCAATTCCCCGATTACAAATGGTCAGTCTACGTAGACCATCGACTGACGAGTAGCCTGCGATCGGGTCCAAGCGTTCGACCATTGTCTCCTGTAGAAATTTCGCATCCTGAATGTGCGTCACGTATTCGAATTGACTCCACCGGGAACACTACATTAATTAGAAATTCCAGGTGGAAAACTTGGAGACTGGTACTGGAAAAGTCGGCTCCTAAACAAGGCGCGGTCGTTGATCGCTTGCGCTGTCCCCGGGAGGCAGGTCTCGCTTATGTAGCGCCTTAGTTTTGGAATTAGCGCTTTAAATTATTAGGTTGAAAACGAATTCCTTGACTAGAGCAGGCAGGCACGTCAGAACGAATTTTAGCAGAGGGTACAGGTTTTCAGATTTTCTCAAGATAAAAGAAGTTGCGAGGAGGGGAAAAATTCGTCTCTGAGAAAAACCCTGATGAGCAAAAAAAGAGGTCGTCACTAAAAAATTCAAAATTCCTCTTTGAAAAACCCTGATGAGCAAAAAAGGTCGTCACTTAAAAATTCGTCTCTTCAGAATCCTCACAAGCAAAAAATTAAAAAGCAGCCTCATCTTCCAGAGGGTACGCTGCACCCCTGATTTTTTCAGGGGCCCAGCTGCACCCCTTGCACCCCCACTTCCTACGGACCTGAGAGCAGATGTCTCCAAAGTTTTTCAGCCGCGGGCCACATTGCTGACTTCTGACGGCTCCGCGGGTCACGTGGACAAAAAATGAAATTTAGTGTCAAGTACACTACACAACAAACGAATAACTTACAATAATAGACTGTTTGTTGCTAAATTATGACGCAGCGTGTAATGCAGACTGCATGCAGTAATATCAGTTGCAATTGAAATAAAAGACGTTTGGAGATTTTTGTTTTAGGGCTACAGCTGCTGTATTTAAAATATAACATACTTCATATATTGTTTCATGCTCAGAGGTTTTGAGTAAAGTATTTCTCTGGCTTCGTCTTTGAAGAAGACTCAACAAGAATCGATAATTTCAACCGCATAGGCCTACTTAGGTTACCATTCGTAGGCCTAAGAAGTTAATCGTTTCCAGTTAGGCCTAGGCCTATAGGTTCTACGACCACAGCAATTTATAATAATAATAATAATAATAATAATAATAATAATAATAATAATAATAATAATAATAATGTTATTTAAAATGGTTTGGGAGGATAAGTAAGTAAGTAAGTCTGTGTGACAAACACTGTAGTAACTCTTTCCCAGATTGTCATGGCAACAGAGCCGAGCAGCGGGGGGGTCTGTCAATGGCTATTTGTCCTCCCCATTATCATTAAGCCCTCGAATTCGATGTTCTGACCAGAGAGAGAGAGAGGGAGAGAGGGAAGGAGGACGGGGTGGGGAGAGGAGCTGTTGTGCCCTCTGTCGACGTTAAGTGTCCATCTTCTGTGGTTATCGCAGTTGTTGACTCAGTTGACTTCCGGTGCAGATGGGAAGACTGGTTCCATGCTCAAACAATTCATTAAGAGCCATCCACAGAAGTCATCTTCTCCGATGATTGTCTTACTTACAGAAATATTAACACGAAGTCGATTGGTCACGAAGAGATAATTATTGTCTATCGCTCGTCAAATTGCTTTCTCTTATTATTATTATTATTATTATTATTATTATTATTATTATTATTATTATTATTATTATTATTATTATTATTATTATTACTAATAATATAATGATTAATAAAATAAGCACAAAGAGAGAACTGCGGCCTAAGTCAGACGCAACTTCACGCAAGGGAAACAGAACAATCGAAACAGACTGACTTAAATCATCAAATGACGTCACACCTGCCTAAACTGGCGCAACATAAATGACCGAATAATTGCTCTGGCGTCGAGAGTTTGACTCCAATGCTAAAGTACTTAAGATCATCAGAGTCGTCAGCGCAATATTTGAAGATAGACAGACAGACAGACAGAGGGAGAGAGGGAGGGACGGAAGATACGGAGGCAGCGAGTGTGTGGTTGTGGTGGTAGAGTAACCGCTGCCTCTAATTAGATTCCGCGATCGTTCAATTATACGAATGGCATCGCCCGTAGTCACTCGTTCGGTCGACAGGTGTCGCCATTTTCACTCGACTGGACGATAATTGGGAGGAGGCGACTCTCTTGGCTGAGACCTAACGAAACCGCGCAAGAGAAAACAGCATCGGGTAGAGTAACAGTCGACATTCAGTCGCGATTAATTCCCATGCAATCCATCGGAAGACATCGGAGACTATGAGGAGAATTGTGTAACTAAGCAGCGGGAGATGTTGCTACGGGCGTCGGTCGTTGCCATGGTTACAGTGGATAATTCCGTTTTGCTATTCTGGAACTGGCATGCAGCCGTGGTCTTGTGTTAAAGCCGTCACGTGTGGGACCTTCTCTGATTTATCACGTGACGAGACGGCAAGAGTGACGGATGAAGTGACGAGATTTGCGTACGAAGGAATGACGCCAAGAGGTCAACGGAGGAGGCCACCCCCACTCATCATAAGAGTCCTCCGCCCACTGGACCGGTCCAGTGGGTCGTGTTAATCTCTGACCAGAGGGTCTATGGTTCGAATCCCACTTCAGACGCCAAGTATTGGGACGTCGCTCTGTGGCATAGTTGCGCTAAATAAATGGAATCATTTTGGATTGAATACACAGTCGTTGCTCTGACGTCATCTTCGTCGCTTCCTATTGTGACGTCATCGTGATTTCGTTCGATAGAGGGTCTTATGGGTCGATGGTCGAAGGTTTCTTACACTGGTTCCCTGTCTTCGCGAGATCTGTTTTATGGTCGACGACGCCGTCTCCATAGCAACCGACCTAATCCCATCCCTTGGCCAATTCCTCCTCCTGCCCTACACATTCTCCCCTATGCAGAGTCCCTCTGTCTCTGTCTGTCTCTCTGTCTCTGTCTCTGTCTCTGTCTCTGTCTCTGTCTCTGTCTCTGTCTCTGTCTCTGTCTCTGTCTGTCTGTCTGTCTCTCTCTCTCTCTCTCTCTCTCTCTCTCTCTCTCTCTCTCTCTCTCTCTCTCTCTCTGTGTGTGTGTAGTGTCGGGGGGTGGTTGTCTGTCTCTGTTCTTATGACGCCATTAGTGTCAGCGTGTTGTGTCTGTGGTTGTTTGTTGTGTGGTTGAGTGATGTCGTTGGATTCGAATCCTGTGTAATTAAGACGTAGACTCCGTTGAGCCATTGCGGACGGCGGTTTCATTGGCCACCGGGATCTCTGGAATTTATCTGGTGCCTAATGGGATTAGCGGATCGGAAGGAGGCCGAATAGGTGTCGGAACAGCCGGCCGCTGGGGGGAGGGGAGGGAGGACCGCAGAACGGCCAGACCGAACAATTCCGACGACAGCCGAAGATAACCGGAAGCAACTGGTTAAGACCGGCGCATTGTTAGAGGGCAGCTGCTGCTATTTATGAACGACGACTTTTATAGCGCATTTTCTTTCGTACCGACGCCCTCAACATCTTTCTTCATTTGCTTCTTCTTAGTCTTTACTCAACACGTCACTAATTCCACGACTCCACAAAGCTAACGCTCTCGCTTTTCTCGACCTCGGCTTCTCTGTCTCTCTCTGTGTCTGTCTCTGTCTCTGTCTCTGTCTCTCTCTCTCTCTCTCTCTCTCTCTCTCTCTCTCTCTCTCTCTCTCTCTCTCTGTCTCTCTGTCTCTCTGTCTCTCTCTGTCTGTCTGTCTGTCTCTCTCTCTCTCTCTCTCTCTCTCTCTCCTATCTTTTTGTTTCTGGTTTATTTTGCAGGAAGTGATTTGAAAACAACATTGTAAGGTAAAGTGAGTAAAGTGAGACGTCGTCGGTAGATGGCGCATTTAATATAATAAGACGAGAAAAACTGGACGATCAGCGGAATTTCAGTTATTTATTCGAATTAAACTCATTTGCGTGAAATTAATCGCAGAAACTCTCTTAATAATAAAGACAATCAACAGAAGTCTCAGAATCCGTCTCAACGGAACGACAGTCTGCCTCAGTTTGAGAACGAGACTAAGCGGAAGTCCAGAAGTCCTCCTCGTGTGTGGATGTGAGGGGTGGAGGGCTGGAGGCGGAGACGGAAGCGGAGGGGGAGAGGGAGCGGTCATAAGTGGTACTCAGTGAACCGTGTCGGTGACCAGTCGTGCCGTTTCCATGGTGATGACGTCATCTCGAAGTTGACAACCGGAAACGGAAGAGGACTCGAAGAATTTCTCTTCACCTGAAAATCACAGAAGAACAAAAAGTCATATTCACCAAATAAAATATGACCTCTTTGACTTCTAAATGACTGACAAAACGTGACAACTAAGAAGTCACCGTGACGTCTGTCTGTCTGTCTGTCTGTCTGTCCGTCTGTCTGTCTGTCTGTCTGTCTGTCGGTGACCTATCACGATGCAACCACGTGTGAATTCGTTGGTCAGAGTTCAAGGTGAAGGTCATTGTGCAAGGTCGACCTACCTCCCCCACCGTCGGCTTCGTCAGCTTTCGCCGCAACTGGACTTCCGGGACCGACTGCGCATGCGTCCTCCTCACGTGACTGTCGTGCGCTGCGTGGGAGGCAAATGCCTTCCCACAATGCTTGCACTGCAGCAAAAGAAACGTCGGCGTTTGTAGAAGACAGAATTAATTTAAAATATGAATTTAATAATTAGATTATTAATTAACAATTGCAGAAATACAATCGAGAGCTGAATTTGTTTCTGGGTCTTTAAGGGGCGGAAGATGGCAGAGTGGGTTACGTGCTGGAGCGTCAGGCTGACGGAGCGGGTTCAAACCCCGTTAGTGCCCCTATTGTGGCTTTCACACAGGCAGTAGGCCTAATGCCTTCTAATTAGCCACTTTTAAATCATGCTGCGTTAATTATACCTTGAAGGGTTTCTCTCCGGAGTGTTGTCTTATGTGAGTTCTCAAAATACTCGAAGCAGTGAAAGCCTTGTTGCAGTAGACACACTTGTACGGTCTTTCTCCGCTGTGAACCTGTAAAGAAAGCAGAAGAGGCAGACGTCTAAGGGGTTAATTTGATCTTCGTAGTCAAAGGGTTAACGTCCGTTCCATCGGAATCAGGACTCTTATTAAGTAACTTCAAAATGACTGACAACATTTTCAATTCGCCGATTAACAGGTATTCGTCAACTGCCACACAGGTTACCAGCGTTGTATGCATAAAAAAGGTTTTGGAAGAGATATATGGGGATGGGTAGGAATGGAGGGGGAGTGGTTGGGGAGTGGTGGGAGGGACGCAAGACCGTTGATGGGGAGCGTTTTTGATGCTCAAATACCCTCGAAATTATATCATGAAAAATTTACTCACGAGTATATATATATATATATATATATATATATATATATATATATATATATATAACTAGTGAGTCAAATACTGTTTGCGTCAGGTCACGTGGTCTTGGCACTTATTGAAAAACGCAAAGCGTAGAGATTGCGTTAAGCAAAAGGAATTCGTCTCTGGTCTTCCTCTGTTTATCAAGGACGAGTAGACGCCCCTAGTACCCTGACAGGGGCGCATCCAGGAATTCAGTTGCGGGGACTTTGTGTCCCAGTCCCCATTTTTTGACTACCCCGTCCCTTCCAGGTAGAAATACAACACCTGCTTATATATATTCGTGCCGTTATAACGTTCCGGTTTTAGTGGAGTGCGTTGGGGCGGGGGGCGTTGATCCGCCCATGGACAGAGGGGCGATTGGAGGGGGGAGGGGTTGGACTTTTACCCTCATGTGTTTGTTGAGACTTGACGATTGACTGAAACTCTTTCCGCAGACGATGCACTTATGCGGCTGATGCTTCTCATGGACATGCAACACATGGATACGAAGACGATCTCTCTTCTCAAACGACCTTAATCAATCAATCAATCAATCAATCAATCAATCAATCAATCAATCAACCAGTCAGTCAATCAGTCAATCAGTCAGTCAATCAGTCAGTCAATCAATCAATCAGTCAATCAATCAGTCAGTCAATCAATCAGTCAATCAGTCAGTCAGTAAATAAGTCAATCAGTCAATCAGTCAATCAATTAATAAGTCAATTAGTCAATCAATCAATTCTACTTGTATGTGAAATTTATAATCAGCGCTCATTCTGAAGTGCTTTGTAATAATTCCAACGAACAAGAAGAAGAAGAAGAAGAAGACGAATGAGCGATATCTTTGTAAATGCAGCGGTGAGGTTAAGCCGCTGCGGGAGCGGTTAGTGCTTGGATGGGTGAGCGTCATTAGACGAGGCTAACCGCGTGCACAGGTGACACGGGTACTTCCTGTCTCCCTGGTCGACGCAGCGGGTGTACTTGAGATGTTTGTCCTTGTAGTACTTGTAGGCGAATACTTTTCCACAGTGTTCGCACTGATATCCCTCTCCACCTACAAGTACAGGCACATCGCCCCGCAGGATATATCTCCATATAGAGACAGGATATATCCCCATATAGAGACAGGATATATCCCCATATAGAGACAGGATATATCCCCATATAGATACAAGATATATCCCCATATAGATACAGGATATATCCCCATATAGAGACAGGATATATCCCCATATAGAGACAGGATATATCCCCATATAGAGACAGGATATATCCCCATATAGATACAAGATATATCCCCATATAGATACAGGATATATCCCCATATAGAGACAGGATATATCCCCACATAGAGACAGGATATATCCCCACATAGAGACAGGATATATCCCCACATAGAGACAGGATATATCCCCATTGGGCGGGAAGTTAGTAGAGTGGTAACAGCGTTGGACGACGAAGCAGAAGGTCGCGGGTTCAACTCCCGCGGGAGCCCTAAGGTCGACTCAGCCTTCTTTCGCCATCTGGCGATGGCAAATGAGTAGCGGATTAATCCGCGAAGTAGACAGGCGCGTTGCATGAGAACACTGGCCCCGTATCATGTAACCTTGCACCAGTCGCCTGGCTGAGGGCCTTGGTAACGGAGATCAGCGCCGCCCTATGAGCCTTGAGGTTAGCCTTGAGTGCTCGGGAAGGACTTTACTTTTTTTATATCCCCATATAGATACAGGATATATCCCCATATAGGCATGGGTCACACAAGCTGACCATAATATAGCAAAAAATTCGCAGTCATTCTATTAAATGAAGGTTCTTCTAACCTCGCGACAGACAGAGCTGTGGCGCAGCCAGCATTCTGTAATAGGGGGAGACGTCGACATTTCCTGGTTTAAAAAAAGTCCCCGACGAGCAAAAATTTCATCATGAAGATGGAGCTCTTCGCATATATTCACGTATTCTCTTCGATCGTATATACTGCCACCCCTCAGTTTCTTGACGGCGTTGCCAAATTCCCTCCCCCACCGTGCCCGCCCCCTCCCCGGTGGCCCCTCCCGGTGGTCAGAGTGCGTCTTACTTACTTTCCGTCTGTTGGTCCTGTGGCGTGGCGGTGGAGCGATCGCCGGTGGAAGCCCTGAGTGCCACCGGAATGCCCATGAACTGGACATACGAGTCGCCGTACCAGACGAGCAGCTCGCTGTCCTGGCGGATGTCCTTACAGGCCTCGTAGAAGATCTGGCCTTCTATTTGAACGGCCACGAGGTTCTGCTCCTCTGCGTACCGAGCGCAGTTGACGAACGACAACCAGTTGCTGGAATTCCCTCTTCCGTCGACGAAATGACTCAACTTACCACAGTCAAATATCTACACACGAACACACACATCCACCGATGCCAAGTGCACTGCTAAGATCATGGCGCTACAGAAGTTCTCACTAATAATAACAACGACAATATCAACTGAAGAACATACTATATATATATATATATAATATATACGAACAAATTAATTAATTTAATTCGGAATTGAACAAACATCTATCATTTATTAATTTAACTTAATTATTTAACAAATATAAGAATGACAGAGAGAGAGAGAGAGAGAGAGAGAGAGAGAGAGAGAGAGAGAGATCGAACCTCCCACATGAGTGTGTTGTCGTCGTTTGTCTTTATTTCGCTCGTGTTGACCTGTTTGCCTTTGAACGGTCCAAACCTTTTCCCCTTCTCAACAACCGTCGTCTTCACCACGACCCCATAATGCAACAGACCAGCAAACGAAGTCTGAAATAACTCCAGTCCTAAAGACAACAATCAATCGCTCAATCAATCGCTCAATCAATCAATCAATCAACCAGTCAATTAGCAAAGAGAAGAGGAAATAAAAGCGAAAAAGATTTATTAACAAATGTGCTGACCTTCTGGGAGTTGTAGGGTGATGTCTGGATGGGGAGTGGTGGTTTTCGAGAGGGGAGCTACTCCCCAACCCCCAAGAATACGATCGATACCTACAAATAGACATTTTTATATCTCATTCGATGGACAAAATCACCTTCACCCGATTGAAATCTTATCTTTAAATTCTTATCTCAGCTGTTAATATCTTTTTCATTCGTCGATGCTCTAGAGGAACTTATCGCCTAATAATAGCCTATTAATAGGCATCAGATATACTGCTACTGACGAAGAAGGAGTATGCGGAGTACTTGTTGTTGTTCGCATACTTGGATACTTGCCGTAGTTGAGTTCTCCGACCCTTAGACCGGAAAGGGCGTGGCCTATGAGCCTCGTTTTCGTCTGAGCCTTGACGTAACCGTAGAGGACGATGTCAAGGTCACTCTGATAGAATCCGAATCCAGGAAACGAAGAATATCCGGTCAGAGGAGGTCGAACCGACGAACAACATTCCACTTCCGCCGGAAGTGAGGAGGAGGAGGAGGAAGCGACGACGATCGAAGGAACGGCGAACGAATGAGGGAAGACAGGAGGATGAGGAGGAGGGGGAGGAGGAATGCAGGCTCCTCCTCCTCCACCGTTTGTCCTCAAGTGACTCTGTGTTAAACTTCAAAACGAAAACAGAAACAAGAACACATCGCCATAGCAACGACGACCAATTGAGCTAAGTAGAGTGAAAACCTTGAGTTCAGATCGGTTGCTTAGCAGCGCATTCGCATGGCAACGCACGATAGAGATTCTGGTCAAACGCAACAAAAAAGAAAATGGAAACTCAACCGAAATGTCGATCAAAGGAATCGCCGGTCTCTGGAGATGGGGAGAGGCCGGGGACGACGCTCTCCCCCGCCCCGCCTCTCGTCCAGAATAGGCGCTACATAAATGCCTTCGTACATTACGCTACCAAATACTTCTTCAACGTATGACGTAAGCGATGCCAATTGCTTCAAAAATCAACGAATGTATGTAATTACAACTACAGTAGAACTTCGTTATAGTGCATTTTGTTATAACGAATACTCGGTTATCGCGTACCGCAATATACTGACCCGTGTGATGTGCTACCGTATTGGATGATATTGGATATAACGTACTAAATTTTACAGACCCCGCTAACTACGTTATAACGAAGTTCTACTGTATTTCTCAGTAATTTTGGCTGTACTTATTTTCTCTTCCCTTCCCACCCTATCTTGGGATTTCTCGTCGTTTCTGCGCAATATGGGGGCCTGCCGGTAGATGCCTCGAAACCGCGTCAGACATTGTTATGCGTTGCGAGTGACAATA
Source organism: Metaphire vulgaris (assembly GCA_018105865.1). Classification (NCBI taxonomy): domain Eukaryota; kingdom Metazoa; phylum Annelida; class Clitellata; order Crassiclitellata; family Megascolecidae; genus Metaphire; species Metaphire vulgaris. The sequence goes on from CM030852.1 coordinate 14,822,029, forward strand.
GGTGCATTTGTGTGCGCTGCAGTGTCAGGATGTCTTGAAGAGGAAGAGACGCCGCTGAAGATTTCTCACCTGGCGATCTGAGCGGAAGTGACGTCACCGGAAGCGATCCCAGAAGGCAACAGGCGCATCATGGCCGCCGTGTGACTGACTTCGCCGCTCAGAAGCTGCTGCTGCTGCTGCTGCTGCTGCGGTTGCATCTGATGACGTAACACTCCAAAGGTGTTAATACCTGTCGCCAGGTGGCTGAATATGGCCTCCATCCGATGCGAACTCTTCGTTCCAATTAACAGCGTTTAGTAATGAACAGAGTTCTATAAAGCAGAACAACATTGCAGCTGAAAATGCACAATGGATCTATATGCCATTCCCTCAAACTCTATTCCTCCTCTTTGCTCCATAGCTTCCCCCCAGGGGGAGTCCAGACGTAGATTTTCCTGACAAGCAGAGGAGGTTCCGATGAGACCCCAAAAGCCGCAAATATCCAACCCTCGACGACCTATGACCTGTGAGTCTGTGACTGCATCGAGTTTCAGCGGAGACTGCTTAGACTGAGGTCGAATGCTCAGCTCCAGGGCGCTAAACGGCTCCTAAGAGAGAGCGTCTCTATTTAGACAGCGTCACGAAATTCTCGCAAAATCTGAACGCACTTTCCAGAAGCTGTCCTAAACCAGCGAAATTCTTTCAGAGGTCATTGACCTTTGAGCTATTAATAGGCCTTCAATGCAGGGTTATTTTTACGCCACTAACACCACCCCCAAGCCCCCACGCCCCAATTTGAGATCGACACCCCCAAATGGTAATATGACAATTGTATGCATACAAAACACATACTAATTAGCTGCGGACACCGACCTCCCAATTTGAGATCGACACCTCCCAAATTCACAATCCTAGAAACAGTGGCGGCTCCACCGGGGGAAATGGGGGCCCGTGTCCCCTATTGAATGCCTGGCCCCCCAGTGGCCCCCCCAGTTGGGACCCTATACTTAATGCTACATACATTAAACAACAAATGGTTGGCCCCCATGATTAGAAGTTGCCACCCCAACGCCCCCACTTGCCAAATCCTAGAGCCGCCACTGCCTAGAAATATTCCTGCTTCAATGCCTTCAGCATCTTCTTGTCTGTTTAGATCTCAAACAGATAGATTTTAAAACTCAATCGCATAAAGTCACGAAATGGCAAATAGCAAAAGCATCTTCTCAACTGAAATAGTCAAATAGGGTTGAATTTTTAATAGAAAACTCTTGGACGTTACCATGGAGATTCGTTCCCTTGGAAACCTCAGAAGTCCCGCGTCTTCGTGTCTTCTTCTTCTTCGTCTGCTTCTAAGTCGCTTCACTTAAAGAACGAAAACTGAAGACGGACAGGAAGTGACGTCAGACTCAGTGACGCCGGGGCACCGAGCGCAGCAGCCAATCAACGGCCGCAGAGCAGTTTGTGGGCGGGGCTTGTACGGTGAGTGGCAGTAGGAGGGCGTGGCTTGAACGTCGTTCATGGAAGCGACGTACAAGAGCGAAGGCACTTTGCATTGGAAGCCGAAAGACGCCGGTCACCATGGCAACGGCGCCTGATAGTAACGCGTTTATTCGCCAGGTGTCGTCTGCGGCGCCGAGCACGGAAGCTCAGAGGGACCTGAAAATCGACTCTCTTAAGAGTCTGCTTAATGGACGTAGGCCCCGGCCGTAGGCGCTATGGCTACTAAGTGTCTGTGCAGTTGATGTGAGCTTGTGTTTCGCGTCGTCTCATTTATTTCGATTGGGGGGTCTTTTTCGATCAGGATCTGGTACCACAGTGCATTACAGAGTGGCGCTATAGAAGTTGATCATTGGATTGGATTGGCTGATGATGATTGTCCATTAACTCTACGATGTCGTCTGCTAATCACCTGCTCTTAAGCCGAGGTTCCGTCGTAGGCCGCCAGTGTGATTGACAGTCTGTTGTCGTCTGCCTCTCTCGGACACTTGTTGGACTTCCGGTCCGATATAGATTACCCATCTGCGCATCTTCTTCCTCCTCCTCCTCCTCCTCCTCCTCCTCCTCCTCCTCCATCGTCCGTCAAATGTTTCATTAGGATAATTGTATTTGAAGTGTCAAGTGCATGATGTGCATCACGACGTATAAAGTTTCTCGGAAGGAAGCGACTGACTACAGGACTATGGTACACCAAAGCACCAAAAGGACCGAATCGCCAAAAACTCCCTTCATCGTTAAATACTTCATATCTGAACGTCTATAGAAGACCCATATTTGCTCAGACTAGCTAGAGGATGATGATGATGATGATGGTGGTGGTGGTGGTGGTGGTGGTGGTGAGGAGGAGTAAGGTAGAGGAAGAGTGGCTGTAGGGGATCGGAAACGCTTCTACAGTGGAAGGGGGCTGTTTCCATATTGAATACATGGCTTTCCCCCCCCACATTTAGGGTGATACTCTTCCTGTGTGCACTGATTTATGAAAATAGTTGGTCCCATGCTTAGAAGTTGCCACCCCAACGGCCCCCACTTGTCAAATCCTGGAGCCGCCACTATGATTGCCAATAGAGCTTCTAGACTTAGTTGCCATGGAGATGTCGGCCAATTGATGACGTATTTGAGTTGAAATCGCCTCCTGCCCTTCTTCAGCTTCTCCTTCGATCGATTTAATTCTTGCCTTTCTATTCGTCCGCATTCGATGTCACCCCAACCGTCTTGTCAGCTGGGGCTCTGTTGGGATCCTGCTGAGGGTGCTCATGACTCACCCCAGATCCCCTACACGAATCAGGCGAAATTCAACTGTAGGCCTAGGCCTATGCGTGGTGTTGGGCCCGCCTCCCATAGCAGGGCCGGCGCGTGACTTTCGGGGCCCCCTGCAATTTTTACGAGCGCAACGCTTTTTAAATATCTTGACGAGCAAAGAAAGGTCATCCGTTTATATTTTTGCCTCTTCAAATGGCCTGACGAGCAAAACACAAAACAAATACTACTTAAGAATAGGGGCTGTCCATTAATTATGTCAACAATTTTTGGACAATTTTTGACCCCCAATGTCAACAACTGTCAACTTTCACTTAACCCCCACCCCAATAATTACGTCAACAACTCTTGACACCCCCAAGATCAATGACAGGTCCCAATAACAAGGTTATTATTTATGTGGTAATGACCATTTTTCCCTTTTTTCCTCATCGAGCGTCAAAATGTGGTGGTGTTGACCTTTTTCTAATGTTTTTTCCATTGTAATAAGTAGTATTCTATGAAATTTCCTGTTTTTTGATTATTTGAAAAAAGTGAAATTGTTGACGTCAACTTCTCTTGACCCCCTCCCTCTGTCAACAACTGTCAAACTTTTCCAAACCTTTCCCCCTAAATTGTTGACGTAATTAATGGACAGCTCCATAAGAAAAATGAAAACTCTTAAATATCCGAGGCCGGCGGGGCCCCTGCGGCCGGCGGGGCCCCCTGTGGCCGCAGGCTTTGCAGGCCCCACGTGCCGGCTCTGTCCCATAGGCCTACTGACGCAAAAAATGGAGGCAATCCGCCCTGAGATTTCGAAGACAACGAAGTGGAGGATGAGAAGAAGAAGAAGGGGAGGAGAAAAAGATGGAGTTGGAGAGGAAACTGAAAGAAACGCTCAGTTCCTTCTCTAAGAACTTTCATCAAACGCAACCACACTCTCTCTTAACCTATTTCGCCGTGTAGTTCTCCGTCTGTCTGTCTGTCTGTCTGTGTGAATCGAATGTCTATTGACGTCGTTGCTAGAGATCAGAGGCGTCTGTTCTATCGTCCTCGTCGTCGTCGTCGTCATCATCTTAGATGATGACTGGTGTTTGAGAACGTGTCGTTGTCGTCGAAGGGGAATCCCCTGAGAGGGGTCGTCCACTGTGTCTCTATCGCAGATCGTCAAACAACGACCGACGCCGAACACAAGAAGAATGTCTCCGAATGGGGGTGGGGGGTGGTCCTTGGAATCCCCTCCCTCCCTTACCCCTTGTATCTAAGACGAGGACTTCTTCTGAAGGTGAATTAGGCAGAGAGCGGCGACGATTAAAGACGGTGAAAGCAAAGGGAGTGTGTCGAGGGCCACTGCACCCCCCTCTCCCCTCCAACGGACCTCAAATAACGACCCACAACGAACACCTATACACAGGCACGAACACAAATACTCCCCAGGGAAGGAGGAGGAGGAGGAGGAGGAGGAGGAGGAGGAGGATAAACCAAAGATACGAGTCTGATTGAAAAACGAAGATGAAACGAGAAAGTTAGAGTCAACAGACAGACAGACAGACAGACAGACAGACAGACAGACAGACAAACAGACAGACAGACAGACAGACAGACAGACACACACACACGTTGGAACAAACATACAGACATACAGACAGACAGACAGACAGACATACAGACAGACAGACAGACAGACAGACAGACAGACAGACAGACAGACAGACACAATGGTTTATGTTGGGGACTATTTGCATTTCCATAAAATAATTAGTTTCATAAATTTTTAAAAATCCCTGAAAAATTTAAAAGTTTATCTGCGATTAGACATATTCTCATAAACCAGATAAATTTCAATTATGTCTAAGAATAATAATAATTGTAAATGAGTAAGATTCATATAAAACCAATACTGTATTAAATAATCTATATTTCATAACATTAAAGTTCTGTTACATTGAAAACACGAAACACTTAAGACTAACATTTGAAAAACTCCAAAGAAACTCATTCAACAACATTTTAGAACAGTTCCTTCGAACGAAGAGACAAAATAACAAATGAAATACAGTCACACAGGAATAAATAAGCGATAACAACGGATGGTCAAATATGCAATCAAAGTCACAAAATGAAAGTTATAAGATACGCTTTCAAAGCATATGTTAATGAAACTCCAAGCTGCAGAAATAACTTACAACACACAAAAAAACAACAACCTATAAAGAAATATATACAGAAAATATGCCTCACTTCCTACTACAATGATAATGACAACCAGCTTACCACTACTACTACTACTGCAACTACTACTACTCTACTACAACTACTGCTACTGCTGCTACTACTACTACTGCTACTGCTACTACTACTACTACTACTACTACTACAGCGATTAAGGCAAACGACATATGCTATAAAAAGTCAATGACATCGACATCTAACCTCTATGACTAATTAAACTTCAATAGCAAATAAGTTAATCTGGACAACAAGAAATCATGATAAGAATAGTTACATCAAATCATCGGTTGCATTGTGCTAATCTAAATCAACAACAGTTTACAAACAGACAAACATAGAATAATAATTATAGACAGCCAAGAATAGCTAATTATTATTATTCATAACTGCCGTTGGACAGAAGCACAGAGTAACTGAATCTCTATAAATAAGCGACCAATCATAAAGAGAGGAAAAGCCTATTAATAGATGGAGGAGCTGCTCTTGTCATCCGCTCTTATTAATTAATCGCTTCAAATTCATCGACTCAAAATTCACGCTCGAGACTTTTCAAGATGGCCGACCACTGTAGATCCTCAGAAGCTGTTTCTCAACTCCATCCTTATCTAAAAAGCAAAACAGAGACAAAGTACAGTATCACTCGCTTTAACTCATTCAATAACTGCCCAGAATACAGTCAAACCTCAATGCAATAACAACAACAACACCTACAGTTGCTTACATCACTTATATTGATATATCATCATCATCATCATCATCATCATCATCATCATCATCATCATCATCATTGTCATCATCATCATCATTATTGTCATCATCATCACACAATCCTCACAAGCATCATCATCGTTAGTAACATCATTAACCCATTAACCACAACTCAGATAAGATGAACTGAAGAGTAGATATTAGAGATGTGCGACTGTAGCAAAATGCCTACACTACCCGTACAAAAACTTCCTTACCCACACTCCTTTGGGCTTTAGTAGATATCAAACAATTTCTCCTCAGCAGAAATTAGATGGTTTCCATCATACATAGACTCTTAATAATGACAATCGGACATTTTTCTCTCCCAACTGGTCAGCATAAAATAAGGCCTTCCTCTACTTCCTAATGTCCCCTCTCTCTCTCTCTCTCTCTCTCTCTCTCTCTCTCTCTCTCTCTCTCTCTCTCTCTCTCTCTCTCTCTCTCTCTCTCTATCAACCAATAGGAAATGACTAAGTCAGCTATCATTTAAGTCTTTTAATGGCAGAATTTGATCATAATCTTTCTAAAACAGCAGATGTCAACCATGACCGATGTCTGTCGTGAATAACAGACAGATAAGAGACACAGCAGCCACTTTCATATTTCAACATAAACGCATCTCAAGCAGAAACCATATTTTAAATATTTGTTTTTCCGTTATAAATCCAAAAACGTTAAAAGTGTCCAATTCAATTGCATACATTTGTTGAGAATATCTCGATCATCGCTGCTGCACGCCTGCTGTACAAGACTATGGAACAAGATCAGCGCATTATTGTAATTCGCAAGACACTGAAATAAGAAGAGAAAATCTCTAAAACCACAAAACAACCAATTATTTATAAAGCAATCAACAAAAGAAAGACTCCAAACTAATTTCCTCTCATGAATTAGAAAAATAAAAGACAAAATAACATGAAATCATTTCAACTGAAAACAACACTCACAGAGTCCAAGTTTCCAGAAAGCTCTTCATTTTCTGCAATCAGACACTAAAAAAACACAAAAATCATCATCATCATCATCATCATTGTCATCATCATCACAAAATCCTCAAAAGAACTGAAGACTAATCAATGTAATCATAGTCACATACAACAACTACTACAACATCATCATCATCATCATTAGTATTATCATAATCATCATTAACCCCAACACTGAGATAAGGTAAACTGAAAAGTAGATACATTGGTTGCATTGTGCTAATCTGAATCAACAACAGTTTACAAACAGACAAACATAGAATAATTATAGACAGCCAAGAATAGCTAATTATTATTCATAACTATCGATGGACAGAAGGACAGAGTAACTGAATCTCTATAAATAAGCGACCAATCACAGGTAAGATAAGCAGGTGAGTAGATACCAGATCGATTGCACAGGTGTACAACAGCTTGTTGGCGTTCATGGTCGAAAGGATCTGATTGATGACGTCACCATTGGCCTCTGGATTGGCATTCACCTGCTCAGGTGCATTGGAAGTGCAGGTGGACGAGGTGGAGGAGGAGGAGGAGAAGCAGGAGGTGGTGGAAGTTAGTGGGTTCATGACCTTTGTCAGAAGTTTCTTGCACTCATCCAGACATTCGTGAAATGTTGAGTTCATTCCTCGAAGAACTGTCAACGCCATTTCATACAAAGTTGAGAATTATGCCAATTGTTGTTGTTGTCGTGGCAACCAGCAGCTCATGCAGAGTAAAATACGAGTCAAAATTAGAGTTCTACATTGACTCAGAACTCCTCACCCAAAGAAATTTAGGGCAATTAAGTAGCGCCATATAAAATATATCTGTTCAAGATAAACAGAATCATAATTCAGGTGAAAATCTGTGCGGATCTGTGAAGATGGATATTGTATTCAATAATATTAGAGAATAAATTACAGATAATGTATTTTTCGATGTCTGTGGAGTTGGATTCATGTAGGCCATACATGTATACATGTGCTGCAGATTTCGTATGACAATTAATGGCCATATCATTGCATCGTATTTGCTGTGAGCTGCTGGTTGAGAATGTATTCTAATTTCTATTATAAAGGTAACATCTTTTCACTTAGATTACAGGTAAAAGTGATCCAACGACCCCAGACTATGCTACACTGGTCGGTGGTTGTCATAGCAACAAGACAGCAAATCAAGCGCTGGAATTTACCGCTTTTGACAGCATTAGATGTCTGGAGTCTTCCGGTCTTCCTCTCGTCCTCGCCATCTCGATGCTGGTCGACAGAAGCTCGAGGATTTTCATTTCCAGCACAATGCGGAAGAGCAGATTTTCCACTGCGCCGACCCAGCACCTCTGCTGCCATCTGGCGATTGTCCGAGACACGACAGCGCACTGGATTTGAACCGGGAACCGGACGATCGAGCAATTTCCAGAATGCACCGAACCAGGTCGTCGACGAATTCCAGCTTTGCAAGAATCTCCTTGTGTTCGCTCTTTAAAAAGAATTCCACCAAAATATCAATTTAAGTTCAACGATAAAAACACGAAAAATTCCCTTAAGCCGAGAGAATTGACCTACCGTCATGCGAGTGTCTTCGCCCATCGGTGGCACCTCAAATACCATTGGACATCCATCGGTTGTCACTCCCTGTGGTTGAGACCCAAACGTATGCGAGGGACTGGCGTTGGACGATGGACCAGAACTCGACCGCCGACGCGAAAGACTCTCTGGTTCTGTCTTCGACCTTAGAAGCGTCTGACGACGAGGAGCAGCAGCTGCTGCAAGACACAGAACAAGAACAGACGGGGTTGCCTTGGTGACGACTCAATCACATGTTTGGAATTTATTACAACAAAACAAAGCATTTATGTTACTGAAAAACAACGACTAGGCTTTAGATGAGAGATCTGATAATGTAAGTAGTCGTCAGAGAAAGACAAATTAATTGACACTTGGTGTCGTTGCTGAAGTGAATTTAGACGAACCCTTTGGCACCGCTGTCTCTTTTTGCACCGCAACAGATCGAGGAGACACTGGTCGATGACACTGAGTGGCAACATCGGGAAGCTTCACATCAGAGACTTTCTATGGAAACAATAATTAAAAAATTACCTCAAACCATTCGCTTCACTCAAAGCAAACAGAAGCGCTACATAAGTTTTGAAACCAATCCTTCAAATTTATTTCTTAAATTTTAAAATTGGACAATCACAGCAGAAGATATTTCACAATATTCAACAAAAGACAATTAATACGACTATGGCAATGTTGTCTTCCCATAGAGAGAGACTGTAAATACTTTGACACTTTGTAAGCATGTAATAATTACTTGTAATTATGACAATCCATCTTTAAAAGGTCAAACTTATTACATGTAAATCAGGAGTGGATCTCTGACTCTTTCGCTGCATATTTGTCTTCGGTCTGGCGGCAAAAGTGCCTCCGTTCTCAGGTACAGGCAGCAAAGCAGCGAGGCCGGTGGTCACAGCAGAGCTGTCGGTCTTCCTGGATACCGACGGAGACGAGAGTCGAGCCGGAAGACTCAACCTGTTCTCTTTGAGATTTCTATTTGCGCCCACGGGTCGAGTGACGTTGGTGGCAGCGACATTCTGCATGACGCGCGTCAGACCGGATCCAGGTCGACGGGCAGGAGATGGGCGCGGCGCTCCGGTCTTCTCACTGAAAACATAAGGACAGTCATCGAAGGAAAAACATAATAACAAAGAACAACTGGAAGCCACTTTCAATCAATCAATCAATCAATCAATCAATCAATCAATCAGTTAATTAGTATCAAAGACAGAACCAAAAATCTTTAATATATTTCAAAATAGTGTAAGACGCAAATGTCTCTTTAATATTTGTGCTCTGGGAAGAACAATACAAGTGGAGTAATGTTTTTGATAACATTCTGCCCAAAATATAAGAGTTTCTAAGAAGAGTTTCCCTAAATAAAACACCAAAGACAAATCAATTCAGTTAAAAACTCAAAGCAAATAATAATTAATTCATACCTGAATATCGCAATCAAATCTATGCGAGGATTAGCAACGCCCTCTACTGAAACAGAAAGTAATATTACAAACAATAAACACACATCTGTTCAATTGATTAACACTTAAACCAATAAAAACCTCTGTAATATGCAGCTGAGAAGAAGAGCAAGAAACACAAATTGCCTACAAACAGAACACTTCAATACAGTTCAATGAAATTCAAATCTGTTGAAATGTAAACTATTGCTGTCGCAGATATTCTTAAAATATAAACTTTGCCAATGACTTCCTATAACAAAACACAGACTGAATGTGTTTGTGTAACCACACAGTATATAAAGATATAATTCATCTGTATCAGGATATCATATCCATAGATATCATTCATATGTGTCAGAATACCTTCACGTTTTTCCTGACCAGGGTCGTTTGAAACGACGACATAATCGTCCAGATTTGGTGAAACTGTTCTTGGTCGGGTGGGTCGAGTGGGTCGACCATCAGAGACTCTTGCAACTGGTTTTGGGATGCTCTGTAAAAACACAAAATATAAAATGCCGTCCAAAATAAGTAAGCTTAAATGACTGGTTGATCACTAAATGACTGCATTATCAAATGACTATGAGAGTATTATTATGCGTCTGAATTTACAAACTCGAGTCGGAGGCAAAAGAGGAACGACGTCATTGGTCGCAGGCAAACTCTGCTTCACTTCGGCTGAAAAACAAATCATATAAACTTTATATGAAGATCACAGAATAGATAAACCATACATCAACTCAGCAATGACTTAAACTTTATGACAACAGCCTCATCTGCAAAAGAATCACCAACACTCACATTGACTAATTAGAAAACAGGGAATCAATCTAGATAACAGAGATGATAAAAAAGACCATGAAACCCTGAGTAGGTAAGTAAGTAAAAGAACTCACTCTGAGATGCAGTGCGAAGAAAAGAATGATTAAAGAAAGTATCTGCAAAAACAAATCCACAAAAATGATTTAATTAACCAAAGATATTAAAACAAGTACGGTAATGAGTAATTAACAAATAAGATACCAATTCTCACAAACAAAACAAGAAATCTGAACATTAAAGATGTCTGCATTTTCTTTTAAGTAAATGGAGTCAACTAGGTTTCTATAGCACTATTCAAAAGTGCAGTACAATACACCAGCTCTAGGTTAGACAGAAATGGTCAAATGTCTGGCTTTGCTGGTATATCGTCTAAAAAGGCTGTTTGCACCATCAGTAAAGTACCCTATTTCTGATGCCTAGAATCTGTCTTTTCTAGCATAAAATTGTTTTGCTTAAACTTTGAAGCCAGAACCAGTGGAGAGAGAGAGAGAGAGAGAGAGAGAGAGAGAGAGAGAGAGAGAGATCAGAGTGTGATTGCGTATTTGTTGCCATGGATACACTGAAATGTCATCAAGGTCAAATGCTTTTCGTGGAATAAGTGTCAATTGAACACAGAATAAAATGGAGGTGCATTTTGTCGAATGCATTTGCAGAGTTCCATTGTTTATTCTGTGTCTCTATGAAATGGCTGATGCTGCTCTCCTTACAGTTACATTTCTATCGATAAATAACATTCAAAAGGTTCCTTTAACAACCAAAAACAGCACACCTGGGATCTTGTGTTGGTAAACTGCTATTTTAGCAGCTGTATAACAGTTGCTCCAGTCAGCATCTTCTTTTAGGCCAATGGCTGAACAGTCTGCACTTAGGCTGAAAACTTTGAATCTTGTGCTGAGTAGAACAGTTAGCCGCAGAACTGAAGGCCACAATTAATCAGAAGAAGTTACATCATAAGAGGCAGAAAATCAAGAAGAAGTCTTCACGTACAGTGGACCTATGAAGATTTGCAAAATCTTGTAAATCCGGTTCAATAAGTAAGAACCGAGATGAGAAAAGAGACGAATGAATTAATTATCTCACCAAAGTCCATCCGATCTTTTGCGTCTCTCTGAAAAAACCGATCAGAAGACCACGCAGCTCAGCGCTCGTTCCAAACGGAATGCTTAAAACAGAAAAACTCAGATCCTTTCTAAACTGAATTTACACGTCACTTAGAAACACTGCAAATGATTACCGGTAAATGCAATTCTGCAACAACCAATTCAAATGTAATCCGGTAATTGTAAATCTCAACAGATGCATGATGGGATATCGTAAACATTTCAATTGTAGTTCATGTTTTTGGTCACAAGAGGGCTTCAGCAAAGATATGCTCAGCATATTAGACATGTCTTCCAATTGGCTTTTCTCAATTGTCTTTTGCCGTTTTCCACTCGTGACTAATCTCTCAAATTAACTCTATCTTTTGCATTTTGAGTATCACAATTGTTACTATACAAGTGCATTACTATTATTACTATAATTATTATTACTATAAAATTATTATTACTATTATTATTACTATTATTATTACTATTACTATAATTATTATTATAATTATTACTATTACTATAATTATTATTATTATAATTATTACTATTACTATAATTATTATTACTATTATTATTACTATTATATTTATTATTATAATTATTATTATTATTGCTATTATTATTACTATTATTATTATCACCGGTACTATTATTATTATTATTATTATTATTATTATTATTATTATTATTATTATTATTATTAAACATACTCTGGTTGAAGGTTGACGTTTCTTTCGTAGAACTGTTTCAGGCGCTGTGGTGTTTCAGCTCTGAATGGAGCCCGTCCGGTCAGACATTGATACACGATTGTCCCAATGCTCCAGAGATCAGCCTTTGCCCCGTAATGGATCGACATAATCACCTCAGGTGCCTAAAGGGTTAAACAGACGAAACAAATGCACAGACACAGCAACAAAGCCCAGACAAACTGCTGCAGCTGCAGCTGAATAATGAACCCCACAGGTGCCACGGAAGAGGCAGAATCATTGAACCAATCTAAACTAAGACATGAATGACATAAGAAAGACGATGACTTCCGATTGACCGAGGATTATACCATGTAAAGAGGAGAGCCACACAGAGTGGCAGCCATGTTTCCCTCCTCAAGAAATCGAGCAAATCCAAAATCCGCTAAAAAACAAAGAAAACAACGGATGAATGACATTAGAATGACGATTTCAAAGCGTCAAAACTCTTAGTGCGATGTCATATTCTCTAATAGAAAATAAAAAACCATAAAACGTGATAAATGAAGTCAAAGCAAGAGAATTCTAATTTCTGTCGTCTGAATAACACAACGTGGATTCAAAGCTACTCTCCTTCAACATCGACCATTAACTGCAAAATACTGATGAAACATGCGATAATCTCGGAAGAAAATTCACCGATTTTCAGTGTGATTTCGCTGATCGGAGGGTTCGGTCGACCAGAATGACAGAGTAGAATGTTCTGTGGTTTGAGATCTCGATGTACAATTCCCTTCTCATACAACGCCTTCAGCGCAGACGCTGTATAACAGAATGCAAGCAAAACACTCTGTAAAGGGCAAAAAACAAAAGACATTCGTCGCATCTTATTCACAGAGTTACGTTTAACTGCCCAGTTGTCGCTGTCCTTCTCTTGAATCTTGACTTCAGTTAATCATAGAACTGTGATGTTGTTTTCTATGGTAGATGACGCATCAATGGTCTTTACCTGTCTGCTGAAGGAACCATTGGATTGTCGTTTCTGAAAGGGCGCCCTTTGCTGAAATTAAGTGACAAGTATTTATAATTTTAGAAAATTTTCAATATTTCAAAACGAAACTATAAACTCAAAACAAAAGCAACATGCTCAAAGATCCTCGCCAATTAATTCAAAAACGTCTCAAATAACACTCTCAAGTATTAATACAAGGATCATAAAAAACCAAATGAAAACTTATCAACTATTTACAAGTTACATAAAATTCAAGATGGAGTCAGACTGAAATAAAAGAGAGACTACCCTGCAAATAGTCTGCCAGATCGCCTCCATTGCAGTACTACAAAACAATACAGTGTACTAGTAACAATACAGTGTACTAGTAACAATACAGTGTACTAGTAACAATACAAATTCAACAGCAATGGTAATAGTTTCCAAAAGGACGTTCAAAATCTTTTACATCAATGGCTCCAAAGCCTTTCAAATAAAGAGCCATGTCTACTGTCTTTGGTATTTAAGCAGGCCACAACATTATAGACTTCTAAACTTTGGACCATGTTATACTTCAGATGATCCTGATCCTGGTTCTTATGAACAAAAAATTGATTCAATACACAGGGAATCTAAATGTCGATAAAATTATAAAAATCTACACTCTAGAATACTGTAAATCACACATTATTACAACTTTTGTTTGGTTATTGAATAGAAATATAAGAGATGCTATACAAATGCTACATTACATTATGCTTATTTGAAGATCAATACATTTCTGAAAATATTAAAATATGCTACATCAAATACTGAGGTCTTGTAGGCCACTTTCTGACAGCTGATGGGTCACAAGTTGCCCCACCGGTTGTATTTTGAGAACCTCTGTTCTAGATTATCGGAAATTCTTCAAATCACAAATCAGCCAACAGAATTATCAAATGACTAAAAGATCAATTTCTGTCGTTTGAAATAAGAGCCTCACCTCCATCACAAGATGAACCTCATTCGGTAAAACCTGAAAACGTCACCAACAACGATAATCAGCATTCAATTGAAAAAGATAAAAAAAGAAAGCCAAGAAAAGACAGCCTCAAGGAAAACTCTGTCACCATAACTATGTCAAAGGTCACTCAAAAATTAAGGTCATGTCACACAATCAAATGCTCAAACAGTTTCACAACAAGACTGTTAAAAGAGGCATTCGAATAAAGGAAACATCTGTCACTTGCCTGACAATAGAGAAGTGCCACAACATTTGGATGACAGTGACCAGGACTTGACAATTCCTGTCAACAGAAATCGACATGATTTCACACTTTAACATAATTATTATCACTAATAATAAACATAATTTATCATAAAGAACATTTAATAATATATTTTGGAAAACTTCAGAAGATATGGAAAGACAATCAAATATCACTGAAAACAAAACTAAAGCTATATAATACACTGATCAAACCAATACTATTATATGGATCAGAATGCTGGACCATAAAGAAGAAAGACGAAAGAAGATTAATGACTGCAGAAATGAACTGGTTAAGAGGAATAGCAGGAGTCAGCAGAAGTCAAAGAATAAGAAATGAAACGATCAGAGAAAAGACAGAGCAAAAAGAAACGATACTCGAATCAATACAGAAACGAAGACTGAAATGGTTTGGCCATGTTGAAAGAATGAAGGAAGAAAGACTACCAAAGAAAGCACTATACAACTATGTTGAAGGGAAAAGAAGAAAAGGAAGACCAAGAAAAACATGGATAGAAAACTTAAAAGAGGATGCAGGAGAAATGCAAATGAACTTCATCCAATTGACCAGAGCAGCAAGAGACAGACAGAAGTGGAAGGAACTCATTCAGACCCATCGTCCAACCCAATAGGGAAAGACGGAAGGAAAGAAAGAATAATATATTTTACATTATCTATTTATATGCACAACAAAGCAAATTGTTTGTCAATTTGGATGATAAAAAGGAACTTCATGTGATAACTTTCATCAAGACAAAGGATTTTTCACGCATTCACCTGAAGAACCTTGATTTCTTTGCTGAGAAGACCTTGAGACTTTGATAGGTCTTTCTTTGGAATGCTTTTAACTGCAACAATCTGCTCTGGATGCTGGAACAGAAATATTTCTCATTGAAGCACGTTTTAAAATTGTCCTTCTATACAATTTTTCATGCTTTCTTAACGACAGTCTGTCCCCACAATGGCGCCATATAAATTCGTATGAGAGCCAAATGCAGCGATGGGACACCTCCTTGTGGCGTCCCTTGAAGACGAGGGCGAACGCCCCGTGACCGATCAAGTCCTTCTTAGAGTAGACAAAGTCACCGACGCTCACAGAGTCCATCTTCTTCTTCACCACCACCACCAGCCGCAGCAGCAGCAGCCGATGAAAAGGAGGAGGAGGGGAGGATGCACGACAATGGATGAGGAAAAGGAGATGACTCAGGCGCTCATCGAACGCTCGGTGGACAAACAATCGACTGAGATCGACGACGAAAAGCCATTCCTCTAGTAGATTGGTGCTACATAAATCTCTTCTTTTAATCCATCAGCTGTTAATCATCATCGGCGACATAGAAATTAATATTCAATGGAAGTAGGCGATGGTAAAGACAACGGAAGTTACAAGACAGTTTGCCGCCATCTTAGTTAAGTAAATGTCGATGCGTATCTTGAAAATTACAGTAAACTTTCTAATACAGTGGTTCATAACTAGAGGTATCGTACCCCTTGGCAGTGGCGTAGCGAGGGGGCAGAGGGGCGAAGCGCCCCAGGCGGCACTTGCCCAGGGAGGATGATCCGGAAGACCGAAAATAATGTACATTTATGTAAAGACTTACTACAATTTGCTCTGTGCACTCACTGCTCTGTACTATTACTGTAGATATGTTTGTACTAAAATGCAGTTATTGGAAGGAAATGAACTTAATGAAGGCGCAGTGCAGCTTGAAATAATTTAAATGTTTCTTCTGAAGAAGTTTCACTTTGAAATTCTGTAAAAGGTATTGACCAGTGGCGTAGCCCCGGGGGAGGATTTGGGGTTAAAACCCCCCTTGGACGGCAGGAAAAAACTTTTTAATGTATTTCCATGCAATTTTATTTTTGAGGCGATTTTTGGGGTGAAAACCCCCCTTGGCGGTTATCGACGAAATTTTTTTCCAAAACCCCCTTCCGGAACTCCTGGATACGCCACTGGTATTGAGTCTATTGACTGTGTACGGTTTAGTACCTACGTCTAAGAAGCAGAATTTTCTGCAATGATTAACATCAAAAGTCAACAGACGAAACTCTTTGAAGAATATTTAGCAAATGTAATGAGGGTTGCAGCAACTCAACGAGTCAACATCAATCACAAATTTTTTTAGAATTGTGAATACAATACAAAAGCCAAATCATCTCACTAAAATGTGCTTAAATATTAATTGCTCTACAGTACACTTCTGTGTGTGAAGCCAAGTACACTAATACACTATTACCTCCTAAATTTTAATTAGGATTTTAAAATGCCAATAATTGTTATAGTCATTACTTTTAAGTATGTTTAAGATTTTCAGTGGCCCGTGGCGTCAAAAAGGTGGGACAGCACTGTTCTAAACCCAAACTTCATCAGATGGTCAACTAAATTAACCAAATGCATGATGCATCAACTGATGTACAGAGGATCAGGGATTTATCTACACCCCCAGCGTAAACTCCCCTACAGCCTCTGCCAAGGGTGGTGTTGGTTATCACCCAAACAGACATGTGTTAAAAGTAGTATGAAGCTGCTGTGAAGGACAGTCGTGTTATGCTGCAGCTGTTTTGTACTGCGTATTATATGTTCAAATCAGAAATTTCAGTTTGTAGATGATACAAAACCACTTAAAATCACATTATTATTATTATTATTATTATTATTATTATTATTATTATTATTATTATTATTATTATTAGAGGTTACTTGGCTGTAGTTAAAGCATTTACAATATTCAGAGGTAATTGTAGGTCAATCTAAGACATTAATTAAGGCACAATTCCAAGACTTTCACTGAAGATTAGAGGTCAACTGTACGCTGAAACAGGACCCTTCATATTCATTGACTATTAATAAAAAGTTGCCAAATGAGTATCAAACTTTTACAACAATCAGTTTTATTACTAATATTTGAAAACCACAATATCTCATCTTAAATAAATCAGTGACAGTTAAAATCATAGACTACAACAACATTAAATAGTTAATGAGAGCAAATCAAAATTACAAAAAAAACATGAGTCACTTACAAATCTAGAAATTTAATCACTAAATTTATATTTCTAACTCATCTACTAAACAAAATTCACTGTTATAAAATCCAGAGTGACAACAGTGAATCGTAATAATGTAATTGCAGACATAATCAAAGCACATTAATATCAAATGATGAAAACATCAACTTATCTGTCATGCATCTTATATAAATTAACATCTCTCTCTACTTAAAATAAGCGTTGACAAGGCTAAGCAGCAGCAGCAGCAGCATCACCAGCAGCAGCAGCAGCAGCAGCAGCAGCAGCAGCAGAGGTCATGAAGCACTCAGCTAAACTCTGCTGAGAAACTCAAAAGGCTGCAAGGTCTGACTGTTCTTCCTAGAAACAGAATGACCTTCGTCTCTTCCTCTCGGATGTAGAAGAGGAACGGGCGTTCTACAACCATGTCGATGGTTTTGTCCGTCGTAGACACGGAGCGTAGATCGTTGCCGACCGCGGTGGCAGCAGCCGCCTCGGTCCCTTCCTCGTTTACCTCAACAAAGGCCTTATGAACCACTTTGGAGACGTAGAGATTTCTAGATCCGTCGAGTCCTGAGAGGTCAGCATCGTCCTGTGAGAAGAGGCTCTTCATTCCCATTCTGTGAAGGACATCTTTCAGTTCCAGCGTCTCCTCAATCCTGAATCTCGGAAGACAAAGATTAACGTCCGGCTGTTTCCGAAACAGCCCGTCGATTCCTTCGAGGTCGTCGGCGCTTAGCTTTTCCTCGAGTGCGTCGAGCGAGGACGCCCTGTCCGGCAAGAGGACAAACATGCTCAGCTTGTTGTAGAGATACGGGAGTTTTATGATCTGGCACTGAAGAGCGGGCGATTGGTGGTAACAGGCACGCTTCATCTTCTGAACCATCATCCACACTTCAACTGTTTCCTGCGGAGAAACAAAGAACTCAGTTATCACGGTTTTGTGATTATTGAACGGTGACTGCCAGGCGCTCTTGAAGTAGACGGCGTTGACGAGGATCAAGCGTGTTGTAGCTTCTATGAAATCTGGAGAAATTACGTCTTTGATTTTCTCATTGGTATTTTCAGAAACCCAGTTGTTGATCAAGATGGCGCATTATCTCGATCTGTGCTGTGTAAATTTAATAAAAATTCAATCATTTAATCCAGCCAATTAGATCAACTTAGATTGGTGTAATTGGAAGCCACAAGTAACATTATGCATACAATTTAGTAGATAAATCTGCACTTTCTTACCAAAGCGTTTTCAAATTCCTTTTTATGACATTCATTAAATGGATACAAATTCACATTTATAAACAAAAGTGCTGTCAAATCTGCAAATTCTTCATTCGAAATCCATTGAAATGCACAAGAATTTACAAATCGATGAATATTTTTAATTCCAACTGAGGTCAATTCGGAAACTTCGACATATTTCTAAGATGAAATTTAATTTATTCAAAACATCTTAAATACTCACACAAAGTTAACAGGAGTCAATCCTGAGTCATAGAATTTCTTGCATGCTTCCTGAAATTCTTCAAGGAAGCGATAGGATTGGTCTCCATACAGGCGATTTGCCACAAAAAGATGAATTAAAGGATCAGTGGCGCCCTCTGTCTGTTCTTTTGGGCGTTTAGAACTGCACTTCTTCAGGTGACAGAAGAGATTGCTAAATGCTTGACGCAACTTTGTCTGTTCTTTTGGGTTTTCAGAACTGTGTTCCTTCAGGTGACAGGAGAGATCGCTGAAAGCCTGGTGCAGCTTCGAATCTTCTAAACCGCTGACGAAAAGAGTGGCCTTCATTTCGTCCAGCGTCTGACCTCTTGCTCCAAGAGATGTCATATTCAACAACGCTGAAATGCTGAAGGGGGAGAAGAAGATGTTCCCGTCGCTACTCTTACTTTGTCTCTTGTACAACTCCAGAGCAAATCTGTAAATTCCAGAGTGCAGCTGCCTGCTGCTGCTGCTGCCATCTTCAGTCGACATATTTACTTTCTTGAATGTCTGATGACAGAGAAAAATTACCTACAAAAACGATTCACTGAATCAGCAATCAGACTCCTGGTGAGTCATCAGCCGGACCGTTTCAATTTGAAAGTGTGAATATTAAATTCATTAAACATTAATCCTGAGATAAAGCTTCGTTTAGTTGAGCGATGGATGACACTGCCTGTCTGAGACGCAGTCCACTGAATCCATGGCCAGAGGGAGTTCAATACAGCGAGCACTGCAACAGCATTATAATAATATAACAATGTGATTTGAAGTGGTCTATGAGGCCTGCATTGCATGTATACGCCTGCATTGCATCCAATAGCCATAAACTCTTATGCATACGATACACATTAATACTTAACAGTCTCTGATTATATCTTCAATAGAAAAACTAAGGAATCGCATAAAGATCATTCAAGTCGAAATTCACTCTGCGTCTGCGATCTAAAAATAACAGGAAGGAGCGATGACGAATCAAATGTTTACCTCACCAGCATAGACTTTAATACACCAGATAGAGTCTAAGGATCAGACACTGAAGCCATATTTCCGCCATTTTACACTGAGTATGTTTCAATTAAATAAATAATAAATAATTGTGCACTTCTATAGCACCATTTCTAGTGCACAAGGTATCAATCGATGGTACTTCAAATCCATCCGCAAAAGATCAGGTCAGTCCAGAGATCAGTCAGAGGGAGAGAGCAAGACCGACTATGGAGGAAAAGCTAATTGAAAGAGATGTGCTTTAAGCCTGGATCTCAAACTACTCCATGAGTCATACGCTGTAGATATTTAGACAGTGGTTACCGTGACAACAGGGTACCAAAATGGTGGATATTTGGCTACAACTTTCGGCTGTCTTTGCCATAAATAGACGGTATCTAATATATAATTAAAATAAATGCTCACCAGAGCATTTACATGTCATAGAATTGAATTAACGCTAGTAGGAGTCTATGTTGTCTGAAGTTTAGCCAATGTCCGCCATTTTGTTAAGTGCGATTACATTACTGTTCACTTCCTAATGCAGATGGCGAAAACTTGTTTCAGATCAACTAACGGATCTTCTAGTTAATATTAAATTCTATGATAGACCCACTGCTACCGCTCAAGATTTTACGAAAATCCGGAAGACGACTGCCTGAAGTTCTTGATTATAGTAGTAGATCGATGGCCTTTCCACTTGACGATTCGCAAAACCAGCCTTTAGATTTTGCGATATTCTAGAGTCAAGACTATTCTATTCTATTCTATTCTATTTGATAATTTATGTACCGCTATAGCGTGGCGAAGGCCAAAGGCAAGAGCGTTTTACAAAAGACACTCATACGACATACGAAATAAATGCGTTTTAAGGTTGGATAAGAACGACTCGAAGTTGGTTGCCATGGTCACTGAATCTGGAAGTGCGTTCCAAAGGAGAGGATTGCCCCGAGTCACGGATCTTTCTCCAAGCAAATGGTGCCATTGGTTGGCCCCCCATGATTAGAAGTTGCCACCCCAACTGCCCCCGACTTGCCAAATCCTGGAGCCGCCACTGTTTGAACGCGGTGAGCATTTGGACGCGGAGGGTATCTGGACGCGATGAGCATTTGAAAACGGTGGGCATTTGGACGCGGAGGGCATTTAAACACGGAGGGCATTTGGACGCGGATAGCATTTGGACACGGAGGGCATTTGGACGCGGAGGGCATTTGGACGCGGTGAGCATTTAAACGCGGAGGGCATTTGGACGCGGAGGGCATTTAAACGCGGAGGTTATTTGGACGCGGATGGCATTTGGACGCGGATGGCATTTAAACGCGGAGGGCATTTGGGCGCGCAGAGCATTTGGACACGGAGGGCATTTAAACGCGGAGGACATTTGGACGCGGAGGGCATTTGGACGCGGAGGGCATTTAAACACGGAGGGCATTTGGACACGGTGAGCATTTGAACGCGGTGGGCACTTGAACGTAGTGGCGACTCCACAGGGGGGCCGGGGGCCCGTTCCTCTCCTATTGAATGCCTGGGGCCCTCCAGTGGCCCCCTGTTGGGACCCTATACTTAATACTACATACCTAACAACAAATTGTTGCCCCCCCTATGATTAGAAGTTGCCACCCAAACTCAGCCCACTTGCCAAATTCTGGAGCCGCCACTGTTTGAAGGCGGTGAGCATTTGGACGCGGAGGGCATTTGGACGCGGAGGGCATTTGGACGCGGTGAGCATTTGAAAGCATAGGGCTTTTGGACGCGGAGGGCATTTGGATGCGAATTTTTGGTTGGGGATAGGCAAAAGGGGGCTGGCGTGTTAGATTCCTTTCCCACTTTCCCACTTTCCCACCCCCTCTATAAATAACTTTTTCACCGGATTTGCGCGAATCTGGAATGTGGTCTGGGGCAGGTTTGGGGGAAGTTGCCCCTATTCCACAGTCCAGGGGCCAATGTTCCCCAAATACGTTCCCGGGCATTCCAGGGTTCCGTGACACGGACAGAGCCAATCAGAGGGGTGAGGGTAGCGGGGCCATTTGGACCGGGCTTCCAATTCTTGGGGCCTCTGTTTTCTTGCAGTTAATGTCTAACTGCTATATAGATCTGCTAAGTATCCCATATATAATATATCCACGCTATACAATATTGAAGTTTCGTGTAATTTGTAAATTGTAATAGTGATTGTTTAATGAATCATAAAGTTACTATATATATTCTATTCAGCTGAGTGTTAATAGGCCTCTAATATGCTATTTATATTTGCAGTCAGGCATACTAAGTACTGTATTCTATATCCGAAGTAGAAACAACAGCAGCATCTGAGTTGGTCTTTGGTCTCTTTGTTAAAAAAAGCCAGGGGAGGTTCCACGTTGGGGATGGCTGGGGATGCATCCCCCGCCCACCGACCCCCCAAAAATGCGTGTGATCAACGTGTGTCAGTGACATCGACAGATTCGCTTCCAACAAAAGAAAACTCGAAAATTTGCACCATGACTTTGGACAACCAGACTAAAATGGCTTTTATACATTGTCAATTCTCAACATTATATTTTATAAATCAAATCTACAGATTTCTTCTAAACCGTTTGCATATTATAATTCCTTTGACAATTGGCGTGTTCTTCCTAGAAATGCATTGCATTCCCCCTCCTCCAAGAGTTCTTCGAACCGCCACAGAAAATAACTTAGCAGAATATGTGACCGTATCTTTGCAGCAGAACAGTTAAATGTGAAAATATTTGTCAGCTTTTCTCATTATACATCATGTATATATATATATATACACATATATATATATATACGTGCACATTATGTTCAGTGTGTGCTTTTGAACATTTGTATCATGTTACTACATTTGTAGCGAAGCATTTCTCGGCCGCTGAGAGTAACGTTGCGGAATAATAATGTTACAAATGAAAGTGTTTTGCTGTTTGTCTATTTTCTTGTTTGCGAAATCATGGGCGGAGCCATGCAACAGGTGATGCCTAACCTACCTGCGCACCTGAAGTAGGAGGATGGGCGTAGGTATAGACCACTGATCTTCAGGTATCGTAAGATGGATTGATGCCTAGAATGTCTCTCTCTCTCTCTCTCTCTCTCTCTCTCTCTCTCTCTCTCTCTCTCTCTCTCTGTCTCTCTTGAAGAGAGTAGACCGAATGGGAGGAGAGTCGAATGACTGATCGGTCAGCCTCTGCAGGCGATTGGTTCTCTCTCACCATCTGACCCTCCCTCTCCTAAAGGAACGTCTACTCACTGTAGTTATAATGCGATGATCCACCTTCCCGGAGTCCCTCCCTCCTTCCATCCTTCCAGTGGCGTAACCAGACTCAAAATGTAACCCGGGCAGCTTACCAAGGGGCTGTCCGTAAATTACGTAAACAATTTTTGGCGAATTTTGACCCCCCCTTATCAACACCTGTCAAACTTTTCAAACCCTCTCCATTTTTACGTAATTTATGGACAGCCCCACCTCTACCAAAAATTATTTTTAAAAATTAATTTGGGAAACTTAACAATAGACAACAATCAGTCACCAACTCATAAATCTTCAGCATCTGCAACGCCCGTACGTCGTACGCCCCAATTATCACCTTAGATACAGTTTCAGAGTCCAGTTGAGTAGAGGAAGATGCAGAGGGAATAAATCGTCCACTCGGACAGGCGATTACCAGCGTAACTTAAATTCGATATGTCACGTAGATACATAGACCAGCCAAACACAATGACTGTAGTAATTACTGCACTTCTAGCTGATGCCTGTGAAACACGTTTCGAAGAGACCGTAGTGACTATATTAAAATAGTATTGCAACGACGTGCAATGGCAGTGCAAAATCAAGCAAAACCAAAAATTAAAGGCATAATTTTTAATTTTTTCACCCGGGCAGAAAAGCAAAGTAACCCGGGCATTGCTCGTAATTGTCCGGGCGTGGTTACGCCACTGCATCCTTCCCTCACTACTTCCCTCCCTCCTTCCTTTCCTGCGTCCTTCCCTCCCTCACCTCTCGGCCTGCCATTCGCCCCCTCCCCCCCCAATTCCTTCGTTTGACTTTAGAGTAGAGTAGAAAAGAGATAGAAAGAAGAGGCAGAGAGGAGAGAGAGAGAGAGAGAGAGAGAGAGAGAGAGAGAGAGAGAGAGAAGAGCAATGAGATAATTAAATGTGTTCATAATGGCGTATAATTGCCGATTGAACTAAGCGACCTAAAATAGCAGTTTCTGAGCGCTGAAATTTCTCGATGAATTTATTGCTTTTGACGAAGAAAGCGCACAAAGGGCGACGCCGGCCGGCCGGAGCAGCCGCCGTCGACGGCCTCCTCCTCTCGTCGGCCTCTGTTCAGGGGAGACTCTATGGACTTACACTGGAGGTCACGAAAAGACCTTTTGTCTTCGGCGTGCCTTCTCTCCTCTTGAAATTCATCTGAGCGTAGATTTTACGTTTCAGTCGGTAGAATGGCCTATTCGCCGCCGCCGCCGCCATCAGAGATGTCCTGGTCGTAAGGGAGGAGGCCACAATAACTACTAAGCAATGGTATATACGCCGTGTTTCAATAAAAACAGACCCCGTATTTATCCACGCTTCGCTTACTTCGTATGCGGCGTTTTGTTAATTGTGTTGTTAAGACTCCGCGTGCAATTGTTTCTCGTTGAAGCGGGTTTTTGTCCTGGGCTTTATTGTCTCTCTCATCCTCCCATTCGAACGCCCCTTCCAATTAGTTCGGCTGTAAATTCTCCCTCTTGCTTTCGACGCCATCTAATTGCTTATGATGAGCGTTTTTGCTAAATGCAGTCTCTATTAAGGTTCCCGTGGAGAATATCAATAACCTCCAATTCCCCGCTTCCTCTCTCTCTCTCTCTCTCTCTCTCTCTCTCTCTCTCTCTCTCTCTCTCTCTCTCTCTCTCTCTCTTCCTTTCTATTGACTGAGATCGTTGATATTATTCCAAGCAAAATGAAAAAGTTTCGCTGGATGTCCTGACACACCACCGTCACTCTCTGAAGTATCCAAGATGGAAGCGTCGCCATGACAACACAACATAGTTACCATGGAAACGGCGTGAACATGTTCTTTCTCTTTTAAGGGACTTTAGTTGGTAGAACTTTACTCAGGTGAACGTTATTAGATTGTGGCTTACGAACAACATCCAGTGACAACGAGGACAGGTACTTACTGGAATGGGTGCAAATCGACAATAAAAGCGTAAAGTCTTTGTATCGGACGCCTTAAGCTGTAAGAAACGAACAATTCACACGGAGCTGAGTAAGCAACAGGCAGGATGTCGGCTTCTTCAAAGTCCCGTGAACATTAAATACGAACCTATGAACTTATGACCATCTCCTGCATTAATTACGCTCTTTACAATCGGTCCTTCGATGCCTTTTATAGACCCACAGGTCGTTTAGGCTTCTCTAAGACTTAACATGTGGCATGCAACGCTGTAATAATTCTATCATAAATAGTCGAAACTTCCGCCAAAGTAAAGGAAGATGTTAAAATTATGTCGCGGAGATAACTCTGGAAAATATTTTTACAGCTATTTTTTATGTTTGATGATTTATAAGATAAACTAGGCTTAGATTAATATTCGATTACTTTAATAAGTATGTCAAACCACAGAATAGCGCAACGATGACGTAATGGCAAATTGTAATTTATGGTGCGCCACTTGCGGCTGTTCATCATCATCCCCTATTATGGGGAATAACTTAGTCGTCTGCCTTATTTCACCAGGTGCGACTGACCCATTCACTATCGGTGCTCTGGGGTCGAATGCACGGAATGCCCCGCGATATTGATTACGACGTCGTTGTGGTTGTCGTCGCCGATGAGTGAATTGATTGACGCGGACAACGACGCACTTGACAACAGATAACGGAATGTCTCTTCATATAATTATTATTATTATGTCACCGAGTACATCTGTGAAAACCACCGGCAAAGAAAGACGTGATTTACGATTTCCTCTTCACCGTTCAGTCTTATTCACAGAATGCGTAGAATAAATCATAATAATTGCTATCGTCAGACGCCCTGTGAAGATTCTACGGCCCGCCCATGGAGTAGCTATAGCCGCGTTCTTAAGTAGACTGTAGGCCTATATAAGCGCTCTGTTTATTCGGGCCGCACTGTAGGCGCGGTGTCCTTTCAAATGGATTTCCGTGAAAAAGTGTCCACCCACTGTTATTAAGTATCTGCAGAACTATTGTTGTTGGTTTTTCTCACTCGTTTTCCTGTTTTTGTTGTTGTTCTGTGTTTTTGTGACAGGCGTTTTTTCTGTCTGTCGATCGCTGGCATTGTTGTTGTTGTTGTCGTCGTCTCTTATCTCGTCCTTATCTTCGTCGAAATGGCGATAAGAAACTCGTCTAATCAACAATTCGATTGTGAGAAAGATTCATCACCGGAAGAACATCACTGCAGTTAAATACGCAGAGACTATCATCTGCCAGCCATGGTCTCCATAGATACCATCTGCTAGCCATGGTCTCCATAGATACCATCTGCCAACCATGGTCTCCATAGATACCATCTGCCAGACATTCACGTCACAAGTGCTTCAAGTATAAATGAGTCTGGTCCGTGAATTTTATAGCTCATAAAAGTCATAAATTGTTTTAGCACAGGGTAATCATACTCAGATCTCCAATAACTGCTTCGTCCAGCGTTTGAACCTTCATTTCCGTCTTATGATAACAGCAGTAAACCCAATTTGACCCGACCTATTTAGCCCTCGCTTCGCCTTTGACCCGACCTCCATCAGCTTCGTCGAGTATGTTTAGCAATTAAAATAGAAAGCTTTTGTGAAAGAAGGGAATTTATAACAGATTTTCACTGCTTTCATTTTCAAGAATTCTAAGCCAAAGCAGAAATCATGGAGGCAATTAGTTCAGCGCTATATTATTACTCTAGCGAGTAAGGCTGAGTCGACCTCAAGGCTCCTGCGGGAGTCGAACCCGCGACGATCGTCCAACGCTGTTACCACTCTGCTAACTTTCCGCCGCGTATTTGAATAGACAAGCGACAGCAGATGACGTCGTCTGCTTACATCAAAGGCCACTCACTGTCTTCGTTCCTTTCAAATCATTTGTGATTTATTTTTTAAATAATAAAAGAGAAAAGGCCTAAATAAAGTAACCATTCAGTTATTTTAGGCCTTTTCGTGGCGTTCACTGTATTACTTGCTTTTTTACTCGGAAAGAAATGTCAAATCGAAAGAAAATAGTTACGTTTAAAAGGCAAATCGAAGACGATTACAGTTGTGATCTTACCAGGAACTCTGTCGTAATATCTGTGGAATTGGAGGGAGAGGAGGAGGAGGAGGGTGTTGATGACTCATAGAGTCAATATCAGCAGCGCCGCCTACCGACCGATTTCTGGATTCGCGATAATAACTTCTCAAAAACCCTTTTCAACAGAGCAGTCGTCACTACCGTGGCACAGAAGAGACAGAAGCATTCGACGACTTCGCAAGAATGATTGTCAGGGTGTTTTTTAACATGTTGACTACGGGGGCCGCGGCCCCCCCAGTAGTTTTCCTGGCCCCCGCAGTAATTATGGTGGCCCCCCTTTCATAAAAAGGCCCCCCTAGAGGTTATTCCTAGTTTTTCGCCTTTGGGCGTTGGGCAGTCTTTTAAGACGTTGTTTCCCAAACTGTGGGTCGCAAGTCGCAACCCAAAAGTGGGTCACAAAGCTTTGGCAAGTGGCCAAATTCCCTCAGATTTTTAACGGATACATAGCATTTGACCACAGTTGGGCTATAACCAGAGGTCGTATGACTCGTATCTCACTCATCACTCCTCACTGCTGCAGATAGCCAACTAGGCAACTACGGTCGTTGTGGCCTTGTGGGTGCCAAGCACCCACAAGGTTAGTCTGCGGATTAACCGAGGATACCTGATCTCTCTGGTAGAGGGGAGATGTGAGCAGTGGGTGTGGCCCGTTTCAAAAATCTAGTCATTACTTGCCCCACTCCGGCCAACGCAAGGCCTGTGTCAACCAGTAATGGTCTTCGGTACTCCATTGGAATGATGATTGGCGATTGCCGGGGCTTAAAATCCAGTATCTACCGCGCCTCTGCTAGAACGGGGGTGGGGACCAGGTGAGGGTAGCTGGTAGGCATGATGGGCAGATGATATCTGAGGCGCGTTTATCCATTTGCCGCTTTTTGTGCAAGTATGTTGTATCTGAATAGTGATCGAGTGCACTAATATCGTTTGCTTCTTCTATACAAAAAGCTTTATTTAAATTTCAGGATTTATGTGAAAATAAGGTGTAAATATGGATAAATTTCTTAAGCGAAAACGTGAAAATTTAGCAAGTGTGAATGAACATAGTTCAGTTGGACGACGATGCCAGTGCATCTCTTGTTAATAGACCTTCGAGTGCGAAGAAGACATGCAAGGTGAAGCGTAAATATAATGATGTTAGTCAAGTGTAGGCCCATCCGTCGCACGGATCTTGCTAAGGCCAGTTAAAAGTCTTTTTGTACGTTTCATTATACTATTTCAATTCTTTGCCAAGATTAGTTTAACACGTTTTCTACTGTTCATTCAATTGCTCTCTATGTGCCAATTGTGATAGCTATCGATATATATGTATCTTGGCCCCGATTTATGGACCAGTCTTTATTAGGCAAATGCTTTAATTTTATTCAGTGGGTCGCGAGCTGGCCAAGATATTTTAAAGTCGGTCCCGACTCCCGAGCCAGGAAAGTTTCGGAATCAATGTTTTAAGAGAAGCAGTGTCTTTGGAAGTTTGGAACTGACGCACACACTCCCGCTCGAGCGCACAGCCGCACACTGCAGTGTAGATAAAGCTATTAGACTGTGATGCAAGGACAGAAAGGAAACTGGAAGCTGCAGAGGTGGTTTCTCAGACGTATGCAAAAAATTCATGAACAGAAAAAATAACTAATGAGAAAGTATTAAAGCCTTTGGTGTAAAAGAAAATTGCTACAAACCATTAGAAAGCGACAGTTGGAATTTTTCGGACATCTAATTAGAAAGGAAGGATTGGAAAACCTAGTAATAACAGTGAAAAGAGGGTAAAAGCGGTTCGCCCCCCGCTGCCCCCTTGCTACTTCACTGGAGCTCAGTAGTCTGGATTGTTACTAACGGAAAATGAATGTACGTCATAAGTTGAGTTGAAATAAACAAATTTCAATCAATCAATTAATAGGCTAAAATCGGGAAGTGCCAAAATTAGTTTTCGTCCGGAATTTTAAAAGTTTTTCATCGGCCCCCCTAGTAGTTTTTCCTTAAAAAACACCTTGATGATTGTTAATAGCTTCTTTTAAGAAATCGTTCGAAACTAACGACGTTCGCAGAGAGTGCTAAGTATCGACGCTGTCTCTGTTCTGTTAAGAGGAGATTAGAGTCTATTAAGACTTTATAAAGAATACGAGACTGGAGTCGCAGTTGACGAAAACATCTCAGAATGTAAAAGTAATTGTTAAATTAAGCAGTGGCGTCGCCAGAAATTTTTGGTTGGGGGGGGGGGGACAAAAGGGGCTGGCGTGTCAGATTCCTTACCCACCACTCACCCCCCTCCACATAAAACTTTCTCACCGGATTTGCGCGAATCTGGTAGGTGGTCTGGGGCAGGTTGGGGGCAGGGCCATATTAAGGCGGAGGCTGAGGGGGCTGTAGCCCCCGGCCCATCGTGAAAATAGGCCCACCGACTTTCGAGATAACCTTTTTTTTGCTTGTCATCATAGGCGGATTTAGAGTTTAATATTTGGGTAGGCTAGCATGGGGGTCTGTGGGTGCCATCTAGCACGTGTGCCGTCCGCGACAGACCTGGTGTTGATGGAAAAACAATTTTTTTGTTTTGGTGCGATTAGTTGGGTAGGCTTAAGCCTATCCTAGCCTTTAATAAAATCGGCCTATGCTTGTCAGAGATTTTCAGTATAGGCGACGGCCTTTTTTTAATCAGCCCCCCGGCCCACTCGGACCGACCTTAATCCGGCCCTGGTTGGGGGCAGTTGCCCCCATTTGCCCTCCCATAGCGACGCTAATGAAATTAAGAGAAGAACGAATAGTCTAAATTGCATCCGCTAGAGTCCATCCAATCAGGGTCCTTCTTTGCGTCTCTCTCTCTCTCTCTCTCTCTCTCTCTCTCTCTCAGAGCGGCTAATCGGGTGTTGCCGTTATGGGCCACCGTAGCTGAGCACACGGTCGTGACCCGCCCTACACTGCGCGTGACCACATAGGTGGCTCTGGCTTGACCCGACCTCTTTCGCCGATGGCCATCGTCGAGTGTCGCTGGCGCCACCTATCGTCGTATTATTACTACTACGGGGACCTGTTTGCGCAGAAATGTCGTAAATTTTGCCACAACGAAACCGTCGTCGCCGTCGCCGCCGCCGCCGCGGTCGTTATAAAGGGGGCGCTGGCGACGACTGGTTCGCGATTTTGTCACCAGAGGTCGGCGGAGCAACTGCTTCTTCGAGATTACGGACAACACGTTGTTACACTTTAAATCGATTTACAGCGGTTACTGAATTACGAGTTACGATCTGTGAGAAAGCGGGGCGTTAAGTTCAAAGGATGTCGGAAAAAGCGGAAGCGGACGTCGATCACGTGACGTCTACGAATACAAACGGAAAATATCTGAATCCGGATCTGTACAAGGGAATCATAGAAGAGGTAGAATGAACAGCCGTCAATCACTGCCAATCGGGCGATTGATTGAATCTTTGATTGTTTCTCTTACTACTACTTCTAATCAGTTACTTATCAGCGGCGTTCTTTTTCTCTGCACCCAACGATGTATAGCCAGGACTTTACTCTGGGTCTCTCTTCCAAGTTCCAATGCTCTGGAAATTTATGGTCCACACTCTAGGGTCTCTCTCTCTCTCTCTCTCTCTCTCTCTCAATCTTCAATTATCCTGGTTGACTTTCTTTCTATCTTCAAGTCTCTGCGTAGAACTCATATCTTTTCTTCTGATCACCCCTCCCTCTCCCCCATCCACTTAGCCGAAACAGGACACTAATGGACTGACCTGTGGATGGTCAGTTATACCAACTGCCAGGTTCTTCCCCTAAAGCAATCATCGACTGCTGGCGCTATAGAAGCGCTGCTATCGGGTTCCCACCTCCTGTAAACTCTTCAATCAATTTCACTTTTATTCTGCTTTTGATGTCAAAACAAAGTTTTTAGACTAATGCTTAAAATGGTCGCTTATATTCTTCGTCTCTCTGTCTGTCTGTCTATCTATCTGTCCTCTCCCCATATATATATATATATATATATATATATATATATATATATATATATATATATATATATATATATATATATATGTCTCTCTCTCTGCGTTTTCCGCATGAAGTGAAACTATTAGTATATTTTCTTTATTTAGTTTTTTCTTCCTATGGTTTTCCGTAGAATTGACATTGAATTCCTCAAAAGGATTTTCTTTATTCGCTGACTTCATCCGATGCGATTTGTATTTCCGCACCGAATGACGTCGGCCATTTGCATCGAGTGCGATGCCATCGCTTAAATGCGGCGCCGAATTTCTTGACGTCAACGCGCCGATGACGTAGCGGAGCCAAGACCAGGGCGACCAGGGCCCGGGGCCAGGACCGCTGTCGTAAACGGAAGGCCAGTCCGAGAAGCCCCAACCGCCCTGCAGAAGAGACAAGCACCCCAACTCTTCTATCCTTTGATGACGCGTTCGTTGTCCACGGTGACCCCACTCTACCCCATCATCCACTCTACCCCCAACTCAATAAAACCCCAAACGACACTTGACTGTGGTCGAAAGAGGGCGCCACACTTAGAGAGAGCGAAAGAGAGAGAGAGACAGACAGACAGACAGAGACAGAGACAGACAGAGCCAGAGACAGACAGACAGAGACTTGTAGATAGACAGTGGTCGTAATGTTTTCTGTTGGTATTGAAGGCAGATGAGAGCGTATAAAGGGTTCGAACTGTAGACGTGCTGTTTAATGGATAATAAACGTCTAATTGCGTCGTTGATAAGAAGAGGGGTCAATGCGTCCATTTGGGCCATTAATTGCCTCCGCATTCTTAGGGGCCAACGAGGGACGAAGGCCCCTATAGAGCCCTCATGGGCCCAGCAGTCGCCATTGCTAAATACGTCACGTGACGTTGTTAGGCGACTTTTTATAGCGCCATAAAAAATAGAGCGCCTCTTGGGAGCCTTTGGCGTCTGTTTAGTTAAGTGCAGTTAAACAAGAACCTGCAGCGACAACACACGGTAAGCTAATCCAAAAGAATATCTGACCTCCGACCTTAAGTGACCTCAGTCGCCTTCGACCCCTGACCCTTGACCTTAGCTTTGCAGTTTCACTTTAAGCTTAAAAATGAATTTTAAATTTTCTGCAATTGTCAAAAAATTAAGATTTTTATCGAATTTTATTAAAGTCTTAAAACAAACCTCAGTGACGTCACTGGGGTGGAACTAATGACATCATTCCTTGGATGACGTCATTTGCGGGAATGACAATAAATGAACAGATCAGTTCACAGCAAGTGACAAAACTAGATCATATTCGCCAATACTCCACGTGACCTCCGTAATGACGTCAACGTAAAATACGTTATGATTCACTGACGTCACGTAATGACCACTTGATGATGATGATGATGATGATGATGATGATGACGACGACTGATGTTCTTTTGATGTCTTTGTTTCAGTTGTATTCCAACCGTTCTCCTCTTGATCTTCTTCACGAAACTTGTGACAAAATTGGAAGAGATTCGAACGACTGGAAGAAGAAAACTGGCGCCATAGAAGTTTCCGCGAGGAACCAAAACAGAGAAGCGGAAAAAAGAGTCGCTCTCGGTCGTCAGTCGAACCAAAGATCAGACATCGGAGAAGACAACAACAACAACAGCAGGGATGACGTCATCGTCGTAGACTGGTGCACCGCCTCCCTCGGCTGCCGAGCGAAGTCTGCGCCAAACGCAGACGATGACGAAGAATCCGCAGACGACCAACCTCAGGACCTCAGATGCTGGTTCAGAGAACGGCCGCCGAGTGGCGCCACATCCGCCGGTTGCCAGGCAACGGCGGCGGCGGCGCCATCTGGCGAATCGACGACGCAGCGCCTGCAATCGTCTGCAATCGAAGACGAGCCACATCTCTTCTCCTCCTACTCCTCTTCTTCATCTTCTTCCTCGAGGTCAATAGGTCAGAGGAAGTACCAGGGTGGACCCAGGGTCAACAACGCCCCTCTGCGACCATGGCCCTACGCGAGGGAGAGTGGCACCAAGTACCCCTCCCCTCCACACGCATTCCTGCCTTCGCCGCTCTACGACGCTGACGTGCTCTTTACCCAGTACCTGGAGCTTCAGTACCTTGCTCAGGCGTCAGTACTGCGGGAGTACCTGAGCAGTCTTCAACAGTTGGCCTTTGCAAAGGCCTCTGCCGCTGTTGTCCTCAGAGCCAACTGTCCTCTGTCCTCGGGCGGAGGAGGAGGAGTAGGAGTAGGAGGAGGAATGACGGACGAAGTGAAATTAGTGCGGTCCTTGCCAGAGGCGTTGGCAAATGGAGTCTTCCTCTCTCCTCCTCACCCTCATCCTCAGTTGCGGTGCGAAGGAACCCTGGGCTTCGGAGGAGGAGGAGGATTCGTGCCTCTTGGAATACCGTACTTTGGAGGAGGGGGAGGAGGAGGAGGGGGCTGTGGTCATTATCAACTTCCGGTGTTCGACCACCGGCTGTTTGTGGTGGAGGAGGAGGAGGAGGAGGAGGAGATGAAGCAGCGTCGTCGTCATCCTCATCCTCATCTGATGAGAGCCAAATACGAGGGACTGTTGAACGGACATCAACAGAGAGTCCTCCTAGAGAAGCGATTCCACCATCTTCAGGGACCCGTCTACGAACCTGACCCACTTCTCCCGACCAGCCCTGACACGTCCACCGACCAGACCAGTCCTAGTCACCTGACCTCCCCTAAGTCACAGAGGTCCTGGATACGCCGACGAAGCGACAGGACCTGGAGAGCGGAAGAGAATCAGGGAAGACGTCACCCTCACACGAGGGTCACTCCGTCCTCTGACGAAATCCTTCGAAGGTCATTGGCCACCTGTGATCACGTGTCAAGGTCATTCGATCCCACTCTTTTTCCGTCCAAGAAACTCTGATTGCGTCAAATCGCATTGCGTGCAGTGTCGTTCGTTTCGCTTTGTACCCGTTGCGATTATCCCGTTTCGACCAGTTGAGTCTCAGCCTTTGTATTTTGACGTTCGTTGTTTCAGATCTAATTTAGTTTTCACTTTTCTGTGAGAATTTCTTTGTTTTTGCATTTCTCTCTTTTTCACTTTTTCAAGAGCTTCGACGATTTCAGACACTCAACGAAATATGATATTTATTTTCTATTTTCTAACAAACTTCTCTCCACAAAAATCGTGTTCAATATGACGTCACTCAAACACAGGTACGCGAAGAGGGGGAGGAAGGGGTTAGCGGGGGGGGTCATGCCAAGGAGACCGGCGATCTGTAGAAGGCCGGGCGGGTCCGCCTCAACGTTAACTCATGCAATGTAACCTATCTATAACGAACGCTGTGGGCGCCCTAAGAGCCCCGGAGGGGGCCTGCCAAGGGGGAGGGGGGGAATCGCGTGCCCTCTAACGTCTTGAAAAGTCTGACAAACAAAAATGGGACATCGCCAGTTGTTTCACAACAAATTTGGAAAAATCGCGGAACATTTTAACTTTATTTTGGTCATTTTAAACGTTTAACGAATTTTTTTTTAAAATGTCGCGGTCCGTTACTGACTTACTGTTCTGCCCAGGGGCCCCGAATTTCTCTCGACGGGTCTGCCAGTGGTGTGGCGAGAGAGAGGGCAGGGGCAACCACTCCCGGGGGGGGGGACACCAAAATCGATCCCAATTACAATTAGTTAAGTAACACGAAGACGGATGGTCTATTTAACTTAACTAAGTGAAATAAGCGAAGATCTTTTTTTAGCTTGTCAGGATTTTTCGGAATCTGAGGGCGTCATTTGTGGATTTGCTCCCAGGGCCCCAAACATCCCACGCTATGCAGTATGCATACGCCACTGGGGGCCTGCTCACACCTCTATAACCGCAGAAAGAGATGATGATGATGATGATGATGATGATGATGATGATGATGATGATGATGATGATGATGATGATGATGATGATGATGATGATGATGATTCCAGACAGCGTTTTTTATTTGTTTCGAGTGGTCATGTGATCTGATCAACTTAGAAAGCACTCGACAGCTAGGCGTCGCTTCTTTCGTCTTTTCTTGTAGCTCCTTTTCTCGTATAGTTTTTACCTGTGAGATGCATGGGGATCGATGTGTGTGTGGCGTCGGATGAAAGGCAGTTTAGACGCGATTTATGTGAAGATGTCTGAGTCTCGAACTGAGTGAAGCAGCATCTGATGACGCGGATGATTGCACTTGGTGCTGGTTGCTGAGGCAGCGGAGACCGGGCACCAGGTGTCAAAAGACACGCATGATTGCTCTTCTGAGACGTGAATGACGCGTCGATTGCAGTTTTACGAGGAATTTCCTCCTTTTCTCTTCGACTCAAGTTCCGTGAGCTGTCGCTAGAGACGCTCTGGTGCTTTGGCAAACTATTTTATAGCCGCAGAAGAGGCGCCGGGAGGCAGTAAAATCACGGGGGGAAAGACTTTAAAAGATCAGCGCCCTAAGGCCCGGAGACCTACGCGGGGCTACGCAGGCCCCCAGTGGGCTTTTGAAATCAAGCCCCGTGCTCGTAGTGGGGCATCGATGAGGACACTTATCAGCGGATGAAAGCGCTCGACGGTTGACGAGCGCTGTTGCCACTGCAGCGTCTATTTTGAGTAAGTCTTGATGTTCTTAACTTTGCGTGGATTTCTACTGACGCTTAATGAATTGTCAGAGAGAGAGAGAGAGAGAGAGAGAGAGAGAGAGAGAGAGAGAGGCAGACAGGCAGACAGACAGACAGACAGAGAGATGACTGATAGGACGAATGAAAGACAGTTTCTCTCGTCTCTAAAGAGAGCTGGTTTCTTGTATGACAGGTTCTATAGACCACAAAAATACTAAACAATTGATACCCTGTTTGACATTGGACAATGCAAGGATTAGTGCTACAGTAGGCTATAGATATGCAAAATTCAGAAGAGTGATGAAACAAATAGAACGACATTTTCGTGTGTCCCAGCTTAGCTGAGTCAAAACGTACTAGAATTGTCAATATATTCTGCCTCAATTTTATTCTAGAGCATTCAAATGCCCCAGAAAATGGTGATCCATTTGAAACGACACTATACAAAGTCTTTCAGAAATCTCTTCTCTGTTAAATGTCTAAAAATCGAACGAGATAAGAAGGGTTTAATCTGAAATATCTTTGGATGTCGCTTGGTTACTGTTTTGATCTCAACTAAAGTGACTCTCATTCCATTCGCCAGGTGGCCACTAAGCGAACGACTGGTCCATGCAATAATAAATAATAATTATGCACTTCTATGGCATCAGTTCTAATACCTAAAGGTATCAATCGATGGTACTTCAAAATTCAAATCCATCCGCAAAAGACCAGGTCATGCACCGAGGAGGAGGAGGAGGAGGAGGAGGAAGAAGAAGATTAATTGTTACATGAATTAGTTTTCATCAGGTGTCACTGCTGTTGCCATGGTTTCCTTTGCCATCCTGTGCTGACCTCTAGAGGTTCCTTCACCAAGTGACCTTTAACCCGGTAAATGAAGTGTTCGAGTCGAAACAATATTCACCTAGTTAGCTCTACGTCACAATTTCAACAATGACGTCATTGTTCACCGAACCAGATTTTAAAAAGCGACACTTGACTGAAGAACTGTCCATTGCCAGAGTTTCCTTATTGCATTGAATTCTAAGTGCATAGTATATATATATATATATATATATATATATATATACATACAGTATATATACAGTATATATATACAGTATATATATATACAGTATATATATAATATTTATTACCTAGCATGTCTTCTATGACGCCTAGAAAGCGACAAAGCTCATATTTCTGTAGCGCCAATGCATAGGCTGTTTGCAAATTGAACTGCAATTCTGCGA
This sequence comes from Metaphire vulgaris, assembly GCA_018105865.1. Lineage (NCBI taxonomy): Eukaryota > Metazoa > Annelida > Clitellata > Crassiclitellata > Megascolecidae > Metaphire > Metaphire vulgaris. The sequence continues at coordinate 14,859,063 of CM030852.1, forward strand.
TCACTTTGAAAACACCTTAATCAGCAGTTTCTACGTTTCGTGCACTTCTCTATCGATTCCAATCGATATAGCGAATATATATATATATATATATATATATATATATATATATATATATATATATATATATGTGTGTGTCTGTGTCTGTGTCTGTGTCTGTCTGTGTGTCTTTGTGTTTGTCTGTGTGTATGTGTGTGTGTGTGTCTGAATGTATGGAGACTTCACTTAGTGAAAGCGCAGTGGATTGACGAAATGGACATTGTATGTTTGTTTGTTGAGAAGTGAATTCATTTTCGAATGCTCTTTCACTGTCTCTTGTTTCGTTCGTCCAAAAAGGGTTCTTTCTTTGCCAACTGAATCTCTGAATGGCAGAGGCCTACGTCACTTCCGTTGCCAGCGAATGACGTCATTCGAAACAACCAAGAAAAAGCAACCGACTTAGACAACGACCGCCTCGTTCGACAGACAGCCTCCTTCCAAAGTCATTCCAAGCGTTTAATCAATTCCTACAATTTAATGGGATTTTCCCGACAAAGACGAAAATTCACCGCAAATCAAGTTACAAGGCCATTCGGAAGATGGCGCCACTCGATTCAAATCGCCTCTTCGTCCACGAATGGCGACGGGGCGCTTAGGGCCCCTCGGAGCCCCCTTGGTGTTGAATGGGGCCTCGTGTGACCTCTTTGACTGGTCGATGTCACTGTTCAGAAACTTCAAACTGAGCGTAACAAATGGTTACGTCTACAATGAATACGCATTAACAATGTAATCATTACATTGTAATGTATGTTAGTTGATATCTGCTTAATGGGACGAGAAAGATTTCCATGTCTGTATAGCGTATATTTTACACGCAGACTGTACAGTGTCTTCAGACTGTACAATGTCTTCGTTAGTTGCAGAAAGCATCGTAAGAGGAGGAGGAGGAGGTGGGGAGAAGGAGGAGGAAGCGGAGGACGAGGAGGAGGCATTGGAGGTACCTAAGGTGTTACGCGGTTAATAGTAATTACTTACAGGTATCGCTAAAATTGTAAAAGACACAGAGGAAGTTGTTATTAAGATTGAGACTAAACACATAATAAACCTTATTATTAATAAAGAAAGAAAGTAACAATGAATTCCTCTAATCTCTTCTTTGATGTTCTTTCATTTTCATAAAATTAGCGACTGACCGTCCTCGGGAATTCATCCCCTCCCACCCCACCCACCCACCCACCCTCCCAACCCACTCTGCTCTCTACGAATTTAGGTGGTCGAATGTCTTTATCATATTATGCAGAGTAATAGACTGCGCAATGCTATAGCTGCTCTGATATCTAGATTCTGGCTCTCTGCCTCGATTTCTATCTCTGTCTGTCTGTCTGTCTGTCTGTCTGTCTGTCTGTCTGTCTGTCTGTCTGTCTGTCTCTCTCTCTCTCTCTCTCTCTCTCTCTCTCTCTCTTAAGCTCAGCTAATCTGCAGTCGAGAGCCAAATCTGCTTTCCTGTTTTTGTTGGTGCTATGATATGACTGTTGTCGACTGCATTTGTGCCTATGTGTCCTATCAGAGACCGAATCGCTCCCCACCCCAGCGGACCGTTGCGTCCGGGGATCAGTGATCCCTGGATGGGGAAAACAGGTGTCCTTCAGACGACGTCCCAAGTCTCACTGTTTCCCACCTGTACCCAGGGTTTAATCTAGGCCGTTTCCGGGGCAAAAATTGCCCTTTCCCTCGGAAATTTCAAATTCCCCCTTGAAATGTTGGCATACTACATCAACTAACAGCAGCCCCTAGCTGACTCCCCACCCGGCCTTGTCAGTCTCCCCGAAGTCCAGAGTCTTGATTAAACGCTGCCTCTACCCCCTCCCCATCTCCCACCATGCATCGCTCTTTAGTAATATCTCTGACTTTCGCTCATTTGCTGTCGACCAACAGCTGAGTTTCTCATTGAACAAGTCCTGTCCTCTTCTCCGACCCCATTTCCCTTCCGCCTCTGTAACTGTCCACTGCCAAATAGACGATGCGTTCAGCTATTGAGCCGTGAAAATCAGTCAGTTGCTTCTTCCTCCGACCGCCCTCAGAGTCTCACTGTGCCTAATTATTATTATTATTATTATTATTATTATTATTATTATTATTATTATTATTATTATTATTATTATTATTATTATTATTATTATTATTATTATTATTATTATTATTATTATTATTATTATTATTATTATTATTATTATTATTATTATTATTATTATAGCAGCTTCCGTTTCGATTTAATGGAAAACGAGAGAAAGAGAAAAGAGAGACTGGCGAAGACAAGATTCAACGAACATCTTCTATGCAAATGCAGACGATGACGCAATGTCGTCGAAGCTATTTATAGCAGCAGGTGGGCAGAATGACGTAGGTAATTAAGAGGAAGGCGTGGGGAGTTCTCATTAGGAGAGAAAAACGCCGAGATTCGAGCAGAGAAAGTCCTCTTCCTCGGTCCACGTTTACCAGCGAAAAATCAATGCGCGCCAAAGTCTTTCAGCGCAGAGGAAATGTAAACACCTCTTTATGAATTCTGTCGTTTAATTCGCCTGATTAGATCCTCCAATCCCTTCTTCTCATTTCCCTCCTTCAGTCTCCTCCTCCTCCTCCTCCTCCTCCGACCCAAGCACCCCCGGTGGAAAATTCTCTGTCGTCGTCGACCTTCGCCTGACCTCCACCTGACGACCCCGTGGCGGCGCCCTTGACCTCTGACCCCAGCAGGCGACCAATCATCGACCGAGCGTTTGGCATTCGGCGCCATAGATATCAATTAATGATCGAACGACGCCGTTTTATCTATGGTCCATCTATTGTGCCCATGTACACATGTACAGTATGTATTGTATACACGCGGCTGTCATCTCTCTTTATGCACGATCATTGCGCGTACACGGCTGCATTGTCTCTGCATCCATTGTATACAGACGCCTTATATACATGTACGCATGTACAGTATGTGCTTCACTGCTTTGTGTTTTTCCTATTCACTGAGTCTGCATTGTATGTTATGCGTAATTGTACATAATGTTTGTATATTTATGTATCGCGTCGTGCTGTATTTTCTTGTATTTGTCGCCTGCATGCGTCTAATGATAAATGCATAAAAAGGCTACACACAGACATCTATGCATATATATATATATATATATATATATATATATATATATATATATTCAGTCTGTGTGTACGTATGTATGTATGTATGTATGTACTTGTGCATGATGGTATTTGTGCACGAAGGTGGTGTCTAGTGTTTGGCTTCATGTGCCAAAGAGAATCACTGATTGGTTAATCAAATACAGTGGGGACCAAATAATGCGCTAATGGTTATTAGCGCATTATTTGGTCCCCACTGTCTGCCTTTCACCCTCCCCACCCACCCACCCACCCACTCTCCCCACTTTCACCGCACATCGATTACAGAACGCAGACAACAAGACATGTATGGCGCTATACAAATGCCATCTTCGCCTTAAATGACGCAATAAGAATTTCGCCTCAGCTGAGATGAAATTGATTTGAGGGAAAGAGACGTCTAAACAAATGCGCTACAAAAACGGTTCTTTCTCTGCTCTTTAATATCTGCAGTCTTTTTAAATATTCCGAGGCGCCGTCCGACCGACCGACCGACCGTCAACTGAAGGGACTCGATTGACCATGGCGCCCTCCGTTTCTCGGCATCGGTCGCCGCAGCCACCCTTCTCAACGACCGTCAAATGTAAAATTGCAGAGAACCAGTATAGTCGTTGAGATCTCACGTGAACCAGTGTCTGGGTCGCTGAGAGCTTTCTACTGCTGCTGCCACCTATCGACGCAGCGACTGCAGCAACAGCAACAACAACAACAACAGTAGCAACAACAACAGCAACAAAAACAGCAGCGGCAGCAGCGGCAGCAGCAGCAGCGGCAGCAGCAGCAGCAGCAGCAGCAGCGAATGGTCTATATATGTATATATAGGCGCTTCTAGCACTTGTGTGTTTGAGCAGAGCTAATAGACGCAAACCAATAACCAAGACACGATGTAATGCGTTCACAACGACCATATACAAGGCTCATGGCCTAATGATGACGATGATGACGACGACGACGATGGCGGTGATGATGATGATGATGATGATGATGATGATGATGATGATGATGATGATGATGATGATGATGATGATGGCATTCATTTAACTTGTGGAAATTTCAAAAAGACAAAATGATCATGGTGCTTTTTACTCCCCAGAATTTTGTGTGAATTTGGAAAACCCTCGTTCCAAAAAAGCGGAGATGACAACGCGTCGGAAGTAATATTTCGCGTCACGCAAAGACTTCGTCATCGCGTCATTGTGACGTCATCGGCTGGTCATCGTCATCATCATCATCATCATCATCATCATCATCATCGCTGGCGACAACAGAACGCCATTTCGTCGGAATTAATTATCACAGACGATGTCCAAGAACTCTCCGTAGCAGATTTAATAAGTGACGATTGACAGATGAGAAGTGACAGAGATCGAAATGGAAACTGATCGGCGGCAACAGTAGCAGCAGCAGCAGACGGCAAAAGCGCCGGGGAGACCGATGATAACGCGTCTTTGCATTTCAATATCTGTCGTCTGCCATCTGTCAATCATCGCTCGTTATACGAAGTCTATCTGCCATCGACGCGTTTCGTGCAATAATTTCTGATTTTGACAATTTCTGTTATTTGCAGACATGACAGGACTTGACAGGACACCTCGGCTGCGTGTCTGTGTTTGTCATGCAGTCAGACACTTAAGACAGTCACTGTAATCCACAAAAGAATTATGAATAACTCCAGATTAGAACTTAGAACCTATAGGACACTCAGCTGTATTACAAGAAATGTTCCTCGAATTCAGTAAAAGACATTCGAATGACGGATGAAAGGTTCAGCGACTATTTATAGGCACTGAGTCCCTTTATTCTGCACTTTGCTGTCTGAAGCACTTTTTCTTTCCTTCGGTTTATGCTTCGATGATTCTATGTGCAGTTATAAGCACTGATCTACGTACGAATGGACACAACTCACTCTAAGAGACAGATGCAGTCTCCTCTCTCTCTCTCTCTCTCTCTCTCTCTCTCTCTCTCTCTCTCTCTCTCTCTCTCTCTCTCTCTCTCTCTCTCTCTCTCTCTCTCTCTCTCTGTCTCTCTGTCTCTCTCTCTATCTGTGTGTCTGTGTGTGTGTCGTCTGAAGCACAGTTGATTGACAGAGGGCGAAGCTATCCGCTTCACTCGTATAATTAATCTGAGCGGATAAGTCTGAACTCCCAACTGAAGGCGCTATATAAATCCACTGGCGACGTATATAATTAGCAGTCGTAGAGAAGAGTTACGCACGAAGGATCTCTGAACGACCTCTGGTTATTGATGGATTTGATGGATCTCAGGGGCTTCGTCCAAGAGTCCCTCTGGGGGGCGACGACCTCTTTGTAGCGACAGCTGCCCCAGATGGAAACCACCCCATCGACGCCAGGGAAAACGTCATCGACCGGACCACCACCACCACCCCCTCTGCCACCACCTGGGTGCAGGTGCTGCCAGAGGCGCGCCAGGTCGCACTCACAGGTGAACGGGTTTCCGATCAGAGAGATGGAACGCAGCCTCGTTTCCGTCGGCAGAGCGCACCTGTCGATGGTCGTGAGGGAATTGTCCTCCAGTCCCAGTCGAATGAGTCGCGTGAACTGACGGAAGACGCCGTGCTGGAGACTGTTGAGACGGTTGCGCGACAGATTGAGCGTCTGCAGCGACCAGAGTCCACTGAACGTCTTCGACCAGACGTGTTCCAGCAGATTTCCCTGAAGCAGAAGAACGGTGAGGTTGCAGAGGTCGGAGAAGACGCCCTCCGGAAGGAAGCCTATCCGATTGTCCCTCAGGGACAGACTGAGCAGGCGGTCGAGACCCTCGAACGCCTTCGGATAGATGAAACCCATTCCGTTGTGATCGATGTTGAGCACCTTGAGACTGGACAGGTGAGAGAAGGTGTTGGCGTACAAGGTAAGCACGTTGTTCTCTCCGATGTTGAGTACTTCGAGTGTTTTAAGTCGCCTGAAAGCGTTTCTGTTCAGAACGGAGATGCGGTTTCTGTCGAGGTCGATGCGTCTGATTGTCCGTAGGCCGTCGAAGGCGTCGTCGGCGATCGACTCGATGCTGTTGCCCCACAGGACGAGGTCGACGAGACCCGAAGCGCCGGCGAAGAAACGGCCGGGGATCTGTCGGATGCGGTTCCTCCACATGTGCAGCGCTCGCAGGGCGTCCATGCCGCTGAGCAGTCCCTGGGGCAGGGACCGGATGCCGCACGCGCCCATCTCCAGCTCCTCCAGCACAGCCTCCACCCCGGCGAAGCTCCTGGTGCTCAGTCGGTCTCCGATGGGGTTGAAGGAGAGGACGACCTTTCGGACGGACAGATCCCGGAAGGAGCCCTGGAGCAGTTCGTGAATGTTCTGCTTCGTCATGTAGATGGCGGCGTAGGATCGGTCGTCTCGACGAAATCTCGGAACGGCTTCGAGATCTCGGCAGTGGATCTCCAGCACTTCGGTACACGTGCACCGGAAGCTGGCGTTGGGATGAAAGAGAAGAGGACACCACAGGACGCTGAGAGGAGGAGGAGGAGGAGGATGGCGGTCAGATGAATCCAGAGAGGACAGAATGCAGAGGTCAAAGGTCAAGGACAAGAACACGGCAGTCACCGATTTGGAAAAGAACTTTGCGATCATCATCTGCACAGACACACAGACAGACATACAGACTGACTGGCAGACAGACAGACAGACAGAGTGAGAGAAAGACTGCCTTCGACAGAATCTAACGTCTTTAACTTAGTTTGTCTATCTCTTCCATATCTCTGAGTTGTTCTCTCGCTCTGTCTCTCTGTCTCTGTCACTGTCTCTCTGTCTCTCTGTCTCTCTCTCCTCTCTACATCGCTCTCTGTCCTTCTCTATCTTTCTCTGTCGATTTCGAGATACGAAAGGTTAGGAGAAGAAGGAAATAGTCGTAGTAGCAGTTTTGATGGATGTAGAGTTGAGCGCGTGATGAGAATGCCGCTGTCCTGCAAGTCAGTCGGTGACATCTGTCGAAAGAGGAGGAGGAGGAGGAGGAGGAGGAGGGGGGCTATTCGTCTGTGGCGCCCTCTGTCCACCAACGGACGAGAGAAGAGTTGACGATTGGACGGAGCGTGGAAAAGTCGTGCGCTGATCTTCTTCTTCTTCTTCTTTCTCTCGGATCAGCCATTCTGTGAGCGTCTTAGGCGAATATTTCTCATCTTAATAGATTTTCCGCGTCCTATTCGCAGCCATAATTTTCCGTCGCTGTGAGGCGGGGGACCTGTCACGTGACAACCGACTTCAGATGCAAGGACGGAGAGAGAAGGAGGAGGAGGAGGAGGAGTAGGAGGAGTAGGAAGAGGGGAGGACTGTGGACCTTTCGTCAGAGAAACTCGATTTCCGGCGGAAAATCAGTTTTTCGTTTTTCGTTTCTGTCGTTTGGAGGCGAACTACAGACCGAGTCCCAACCGGACACGCATCACGAGGAGTGCCGAGGAGGGAAAGGAGTGTCACAAGACGAGCGACGACTGGAGTGACGACGGATGTCTTATGTGCCGGGGGAGTCCCTTTTAGACGCCTCTTTTGATCGCCGCTGCCGTTTGGACGGTTGTTTGGTCCCTTTGGGGCCCACCAGCGATTGTTGGGGTCCTTTGGGGAGTCGAAGGGAAGCGGATGGACGGAGGCCTCGAAGGCCCCTCGATGCAGTCACTGGCCCCCTAGAAAGACAAAGGCAAATCCATCCTCCTCATCGTCGTCGTCGTCATCATCATCATCATCATCATCATCATCGCAGCAGCAGCAGCAGCAGCAGCAGCTGACATCTTAGTCTTTAAAGTTTTATCCTAAAGTTGAACTTCGAATAAACTTTTGACCGCCCTGATGTTCGTCTGAATGTCGTGCTAAATGTCTCTGTCTCTGTCTTTGTCTCTTCTTGCCTATTACTCTGTATGTTCTGTTGTCATGGCAGCAAGTGTAGCAGTCTTTTTAGTCCTGCAGTCTTTGCTTCACTTTAAGGCTTCAATCAACGCAAAATGAACGAACGAAAGGCAGAAATTGTTCACAGGAATAGTCTCTAATAGTCAGTTATTAGCTAACATTAACTGCGTTCTACCATTATTTCGTCCATGAACGGAAAAACTATCTCTTGGAACACCCGCTTTATGTAACGCAATATGTCTGTCGATGAAACAATAAATTTACCAATCGAACAAACGACATTCAGTTGAGTTTGAATTGGAAACGAGGACAGAATTCAACGTTCTTAGAAACAGGGGCGTAACCAGGATAATCCCCCATTCACCACGGTGCTTTCTATGGCTGCTGCATTTCCATCCGCCATTCTGTTGAATGTTCTGGCTACGCCACCACACGACGTCCGCTGCTGCTGGGCGTTTGCCTAAATCCACCTGCATTCGATAATTCGCCTTACCTTGCAGGTGTTGATGTCACCTGCGCTTCCCTTGACGCCTGGATCAGCAGAGGATTATTGCTTTATCCTAATCAGACGACGACGACGACGGACGAGGATAATTGCGAATCTGCCGCGTTAAGTCACCCCCCGCCACCTCCGCCCCACCCCGCCCCTTGCCCCTCCTCCACCACGACGCCTTTGTATTCTTGCGCGTCGACGAGAACGGCGCCTGCATCCGTAGAATCATGCGACAGAGAGAGAGAGAGAGAGAGAGACAGAGAGACAGAGAGACAGAGAGACAGAGAGACAGAGAGAGAGAGAGAGATAGAGAGAGACAGAGAGACAGAGAGACAGAGAGACAGAGAGACAGAGAGACAGAGAGACAGAGAGAGACTACGCGAGAGAAAGTAGGGCCCGGTGATCACGACACCTTAACTGATAAGAAATCAATGCGAATATCAATGCGCCCCTCTCTCTCTCTCTCTCTCTCTCTCTCTCTCTCTCTCTCTCTCTCTTTCTCTCTCTCTCTCTTCCGGCAATCAGCAGACATTGAACCTCAGTCGATCGATGGAAAGAACAACTCCAATCTGTTCCAGTTCATTCGATTTATATGGCGCCCGAATTGCATTACATGCAAAGAGGTCGTATAGTGGATTCGAAGTTCGTCAAAAGAGTAGCAGCTGGGTGCCACTCCCCACCGCTCCACCACACCGCCCACCACCACGCGCCCCTCCCTCCCCATTCGATTAATCGAAGAATAGGACACGGTCCATGATAATCAAAGACACGAAAATGAACAGAGAAGGATTCGACGCGTTATCAGGTTCATCTTCTAAATATGAACAGCTAAAGACTTTAATCCAACAGTTGGTTAGAGTCTTTTTTAACCCCTTAACCGTGTATTTAACTGTAACTCAATGTAAAATGGACGAATATATCCGGGATCCCCAGTTAAGGGGGTAAAAATAAAACCACCTTTTAAAATAACGAACAGCAGCAGCGGCAACAGTGCTGTCCATTGATTTCTACATCTGTTGAGTCTTCCTTCATACAATCTGGCGCTACATAAATGGAGTCTGTTTTACTTTACATCTCTAAATACATCGACTGGTTTACTTAGCTTCAAAAGCGACTGCCATGTTGACGCCAAGGCTTTTTTAAAAAACAGATCGATATGGAAGAAAAGGTAAACGAGAGACGATAAAAAGGGGAGATCGGAGGAGAACTCATCTTCAAATGGCAGCAGAGCCCATAGCGAGGCTTCGGGCGCTTCACAAGAGAAACAACTCAATTATGATAAAACACACAACGACGACGACATCATCATCAAATGATAACAGAAATCGTCTCTCACCACTCAACAACGACGATGAAAACGCCTCTGATTTATATAGCGCCAGAAGTCAAAAGACTTCCACTCGAGAGCTGTTTAATTTCACAATTCATCGGAGAATTTCTCGCCTGTTCTTATTCGGCGTTCTTTCTTTCAGAGAAATTTCCCTCTGCTGCTGCTGCTGCTGCTGCTGCTGCTGCTGCTGCTACTGAATCGGAAGAGGAGGACGAGGACGAGGAAGAGGAGTAGGAGGAGGAGGAGGAGGAGAGGGGATGGCGTCGATGGAAGCAACGGTTGCAGCGACTGAAGCTAGGTGCCGGCGATCGCATCATCATCATCATCATCACCGCCGTCGTCGTCGTCACGTGACGAAGCGCCACCTATCGTCGGTCGTCGGTGATTGACGGGGGCAGAGGAGGAGGAGGAGGAGGAGGAGAGGGAGGAGGGAGTCGATCGATCTTGTTGGCTGCTAATTGGATCTGTGAGGTGCTTTGGGCATTTCGCACCCGCCCTCGTCGTCATCTCCAAACTATGGATTAGTCACCGAAAGAATACGTGCGATATTATGGGCCGGAGGAATCTCGCACCGGGTGCAGTAAGGCCACTCGCCGCGTGGAGCTATCGGCGTACGTCGCTTTGTCACCCGAAGCCGTGCAAAAGGCCCTTTCAATCGCCGTCTGAAATACCACGACTGTGGAAATCCACGACGGCGCGAAGTTATCGCACGCCGTGCGGTTTGACACGACCTTGGAATATCGACACTTTTGCATCGGGTGCATTAACAGGCGTAACAGAAAAGAAACACACGATTACCTTCACCTGATCTCACTAGGATCTTCTCTGATGAATGGACAGGAGGAGAAGAGAGGAGGAAGAAGAAGAAGAAGAAGAAGAGAGGAGGAGGAGGAGGAGGGGGAGGCGGTTGGTCACGTGACGCCCTCTCTGTCAACTGCATTTGGTTTATGGCGCACGACGCCAGCGGCACCTAAGAGATATTGAGGAAGGCTTTTTGGGGGGGGGGGAAGAGATGAATTTGCTTTTCTCAGATTTAAGTAACTCTCGATTGGCAATCTCGAGGAATGACAGCGAAAGAATCGAAGGAACGAATGACAAAATGAATGATTTTTGCAGAGAGCGCAAGGAATGCAAAAGACGGAATTCATGACGACCAACTCGTGACCTCACACGACGTCAATTGACGATCAATGACGTCACTTATGACTTCTGTTCGGTG
>CM030852.1:14870201-15210201 GCA_018105865.1 Metaphire vulgaris
GTGACTGGGGGCAGGCTCTCATTAGGGGGCACGGACCCCTGCCCCGGTGGAGCCACTGCCACCACCACTCGCAGCAGACGATCATTGTTCGCTTGTACCTCGTGTTCTCTTCTGGTGACGTAGGGCACTTGGAGATTGTGGGTAGATGGGCAGACATCGTCGTACCTCTTTCCATTGAAAATGTCCAAACCAAACAAATGGATCTAAGCATAATAACTATGCATAGTCAGCCAGTTAGGTCTTTGCCAAGCACAAACACTCCAAACACTAAGATATGCACATCGTCTATATTAGTAGTTTGTTCGCCTAAAAGCTTCTGCGAAAAAAACTGTTGTCGGAAATTAATCGGGTCCAGTTAGCGGTGGCTTACAAACGAATACATCTTTTGTTTAAAAAGTCAGTATTTTACTATATTCAAAGCCTAAATATCAAGAAATCCTGCAAATTCTCAAACACTGAGACACAGATTGGTGAAATGTTTTGTGGCATCATATCCGTGTCCTCGTATTTCTTAAAGACTATTCGGGACTTGGTAGCAGACCTTTGCGTGTCCGTGTTTTCCAGTTTTCGAAGTGGTGATGTCCGTGATCCGGCAAGGTCTTCCCTTTATGACGACGAAGCCGTTTTTCTTCAGAGTGGAGCACTGCTGAGGCACACTGTCCACCACTCCACCGGGACTCGAACTCGTGAACTCATTGTCTCCAGTATCGGCCATTATTATATCAACAGTAATACAAACAAATTTATTCTTAAAGATTTCGCCGAAATAAGAAATTATTAAGAATTGCCTTCGAAGTGCTACGAAGTGGCGGTCAATGCGCTGCCCTACTGATGCAATTAGTTATTAAGGCAATCGAATTTAATTCAAAAAAATAAAATTGTTATTAGATTCTAATAAAATTATAAAAACTGCATTGTAAACTTAAAATGACCGCCCTAGATCACGTGTCTGCTTATTTTCAATTTCCAAGGCAACCGAAAACAGTAAATCACACGGAGTGCAGTACTGTGGAATTATCTTATATATGCAAACTACAGTAGGCTATAACGGATTTTGAATTGCTTTTATTTTTGTTCAAAGTTAATAATAGCAGCTGCTAATAGTAGCCCCAAATTTTTCTGCTGTTTCCTATATTCTTGAACAGGAAGTAATGGTGGATTATGTAGGCCAACGTGTAGGCCTATTGACCGTAATCTGATTCTCTGCCTCTCATTACTATAGAATGAAAACAGTAAAATGATAAGTAAGCAACACGCGTTTCGAGATAGAAAACTGAAATATAATGAGGTAAACAAAATTTTCTGTGAATCCACTAATGCAATTCATACGATTTATCGAATTGAGCATACACAGCTGATTCTTATAAATTTATATGAAGCACTTTTGGAGTCAAAGTGCACAAACGTTAACAGATGTGGTATTTAGTTTTAAATAAACTTCTAGAATTTTTATAAGCATCGACTGAACGTTGTTGTATAATTGTATTGCTAGAGACAAGACTAAGTAAGTAAGTAAGTAAGTAAAATCTCGTGGATTTCTATAGCGCCTTGGAAAGCAGCACAACAGTAGCTGCTTATTCTTAGGCGCTCAGCCTCTCTTAAAATAGCTATAGGAAAGGTGTGGGATCAGCCAGGCAATGGTCAATATCCGAAGGGCAGGGAGGCTAGGTTGTTACAGCTATGGCGGAAATGATTTAAGAAACAGGAAGGATTTAAGCTTAGACCTGAAGACTTGAGGAGATAGTGCAGGAATCATAGGGAACGGGCAATCAGATTTTATTGTTTTAAAGTGTCCAAGTGTGCGAAGGGAAGCTGGGATCGAGTTCCAGAGTTCAGGTGCAGCATATGAGAAGGCACGGTTGCAAATTTTCAGGGATGACTGGTTTAGCGGGCGTGACAGAGTGAGATGAGATGACGAACGTGTGGGTCGAGGAGGCTGAGGGGTTAATAGTGATCTAAGGTAGACAGGTTTTGATGACTGAAGTGAGCTATGTGTAAGTGTTATTATCTTATATTGGATACGTTCTGTTATTTTAAAGCCAATGTAATGATTTTAGTATGGGTGAAATATGGGAGAATTTAGGTGACATAGTAACAGCACGAGCTAAAGCATTTTGTATTGATTGCAATTTGTTGATGGAGGCTTTGGGAAGGTTATAGTAGAGGAGTTACAGTAATCTAATTTGGAGTGGACTATAGAGGTGGCGATTGTGGATGCAGTCTTAATATCAAGACAAGGACGTAGGCGACGAAGGTCACGAATATGAATAAAGCAGGCTTTTGAAAGTTGGGAGATTTGTGATTCGAAGTTTAGAAAAGAGTCAAATTTGAATCCGAGATTTCTAGCAGTTGGAACAGGGATTATTGTGGTGTCAGGAGCCAAAACTAGTTTAGGATTGTCAATTTTTTTTTTTTGAGTTGTTGGGGTAGTCCGATTAAAAGAAACTCTGTCTTAGATGGGTTGAGAGCGAGGAGATTAGATGACATCCATGCAGAGATTGACGAGAATGCAGATTCAAGCTCAATAATAGAAGCATTGAATGAAAGAGGTGAGAAGGAAAGGAATAGCTGAGTGTCATCGGCATAGAGTTGGTGATTTAATTTGAGGGAATTAATTAGAGATGAAAGTGGTGTGGTGTAAAGGCTGAACAGTACAGGCCCGAGAACAGATCCTTGAGGCACTCCATAATCTATAATATGAGAAAGAGAATTTGGCCAAGACAGGACACTTGAAAAGACCGAGATTTGAGATAAGATGCAAACCAGTTGTGAGCTTTTTCAGATATGCCAAACCAGAGAGAGAGTCGCTCGAGCAGAATTTTGTGATCTATGGTATCAAATGCTGCAGAGAGATCAAGGAGACAAAGGCCAGTAACTTGTCGGAGACCAATTGCAGTTAAGAGTCTGTCATAAATGTAGGCGAGGACAGTTTCAGTTGAGTGATGTTTAGTGTAGGCAGATTGATGAGCATTATATAGTGAGTTACTTGAAAGGTGTTCATTCAGTCTGGAAAGCACAATTTTTTCAGTAAGTTTTGATAGAAGAGAAAGATTTGAGATGGGGCGATAGTTATTGAGATCTTCTCTGTCAAGACCAGGCTTTTTTAGGAGAGGAGTGACAAAAGAGTTTTTGAATGCGGATGGGAAAGTGCCTGAGATAAGACTCAATACCAAGGCATACAACAATAGGAAAACATAATAGTGACATGGCTATGTTAAGAAAGGCTAAGCGCCTAAGAATAAGCAGCTAATGTCGTGCAGCTTTGAAAGCGCTATATAAATCCACGAAATTTTACTTACTTACAACCTATCGACTATTTACTTACTTACTTTCTGAGCTCCTCAACTTTTGAAGCTCTTACGTTGTGAAGAACGAAGCCAAACAAGCGGCGAAGTGATTTATTTTTTCCGATTAAAATGAAAAATCTGAATTAGATACAAACTCAGAATAAGTCGTCGTTCGGACGAAGCGATGCGTCCCAACGTAGACTTCCGCGAATGTCTGAAGGATTCGCCGAAGTTTCGGTAAAATGGAATTCTAACACTGAAAGCTGCTTAAATTAATATTAAAGGGGCGGACCTATCACAGCGATAGGAAATTTATGTGGCGCCATCTCAGAATGCGATCGTAAAAGCGTCTGCATGCTTCCATTACTATCAATTGACTGAAATTGTGCGAGAAAAGATTACTGCTTACACTTGCACTTCTAATGCTGTTTATTTAGATTATTATTATTAGGAGGAGGAGGTGGCTAAGTAAGCCTGGTTTTCACACAGGCTTACTTACCCTCCTAAACCACTTTAAATCACATTAATATTATTTTCATTTCGGCACTATATAAATCAGTGGTTAGACAGTTGATTCATCATCATCATCATCATCATCATCATCATCATCATCATCATCATCGTGCTTTCTGCCAACTCTTTAGTGGCAATAGCTAAACACAGGATTGAAATTCCTTTCATGTTCATATCTTTTCTGATGTTGTCCATCCACTTTTTCTTGGGTATTCCTCTGCCTTTATGTCCTTCCATTTGAGTGTTGAGTGTCTTGTTGATTGCTATAGTGTTTAAAGTCTTAGTTTAGTTTGGATCCAATATTATAACGAGACATTATATAGACAATGCTGCATTATTTTTGAGTAGACACATTGTTAAGGATACGCTTTTATGTATGCACTGTGAATTGAATTATGTATGCACTGTGAATTGAATTAGGCATAAAAATTACATTTTCTGATATTTCTGGAATTTATATTGAGATATTGATGAATTTGATTGCATGGTTGTGGTTCTTATAGTTAAACTGCATGTCTCAGTTGATCCTATTTTTTGATTGTTTTTGAATTTCTAGTTTTAAAATTATTTTAATTTACTTTTAGAGCATCTGTTGAAGATGCAGAACAAGACCTTGACCTTCTGGAGGTCAAGCTTGAGAAGGTCATTTGCTGCCCTTATTTTTGTAATTATATTTTGAATAGTATTAAAAATAGTGGGAAAACAGATCTGGTAGACAAGTTTTGTAGTTACATTTAATATAGTTTAAGTTTTTGTTAATTGACAAATGCTGTTTCAGTTTTAATCTTTCAGTGTTTTTATTGTATTGCTACTTGATGTTCTTTTGTGCAGTTGATGAAGTTATGTACAGCAATGATTGAGTCTGGAAAAGTGCATAAAAGTGCCAACAGGTGTGTCACTTGATATAGTGCATTAATTGCATTTATTTTAAAATTACTCTCTAAATTGAGTCTATTCCATCAGGGTCATGTCATGATTAACTGAACTGCCGTGAGAAAAGAAGTCTCGAGCTGGAAATATGTTGATCCGTGGTTGTATCGGGATCTGAGTTTGGTTATTTTGGGGATTTTGTTTGATTTAGTTTTTGCTGTTTAAATGTTTTAGTTCGTTCATTTTGGGACTAAAAGAAGTGGCACTTCAGTTCAGTGACGATCAACTGACGACCGTAAGTTTTTTCTTATTCATTTGGTTGTTGTTTTTGACTTGAGAATTTTTAAAAATAGGATGATGGTGATTATTATTATTATTATTATTATTATTATTATTAAAGGTTAAGATTTATGTGGTAACTTATCTGGTAGTGGGCTGCATGAACAGTTGAACACATTACGTTGTTAGTTGATGACGATGATGACGATGATGCTGATGGTCCAGATGGTAATGGTGACAGTGATGATGGTTGTGATGATAATAAGGAGACCATATAGTTGGTAATGGGTTTAGTATTTTCTGTATACTTCAGTCCAACTTACCTGTAAGTGCAAAGTTGCCAGGCACTTCTAGGCCTTGGTTTGATGCAGAATATGATGTCATCATTGCTGAGATCTGGATTGGATTGCTGACAGAAGTGAGTTCGATAACCGCATGAGCCCTGGGGTTGACTCAGCCTTCACTCGCTAGATAGCAGTGAGCAGTGAGTACAAATTAGTAGCAGTGGCAACATTGCGAAGGTAACCGTAGGTTCGGTGGAAAAGACTGGCCACCATCCGCTTGGGCGTAGCCACCCCATGGGCTGATGGCCTAAAAACCGGGGATTGGGAATCAGCACCTTGCCCTACGGGCAATGAGCCCACAAGATGTACCGTACCCTTAACTTGTTAAGAGCCTGTTATTACCGGTTGTGCTGTGCATTTTAGTTTGTGTAGATGCTCTGCCATTTGGTGCTGATAAATCGTGATGGGATTGCTTGTGGACATGACGATAGTTTGTGTGCTGCTGGAATTATGATAGTGGTGCCATGGAGGTTGATTGATTGGTTGATTGATTGAAAGCAAGGATGAGTACTTGATTGGTGATGGTGGTAATGATGATGATGATGATGAAAATGACTGTAACTCTCTTTGGAATAATTGTTAATACACATAAGTGCTAGGCATCCTGGCTCCTGCTTTGTATTGCAGTACACAGGTTGTAAGTGCTTCTGCTAAATGCCAGAGTAAGTATTGCTGAATCAAGACGAGTTTATAGAAAGAGTCTCCTTCTTAGGTATCATTCATCAATCAATCAATCAATCGATGCATTTTTGTATTATTATCATCATCATCATCAGATAGGCTTAATTAGTAGATAGCAATAGGCATTTAATAAGTCTCAGTGCATTGCTCTGTTGGTGGTTATTTAGGGGAAAGGCTCTGTTTCTGTGAGTATTCTTAAAGAACAAAGTTCTACTTAAGTTAATTATGGACGGTTTGACCTCTTGACCCTAGAAATGACCTTGATTTGCATAGAAGTTATTTTTAGATCTTGTATTTCTTGTCGTAAAATCATGTTACGCTTATCTAGTTCTAATCACTCATACAGCGCATAGCACGTATGTCCTGCATGTAATGCACGAGTTACATGCATGAAATTAATGTACTTAGTGCAATTTGTATTTTGTCATATTTATTTCCTTGTTTTTTATGCATAATTTAGTTGCATGTTGGCACTGCTATGGTTCAGTGTGTGGGTTTTTACATTATATTGACAACTGCACATTTGTAAAGGATGGATTTTATCGACAGATGTTTCTCGGTATTTATTTCTTGTCAGTTGGAAGTTATTGTTCCTGACTTGAACCATTCTCACCAATCCAATCTGTTTTAATCCAGAAATGATCAAAAGGAAAGATTATTTGATGGAAATCTGTAGAAATGTGTTTGCAGGATTCTCTGCTTAACGTTAAGCCTGTCTAATAGTGTCTATATTACACTCCTCTTAGCAACTCATTATTTATTATGCCGGAAATGTCCTGTTGATGGCGGCAACCCCTGTTCCTTATCAGACAGTCTCAGTTGTTCCTGGAATGTAATAACATTATTTACTGAGACTGAGCGGATACCATTCTTATGAAATACATCATTAGTTTTAAGAATATAGATTGTAGACCAGCTTCAACTGCTAATCAATAGAGTGTTTATTTGCCAAATGTTGTTTAATTATTGAGCGTGTGACAGATGTTGCACTTCGGTTTGCAGTGCATTTAATACACATACATTTTACATTCTAATTATCTAATTATTATTGTTATATAAATAATACATGATGATCCAAAAATGTTTTCTCTTTTTGATGCTGGTAATATTTTAAATTTGTTGTTGTATTAGTTAATACTGTTGGGGGCAGAATTTTAAGAGCTGTTGAGATCAGATGGCAGTTGTGAGGTTCAGAAAAGCATAAACATGTGGTTGGTTTTTTGGCATGCACTGTATATATATATACATATATTTATATGTATGTATGTATATAATGTATATATGTGTGTATATATAATACGTCTGCATGATTTGCACTTTACAGTTAGCAGATGTTGTTGGTAAAGAAAGGTTTTTTTCGTAGATTGATTGTTTCTCTTTTTGGTCATTTATTGATTGGAGTTTCACCTTCAGTCTATGCTTTGATCAATTAATTATGCCAATTAGTTTTGAGGTACATTACCGGTAGTATGAACTGCAGATCAGTGTAGGGGAAATTTTATGTGTTTTTCTGATTGCCTTCTTTTGCCTTCATTACCTCTTTCCTTCCTCTTTTCTTCCTGTCTTCTTATCCTATTTTTCATCATTGCCAAATATGCGTTCTTCCTTTCCTTCTACTTTTGGCATATTTAAATAATTATTGAGATAATTTTTATTTGGGTAATTAATCTGATTTGAATTTCTTTACAACAGGAAGCCCTTCAACGATTTACGCATGTTTTGACTGAGTTGCAGAATTTTCATTCTGTGAGTTGAATTATTTTAGAATGATTTTTGAATCTTTTTGTTTGACTACAGTGTAGCTTCATTATAATGCCCTTGGATATTGCAGTGCTTCTGTTATTACATCAATGGTTCACTCCCAGGCATCAGGATTGCCTGGGTGAGCTCCTCTCACAGAAACAGTCTTTGCTTAGAGCTATTAAAATTCTCGACTACACTAAAGCCCTGTTAACACGTACTTCAATAAACTGCAGCGAATGGTCAATGACTGAATGTTGACTGAACCCTATGAAATCCATTAAGGATTGTCAAAGTCAAAGTCAAAGTCCTTCCCGAGCCACAGGCTCATAGGGCGGCGCTGATCTCCGTTTCTAGTAGCCCTCAGCCAGGCGTGTGCAAGGCCTCGGACACGGGGCTAGTGCATCGCGTAGCGTACCTGTTTGACTTGTCGCAGCATTTTTAGGGCTGCTCCTCATTTATAACACGCCCCTCTAGCGCAAATAGGCTGAGTCGACCTTAGGGCTCCTCCGGGACGCGAACCCGCGACCTCCTGCACCAATATCCAACGCTGTTACCACTCTGCTAACTTCCCGCCCCCAAGGATTGGCTTGACCATAATGAAGTGGTCTCTGTTATCAAAATGTCGACTGTACTGCCTTGATTCTCAAATACACTGATGCTTCTTATGTCCATTGCAAGTGGCTTTCACGTGTTTCACAAAAATGGGATGTCATAAATATTAGTAAAATTGGAGTTTAAGCCTAAATTTAAGTCTATGTTTCCATGGTTTCTCAAACTAATGACTTGGTTTAACACTTTAACACGTGTATTGACAGATGATGAATTCCCCTCCCCCCCCCCCATATAAGGCAAGTCCAATTGGCTTGTACACGGCTTGGGAATGAGGTGAATGAAGTGATTTCCCTTTGCCTTCCTCACAGACAGTTAGGTGTGAACAGCTTGCCCAAGGTCACTGTGCAGTTGTCAGAATATGTGTGGAATGTTACTAATTGCTTTGTTATGTTGTAGATTCTGCTTGACCAAGCACAGCGTTCCATTGTACAGAGTCTGGGAAACTTTATCAAGAGGTTGTCCATTGTGTTCCATCCAGATGCTGATTGCATGTTATACTCCTCACTGCTTTTCTAGCTGCTTCTGAATTCTTCCTGAATCTTTACCATTTTACTACAATTTTAACGGCAATGGGCATTTGGTTTTAATTTGAGGATTCGCACTTTAGACATTTTCACTTAACTGTGGAACGCATTTTCACGATTCAGTGCAGGTGAACCTGTCCAAATTGTGCAAATGTTAAGCAGGTGCAATGTTCCACTGTTAATTAATTGGATTTCGATATGTAGCATTGATATTCAACTGGGAATTTTAAGTTCTTTCTGCATAATTTGAGTACCATTCAAGATTAGGCACAAGGAAATACATAAATACCTGTCATGTCTGCATAAACTTATCATTATTAATATGAGTCTACATAGAAAATATCATCTTGATTTTTCATATCGTGCTGGATTCAGGTATTGATTTCCTGTATTGATGTTTTGAGCACCATGTTATCAATTGATTTCTAGAGATATTCGTAAAGTGAAAGACACAAGAAAGCATTTTGAGAAGATCTCGAACGATCTTGACGCGGTGCTCGTAAAGAATTCCCAGGCGTCACGTAACAAACCGCACGAATGCGAGGAAGTCAACAACATCGTCCTGGCCACAAAGTCTGGATTCCTGCACACCGCTCTCGACTACGTATTTCAGGTTTACAATGGAGATTTTATAATAACTGTCGGCTTTGATAGTTTCTTTGGTAACAATTTCTAATCTCTGTTATTGATTCTTTTTGTCTTTTTGTTACTATGAGGAGCTTTGAGCTGTATGCATATATTGGCGATTGACTTGTGCCCTTGCTGTGTTTTATCTGTGGCACTATAGAAGCTATTGAAAATTTAAAGTGTAGGATGTTGGATTTCTGACATTTTTAGTGCACTATTATTGTTTTTCTGATGATAACTTTGATGAATTTTCTTTCAGTTGAACGTCATTCACTCAAAGAAGAATTTCGATATTCTGGACACTGTTAAGTGTTTTCAATGATAGTTCAAATGGCAGTGATAGTTCTAAACAGAGTAATTCATTGATTTCCATTTGATGTTTTTGCCAGACTTGTTGTCAAAACTCATTTGTTGAAGACCAAGACTTTGGAGTCCAAGACCAGACCAATTCTCTGATCCCCTAAGACCAAGACCAACTCTCAAACTTAAGTCTGTGGATGTCTCAATACCAATCCTGGTTTTTGTCTATGTATTTGTGTGTGTGTTTGTGTGTGTGTGTTTGTGTGTGTGTGAGAGAGAGAGAGAGAGAGAGAGAGAAATCTACATTAGTTTTGCTTTTCTTTTTGTTTCTCTATTTTCTCATACTTTTAGTAAATTCAAAATCATGCCATTGTTTGTACATGTTGATACCAGGATATTGTTGGTACAAAAGGGTTAAGTCATCTTTGAATATATTGTTTTTGATTATGAAGCGTTTGACAGTATATTTACTTTTTGTATTTTGTAGGTTCTTGCATACTTACATGCGCAGAATGCGTATTTCCACCAGGGCTCTGACCTGTTCACCGACCTTGAGACGTACATGAAGCAGGTAGCTTCTCAGGTGAGTCCAGCGATTGGCAGCTGAGGTTTCAGGTGACTGATGACGCTCGTATGAGTGCAGGTAGACTGTTTGACTCAATTTTCTAAGTCTTTTTAGCGGAGGAGCAGAGAGAAGAAGTTGGGTGAGGTTAAGGTTCCATGTGTGTTTTCTTTGAGCGTCATCGCACGACAGTGTCTGAGGAATCAAAGATCATTGCTAATGAAAAATTATTTCAAGGTTTTTATTGTAAACATCTCGAGAAGTGCAGATCGGGGCATCTGTTGTTTAGGCATCTCTCTGCCCTTTGAGCGGTGATGTGTGCTATTATTTGCTTAGAAAAGCTTAGTAAATATATTTGGCTTAAGTTTTCTGGATTTTATTTAGAAATGCATTTGAAGATGTTTACAAGGTTTAATTTTGTTTCTTTTAGGTTGAGGAATTGAGCAGCTCGGCTGAAAGAGATCGCAAAGAAATGGAAAATCGACATCTTCTCGTTCAGCAGAAAGTAAGTAAGCTGTGCTTTGCTTTTGTCGATTAGACTTTGGTGCAAACTAATGAACAGATTTAACACTTCTAAAAGAGGTCTTGGTTGAATTAAATGTCATTGAAGTTATGTTATAATTGATGTCTTATTTATGATGTGGCATAATGCAGAAGCAGAGGTCGATGTTTTTGGTCATATTGGATTAAATGACTTGTCTTTCTTGCTTAGTTTTGTTAGCGATCTCTTTAGCTGGTTATTCATTGGTCAGTCATATATGACTGGTTTTGCTTATTATTATTATTATTTATTATTATTTTTTAAAAAATTGGTTGTTAATGCAAGTTAAGTCATTCACGGAGTGAAGAATCCTAAGTACGGAGCAATTAAGGGGTGGACAGTGTGTTGAAGGCCACAGCATACAGTGGATACGGTCAGATTCAAATCTGCTGCTCTCTGGTTGTGTGTCAAAAATCCTACCGCTACTCCATCACACCTCTATTATGACGACTGGAAGTGTTTTTTAATTTGTTACTCTTTTTCTCATCATCAATATCTGGTTTACTTTCATTGTCAGTCAATGCTATATTAATGTTAAAATGTTAACGCATTCCTTGTTTAAAGTAACGGTTATTGAGGATGTGAATTTGACTGAATTTCATTGTATTTATATTTAAATATATTTAAATAGATGGCGAATTGCCAAAATGATATTGGAGCCAGACATTTGTACCAGAACCAGTTTTAACTTATTATTTTTGACATTATTTGTTCTTTTTCTCTAATTACAAAGTTTTGAATGAAATAAAAAGAGAGAGCTTGATGCTTCTAGGATAAATTTTGTGGGAAAGGGGAAATTCATAAATTATGTTTATTTTATTTCTTTTGGAAGTTAAAGATTGCATTTTTGGGGGGAAAGCTGTTAAAAGATTTGCTTATTCATATTAGAACTGTTCTGTTTTGGTCCAGTAACATCATCAGTTGCATATTTATTCTGACAGATGGTAAAAGAGCTGCTGGTTTTGATATCGCTAGAGATATTAGGTGGTAAGGGGTTTTCTCTTCTACCGGATTTGGTGTTAGTGTGTGTGTGTGGATGATGTCGAGTTCTGGAGTTATAAGAACATGTTTTTTTCCTGTTGTTGGCTGAATAATTTTGTCGAGATCGGTTTTGGTTGCATTAAATTGGACGCTGAAAACGGTTTCTAGATTGAAGTTAAGATTTCCAAATCAAGGAGACGTTTGGTCGCGAGGAGACAGCGGGTACGTCGCCCGAGTCGATGAATATGCATTTCCCTGGTGGCTTTTGCTTTGTCTGTGTTGTCGCTGCAGTGCTACTCGGAAAACCAGAGCTTTTTCTTGTGGAATTTTTACTAGACTTTGCTCCGCATTCTTTGGATTTTTGGTGTTGGCTTTGGAATCAACGACGTGGAATTGGTTTATTCATTGATCTGAGTTGTTTTGAAAAGAACTATTTGAACCCAGATTTCTTTTATTGTCAGATAAAAGAAATATGCTTTTGACTGAAGTCCAATTTTTGGAATTTGCTGTCATTTGCTATTTTTTTTATCTTCAATTACGATTTGTCATAATCTGATTTAGAGGAAATTGTTTTGAGATTTTTCTGCCTTGCTTCTGATTTACGCCTGCTTTACGCTCTGCCTGTGTAATGATGATCAGCGTAAATTGATGTAAAGCAATTACTCTGACTGACTGACTGACTGCCTACCTGCTTCTCGTTCTAATTCTGCTTTTGCTATTTTCATGCTATTGAAATCAGTAAAAATAATTTGGGGTTTACAGTTGCAAAAAACTGTTGAAGGACTTGGAAATGTTTTTAGTTAATCATACGAATATATTCAATTGAAACTTGAAAGTTTACATGAATATTAATTTACATAATTTGAAGCATTTTATTTTAATGTTTATATGTGTGTGTGTGTGCGTGTGTAATATAAATCATAAATATGATATAATATTGAAGCATCTGATATTACTAATATTAGATAAGTCAGTAGTTATGTGTGAATTGTAGGAATTTAATCTTGTATTTCTTTTTTGAATATTAATTAATAAAGTCAATTGTATGGAATCAATGCAAAATTAATCAATGGTTGTCTGATCTAGGAAATGGTTTTGTAAGACTTCTGTATTATGTGCTTTTAAAACTTATTAACCCTTTGACACCATGTCCTATTGTGTGTTAAAACCAGCTGTGTATTTTACATGTGTGTGTGTGTGTGTAATGTGAGCAAAAATGCAATTTCTGAGGGTAATTAGCTGGCTCTGTGACTGGTTTTACTTGACTGGCCTCTTCACTCTCATATGACTGGTTGACTGGCTGAGGTATGACGGGTTGACTGACTGAGCGTTGTCTGATTTCTTGATGCCGTTGTTTTTTATTTAAATACAAGTTTTTTTTATTTAATTCAGGCTTTCAACGAAGTGCAGTTGAACGAGGATCCAGGATCGAACTTAAATCAGGATTCACAGGATCCGGTCGTTGCGTCATCCGATCCGGAGGAAGATGTCAAGATGGAGGGATACCTTTTCAAAAGAACCAGCAACACCTTTAAGACGTGGGTCAGGTGAGTAGTGTCAAATAATATTAACATAACATTTTGTGTCACACAGTCTACGTTTATTCACTTTATTGTGAATGATATCGTCTTTCTTTTATCAGAGAATTATTTTGCTCTTCTTCTTGTTTTATTTGCTAATGAGAACTATTTTCATGCAGTCTGTTGCTAATTTCTGTTTCTAATCGCTCTGAATTTCTTCAATACAGAGCTGTGCTCTTGAATGAACTTTTGATATCAGTTTATCATTTTCATGTGTTTTAGGAACTGTTTGTGTAGTATATTTGTTTTTGATTTCGTTTGGAGTTTTGGTTCTGAGTTATTATCATTTTGAATTTGACGTGTTGTTACTTCTCCGGCTGCATTTTTAACAGGACAGCTCCGCTTTATAAGCAGACGCCAGACAGGTTTGTGGTTACTACTTCTGCCCGTGTTCACCAGGTGGCGCTGCGTATGCATTCACCAGCTGTCACTCGGATTGGCTTTTGTTGTTTTGAGTAGACCGTTGCTATTGGGGTGATGTTTGTTTTATTTTGTCTAATTGGAGGGGGAGCATTTTCTTTATTTTCTTTCTCCAATTTGTGTTCGTTGGTTGCTTCTTGCAAGTTTCAGTGCCTGAACTCCTCGTAGACACTTAGCAACTTTTCTGGAAAAATGCTGATTTGTCTGTTTTTACTGTGCTGCTACTGAACACAGCTGGGCTGTTTCTTTTCTGAGAATTGCTCTGCAAATGGAGATGGCATTTTTCTTTCAATGCAATCAAAGATTTCTTGCGCTCCTCTGTCCTCATTGTGTCGATGGGTTGTAGATTAATCGTCAGATGTTTGTGCAGGATGGTGCCAAAAAAACGGACTAGTCGCATTTAGGTTTGCATTTAATATAGTCCAGCTTTTTTGCGCCACCCTGTAGTCGTTGCTTATAACGGCATGTCGATGGTCTTGTGTTGTTCGGTTGCATTCGTTTTTATCTCCTCGTGTCAGCGGTTTGGCATCAATGTGTTGTCTTTGGTTTAGTTTCACGTCTGTTATAAATCATTCCGTGACAAATCAATTCGTTGAATTTGGAATGCGTGGTCATGTTGCAAAGTGTTATGGACTCAGCTGCATGCTCAGAGACAATAGCGCATGACATGAAACGCAGTTTATTTCTGTGAACTCAATGTGTTCGTATTGAATATGCTCAGAATCTGTCAATAGTTGCACATATCAAGTATGCCATGCATTTGTTTATGTTAATTCTTTATTTCTTGTCTTTTCTTGGTTAGTGAAGAGTTGTGTATGCTGTGTTAAGATCTGGTTGTTGTTGAAGCTATTTACTTTTATAATAATAATAATAATAATAATAATAATAATAACAACAACAACAACGCAAAGAGTTGCCTTCTAGGAACTTTCACATAATAATAATAATAATAATAATAATAATAATAATAATAATAGCAAGTTAGAAACAATAATAATAACACTATTACTCATAATAATAGTAGTAGTAGTAATAATAATATAAAAATAATATTGATAATTAATAAATATTGTAATAGTGACTGGTTTTCTAAGTGGTCCAGTAAGAAAAGTTCTTTGTTAGAGCAACTGTCATTTCTCTGTTCGATCCTTCGTTCATCATTGATATCTTTCACTCGTGCAATCTTTGCAAATAACAAATCACTTTGTACATGTATGGCATTTTCATAACAGACTTCATCATCATTGTCATTGTCGTCATCATTGTTATCATAATTGTTGTACAGTCTTTCAGTGATTGGCATTCACTGCTTTGTGAAATTATAGCGTTGTAGGTATTCAGTTGCCATACATTAACACGCAACATACGTCGATGTATGCACTGTTCTGCAGACCACTGACAGTGTCTAGGTTCTGAGACAGTCAGAGCTAGATTTTGTTTCTAAGAAGTGTCCATGACACCTGATTGATGCTTGGGTAGTGAGGACTGACTCAACCCAACAGTTACCTCTAACCCCGTGTCCTTAAACCTGACCCTAATGTGTTCAGAGAGTAGAAATAGCCCAACAGCCAGTGAAAATTCCGATGCAGCTGTTATAAACAAGCATTGTATAAGTTTTAAATGCATCGTGGTTAGGTTCCTTCGTCAGTCTGTGCTGTTGACATTTGCTGTGTAAACTATTGTGACAGTTGCATCAGTCTGAGTGTCTTTTTGTCGCAGTCGTTTAAGTTGTCGTCTGATGCGTTTGGTTTTTTCTGTAGGCGCTGGTTTCAGATCCAAGATAATCAACTTGTTTATCGCAAAAGATCGAAAGACAGCATCACAGTGATGGAGGAAGATCTGAGACTCTGCACAGTGCGACCTTCGTTTGACCTTGATCGTCGCTTCTGCTTTGAAGTCGTTTCACCTGCCAGGTAACGATGGCACCTGCGAGGTAACGATGGCACCTGCCAGGTAACAGTGGCAATGCTGAACGCTAACACTTTAGTAGGATTAAAAACAATTTGCAGTGGGAAGATAGAAGAGTGGTGACAGCATTGGACTGTAGAGCCGATGGAAGCAAGTTCGGGATTTGCAGCAGCCCTGACTGAGGTTATTATAGTAATATTAATTAACATAGAGAACAGATCAAAGAAGTTGTCAGTGGAACATTTAAGAGACTGCACTGATAACAACAGGAATGATGATGATGATGATGATGATGAGGATGAGGATGAGGATGAGGATGATAATAATAATGATAATAATAATAGTAATAGTAGTAGTAGTAGTAGTAGTAGTAGTAGTAGTAATAGTATTAGTTGTGTTGTATTAAAACATAAAGACCCACTGTTACTGAATTTGTAGAAAAGTTACAGTTTAGAGTGAGAGAGCAATTTGTTTCAGAGTACATATATATTATATGGAATTTTAGCTAGGACATGTTTTTGTTCTGTAGGAGTCATATTCTTCAGGCAGACAGTGAGAACGAATGCGCAAGATGGATACGCGCTATCCAAGATGGCGTCTCTAAGGCGTACAACAACAGGCAGTCACAAGATGCCACTGATGATGCAAGTAGATTGCAACTATATGTAGATCTATGCAACACATAATGAGCTTTTATTTTATATTTTGGAAATATCTATTACATTACATTGTTTATGTTATGACTTTCAGTTTCTCCGATCATTTCAGATGGATGACTCATCTGAAGCTAAGGATGGAAGTGACATTGCTGGAGAACATGACAACTCTTCTGACCCTTTGACTTCACGGCTGAAAAATGCGGGCAGTTCGGGAGCAAAGTCTTCGTCGATGAGGTGACCCCTTGACCCTTCACCTGCCCCATTTACTAAATTCCTTCTTGCCCTATTTCCTTTTCTTTTGTGCCCCTTCCTTTGTATTTGTGATCGTGGATTGCATTTATCTTTTGCGCGTTGGGTTTCTATCTGCCTATCCTCTGGAAAAATCAGATTTGAATGGCTGGGTAGAATAAGGAGGTAACAGTATCCGACCCCCCAATGGTTTGAGTATCAATAACAATAAGATGGGTAACTGCATTTACTTCCTTATTTCACCGGACCCTTCAACTGATATTTTCACCACTAATGGGGTAACTGGATTTACTTCCTTATTCCTCTGGACCCTTCAATTGACAACCTCACCATTAAGGTGGTAACTGCATTTAGCTCCTTATTCCACCCATCCATTCATTTATTGGCTGTGACCGTGGAAGATTATCATTCCACTTTGGAACGACCATCTACCAAAGTCAAACGCTGTAATAAGCTTTTGTGTCTTTAGCACTTTTTTTTCTTTTCTTTTTGATGTCAGATTTATTTTGATTTCTCGTGTATTTGTGTTTATGTGACGTGAACATTTTTGGGGGGGGTTGTTTCAGTCGAATCCAGTCGGCAATTCTTCAGGTGCCGGGCAACAACCTCTGCTGCGACTGCGGCGCCAATCATCCATCCTGGGCAAGCATTAACCTAGGAATTACCTTGTGCATTGAATGCTCTGGAATTCACAGGTATGTGGCACACCTTATTATCACACCTGTGCTTGTCATGTAAACTGTCATTCTCTTCAATTGTGAACGTCTTTCTAGAATTTTTGTGCAAATATGTGTAGCCAAGATGTTTAGAACATGGGAGGACATGCTTAATTGTGAAAATGTTGGACATTGTTAATGTCATTTAACTGCTAGTTGTATAGTGCAAAAGTTATTTAACTGCTAGTTGTATAGTACAAAAGTTATTTAACTGCTAGTTGTTTAGTACAAAAGTTATTTAACTGCTAGTTATGTAGTGCAAAAGTTATTTAACTGCTAGTTGTTTAGTACAAAAGTTATTTAACTGCTAGTTGTATAGTACAAAAGTTGTATCATTGGATAGGTATCCGGGAACCCAGAAGCCTTCCCACATGATAATATCATCTTGTGAAATAATTGTACAAGAAATATATTTCTTCTTCTTTCTTGAGTGGATTTGCTCTTTCTATTTCAATGTTTATTTGTAATTTTAGAAGTCTTGGTGTTCACATATCGAAGGTGCGTTCACTTACTCTGGATGCTTGGGAGGTTGGTCTCGTCAGAATGATGACGGAACTTGGAAACGCGGTCGTGAATCAGATCTACGAAGCGAAGGTCGACGAATCAGTTGCGGCAAGACCTAACGCATCGTCAACGAGGTCGGTAGTAGTTCTCCATAAAACCAGCTTTATTTCTGAGTTTTTTACTACGATGTGTTTTACGGTGCATTTCTTTTGTGCAAATTATCAATTTCATGGTTTAGCAAATGTGACTTTTGTTACATTCATTGCGCTGTTCAGGTAGTGTGATGTTAAATGGATTTGACATTAGCAGTGATTGTGATTTATTGATAAAACTATTGTCTCATTAAGCTGAATATGACATTAAATGGTTTTGACTATGTGCTTCTGATATTTTCAGTGTTTTTGTTCAGTTTCTTGCAGCTATTTTTGCAGCTGTCTTGGTTAGAATGAGATGGCTTTATCTGGAATTTTATAAAAAGAGCTTTATGTTGAATGTTCGAATATTATATTTAGAGCCGTCAGAGAAGCGTGGATAAAGGCGAAATACGTGACGAAGTCTTTCACAAAACAGATTCCAATTCCTAAACCGGACTCTTCCTTCCACGTCGCCACTGCCAGGCGTTGGAGCGTCTGCAAGCGGAAGAAGAAGTCATCGGCTGGTAAACCAAATCAGAAGGTGCCCCCTGCCACTGCTCAGGTGGGGGCAGAATTGCCTGAGAAGGATGTGAAAGTTACAGGTAAGGTTCACCTTTAATATGATCAGGAGATGATTTAAATGCAAATGATTTTCTATTGAATATCTTGAAAATTGGTAAGACAACAAATTTGTATTAAAGGGTTGTTCTAAACTGTTTGACTCTTGTATTCTCATTTTGTTGATTTTATGTATTTTAATGTTGGAATTAAATTGATTCTGGCTTTTATTGTTGTTTAAAATTTATACTTTGAGTTTTTAAAATTAATATTCAGGTGATTCTGCGATTGGCTCGAGTCAAGACAACGCCGCGACAGCCGATGTTTTCGTTTTTGGACTCGACGTGAACTGCGGTGAACATTGGAATCAGATAAGTAAGAAGTTTCAGGTATCAGTTGTAACATTTGTACAATTTTTCAACATCTTCTTCGTGGTATAGACAGTGGATGTGTATTTTAAATGGGGCCATGTCCTATTTTTAGACATAAACCTTGATGAGTCAGACCTTGAGTCGGGGAGTGACTCGGAAAAAGATCCTGACGTCAGTTCGATGACGTCGCTCGAAGACATTTCGAAATTGCATCCGGACATGTTGCTGTACAAAGCCACGAAAGCGCGAAATCTCCCGGTGATGTCAGAGGCGATCGCATTTGGCGCCAATTTAAACTGGCAAAACGAAGAAGACGGCGGAAGAACGGCGCTCATTGAATCTGTCCTCAGTGTTAGCTTTACATTACGTTTGGATTAGAAAATCTCATCTAGTTATAGTTTATATATAACTGCAATTAATACTACTTCTACTGCTACAACTAATGCTACTACTACTACTATACTGCTGCTGCTACTACTACCATAACTACTGCCCCACTGCTACTTTACAACTGCTATTACTACCACCACCACTACTATTACTACTACTACTACTACTACCAGTACTGCTATGCTACTTCTACACTGCCACTGCCTCCACTGCTACCACCATTGCTACTGCTACCACTAAAAGGTAGTCTCGTACTCAAATGAGCGTAGGGTCCAGCGCTGATCTCCGTGTACTAGGAAAGCAGCAACATACTGTAGGTGGCTTACGATATTAATCTAGTTTAGGTTGTTATTACTTTCTCTAGACCCACATTTTACCCTTTGCAGCTTAACGCTGATACCAATTCATCGACGCCTAAACGATGAACGGCTTGGTTGGCCGCCAGCACCACGATTAGAGATCCTGGGATGGTCACCCATCCAAGCACTAACCGAGCTTGACATTGCTTAACTTCAGTGTTCTGATGAGAACCAGTAGCACAGCGCCAAATAGGCCTACCACTACAACTATTAAAATGGTGCTATAGAAGTATGATGATGATGATAACTGCTGTTACTGCCACTAATACTACTACTACTATCTTGTCATACTACTTTCACTAGCACCACCACCCCACTGCTACTACCACCAATACTACTTGATTGCTTTATTGTTCTGTTTTATTTGTATGTAAATGTAAAATCTGCAGTGAAACCATCTTCGTGATGTAGGGTTCCATGACAACGGTGGAATATCTGTTGTTGAACGGAGCAAAAGTTGACGTCTGCGACCATCGCGGCCAGACTCCGCTGCACCACGCCACAATACTAGGAAACACCGGGTGAGGATGCTTATGGCCCCTCCCCACCCACCTTCTAACACCTCATCACACATAGTTTTATTTCTGCTGAAATTTGTCTAGATTTATGCTGTTTTTCCTGTTTTAAAATCTATCAGCTTTTGTTTTTTTTTAAATATTTAGGATCTTTATAGATAATTGTCTGTCAGCTCTGGCATATTTATGAGGTATTTTGGAATTAGTTTAACAGTCTCCCTTTCCATTCTGAATGCTTCTCTTTTGGGGTTTAGTTTTTGTAATAATTAATGGCTGAATGTTCCTAGGTTGGTTTGTCAGTTTTTGAAGCGCAGCGCCAACCATCAGTTGACAGATGACAACGGAAAGGTCATGTGACTAAACATCGGATGTCTTTTGAATCTTTAAAAATGTTTTAACCAGATTATATTATCCAATCCTTTAGTTTCCTTCTCAAATGTAATCAGTCTAGTTTGATCTATGTTCTGTGTAATTGAGATAAATCCCAATTTAATTGTATTCATTCCAATTGTTTAGTTCCATCTGTATTTTGGCACAGTATTCTATTGTTTTCATTAGTTCTTTTCAAGTTTCATTCTTACAGAATTGAAAAATATTGATTTGTTCTTAGACTTTCTATGATTTGTTGTACTTTCATTCATCAATTGAATATTAATTTTATGTTATTTTGGATGTAGGATTCACTGATGATCGCCATGGAAACTGCTAATGCTGACATTGTTACACTGTAAGCGTTTTCCTTATTTCTTTTGATTGGTTTGTGACTTTTATGTTTTTTTCAGAATTTCGATTCACTTACCTTTGATCATCATTTTGCTGATATTTATCTCGTCCAATGTGATTTAATCTTTGTATTCAACTTCTATTCATGTAGAATATTTTCACTTCAGATTAAGACTTGCACGACTGAATGAAGAAATGATAGAAAACGAGGGTTACAGTCTTCAAGGTAACGAAACTTTGCTTGGTGTTCATTTTTCCTTTTAATAATTCGTAGATATTTGCTGCTTTCACTTTTTCTCTTTACTCTTTACTCACCCCATTACTCGATGTTATGTGTTCAAAATTGTTGCGGGGTTAAGAAATTTGAAGCCACGATCAATTCTAACTCACCGTTGTTTTCAGTTTTCTTCATAAATTATGTGAATTTATGCTATTACTTTCACTTTTTCTCATTTTCTTGTTGAATTATATATCTGTGCTTGTAACCAAACACCCTCACTGGGTAATTTATGTAGCCCTTTTGTTTTAGTAATTCACCCCATGTGTGGTCATTTTCTTTTTTTTTGGTAAATCACCATTTCATCTTTAATTCAATGCCTTTTATTTTGATGTTATTATTTTAATAGCATAATGTGCATAGGTCTTAAAAGGCCAAATAATCAACTTCTTTATGGTCTCTTTGCATTGGTTTGATTGAGGTTGGAATTGGTAATACTCCAGTAACCAGGCAAAAGGCATCAACCACCATGCACCCCTCCCTTAAGTAAGCAAAATCTCGTGGATTTATATAGCACTTTGGAAAATAGGCCAATGGTAGCTGCTTAAGCTGCTAAGCACCTAAGAATAGGCATGAATAAATTAGTTATGGGAAAGGGAATGACCAGCCCGGCAATGGTCGATATATCCGAAGGGCCGTGAGGCTGGGT
Organism: Metaphire vulgaris; assembly: GCA_018105865.1. Lineage (NCBI taxonomy): Eukaryota > Metazoa > Annelida > Clitellata > Crassiclitellata > Megascolecidae > Metaphire > Metaphire vulgaris. Next base: position 14,892,078 of record CM030852.1, read on the forward strand.
TGTTGTCGCTATGGAGGAAACGATTTTAGAAAAAGTAAAAAGATTTAAGCTTTCCTTCTCCTGTAGCCCCTCACTGTGACCTTTGCGACCCGATATCCTGGATTTGACCTGGATCTTGTGTGTTTGTGAAATTTTGGTTTGCCATTGGCTTCTGTACATTATGAAGTGGTGTTGTAGAAGTTTAAGATTCAATTAGATTGGAAATGTTTTTATGCTCTTGTATTTTGTTTTTGGAGATGAAACTGTTAACGACGTGTTTCGTGACTTCACGAACATGGCAAACAGCGCACCTGAGAAACTCAACCGAAACAAATGAGACCGAAATCGCGCTTCGTATTTTCGCCATCTGCCAATCCGTTTGCCATAAACGTCAGTTTGTGAATATTTTATTGTACTTTCTGATGCTTACTGTATTTTGTCGGTTTGAGTTATTTTTGGGTGGATGATGTCATGCTCTGCTCCACCTTTTGTACTCGATGTTATGTGTTCAAAATTGTTGCGGGGTTAAGAAATTTGAAGCCACGATCAATTCTAACTCACCGTTGTTTTCAGTTTTCTTCATAAATTATGTGAATTTATGCTTTGTAAATGTTTGATTGTATAGATGAATATCATTATAAATGAATAGTGATTGTGAAGATGCACACAGTGTTAGCTGTACTGTGATCATCTTAATTGATTTAAATCCATTGAATGTTTTGCATTCGATTGGCCTTTGCTTGCTCCTCTGACATAAAAGGAGTCATAACCAGTGGCATAGCCAAGAGGGGGTTTTGGGGTTAAACCCCCCACTTGGCTGTCAAAAACAAATTTTTTTTAATGAGTTTCTATGCATTTTTTAATTTTTTGATGCGACTTTGGGGGTCAAACCTATCCCCTTGGCTTAAAAATGTAACAGTTTAAGAGGCAAGGACCTTTTTTTTGCTTGTCAGGAAAAACTAGAGGTTATAATGTTTTTTTGCTTGTCAAGATTATTTCCAAGTTGATCACAGTCAAAACCAAAAACCAAACTCCCCCCTTTCGTAAATCCTGGCTACGCCACTGGTCATAACCGCTGTCCATCTACCTTCAGTTGACTGAGATTTTGACACTTGGATAACTGAGCGGAGCAGTCCAGGCTGAGCTTGATGCATTATCGTGAATCGTTTACGGTCTCTGTAATGGGTCTGTGTTTTAAACAACGCTTTCTTTTCTCTGAATTTAATTCTATTTTGATTTTGTGATTTGCTTCTGATGGAAGATTTTGTTCAGTTAACATTCGGTGTTTCCTATTAATTGGGATAAATTTCATCAATGGGATCATGTCTGCGTTAAGTACAGCTTCTATATCTAGGTAATTGAGCTGCAGTAAAACCCTGTTAGCATGGACTTGAGATGACATGAAGAATGGCCTTTTTAACCGGGTCCATTTGGAATGAGTCTGTGTTAATGGTCTTTTGCTGTGGTTAGGTTCATTGTGTGCTTTAGTACTTTCCTTTTGACTCATGCTGATTGATTGAACCTTTCGTGGGTCATTGGGTGATAGTGATTGTGTGTTGATTGAAACTTTCATGGGTCATGGAGTGATTGTGTGTTGATTGAACCTTTCATGGGTCATGGAGTGATTGTATGTTAATTTCATCTTTCAAGAGTGAGAGAGATTGTGACTCGTGCAATTGGAGTTTGCCAGTTGCCTAATCCTGAATCGTGTACCGGTACTGATGATACTATACCGGTGGCAAGGCATTACTTGAATGGTACTTTAGAAATGAAAGCATTTGTTATGAAATTGCCTGCAACATTCTGAATATGTCTAATCACTGTTGAATAGAACTGTTATGTTCTTTAATACATTGGACATATGTGGCCTGTAACTTAAAAGTTGAAGGTTTATGTCTCACTTAGGGTTGCACTGCTAACCAAAGTACTTGGCTGATGTTACAGTAACTATTCAGTTATATAATATGCTGTATATTTGTTGTGTGCAGAGTAAGATATTGCCGTAAGTTTTCGTTGGTTTAATGTGGATCGGATGTAGTTGAATCCTTTATTATTAAGTTTATTCTAGTAAATCATGCTGCCTTTTACATATTGTGTATTTTGCACAAGGGTTAAGGTCTGTTGCCTGTCTTTGTATGGCTAAAACTTAAAAGACATGGTTATTGTAAAGATGTGTTGTTTCAATCTTTGTATAAGAAATCTTTTGTTGCGAGGTTTTAGAAGATATTTGAATGTAGTTGTCACTAGTCGATGAAGTTTCACAAACATTAGAGCTCAATTATGACACAAGTTACAATTTCTTACTACTGTAATTGCCAGAATTTTTGTCTACCAGATGAAATGTATTGTCTCTTGTGCATGAGAAATTTCTGTCTCTCTATTTCTGAGTTGAATGTAGGAATTTTTCAACTATACCTTCCTTATTTGCGAAAAGCTATTGTTGCAAAACAGGAATCATGTTATTAAGTATTCAGCATTATCAAATTTTAATATCATATCTTATTATAACAGAACACTGTTTGAAGCTGTTAAATAAAGCAGGTTTAGACGCAATAAGTAACATTTGAACACTCTTTATTTGTACTAAATTAAATCGTAGACTATTCTGAATGTATTCGGATATACAGCAGAGTCCCACTATATCAGGGTTCTACTGTACTGCTTTGTAGTGTATGAATTTTGGAATTACCATACACAACTGACATTTCGTATTGAGTTATGACCATCGTCAGAAAGTTAATGTATTTCACAGGTATGCATGTGCATTATATAAAACTTGTACATTACCAATTTGCATTGGTCAAAATGCTACAGTTGGGGATATGCTCTAGAAATGTTTGACTTTTCCAGAAATTGTAAGATTGAGGAACTTGTTCAGTACTTAAAAAGGTACATGGGTGTCATTTTTGGCTAATAAAAAATGTGTGGCCTAAACCTGGACCTGTTTTTTGTCTTCCATAATGTCACTCCTTGTAAAGTCCCTCCTCTTAAAGACATATTTGTCTTGTAATTGATGTTACATCATTTCTGGTTCCACGGGAACCATGACTCATGCCACTGGTATGCCATCTCACACAAATTGAACAATCCGTCAATGGTGTTTACCTGTATCTTGGCACAAGACATAACCCACAAAAATGTATGCAGACAGGTCAATGCTTGGATGAGTCACACCTATATAGTTATACACCTGCATGTGGACTGTCAAATGAAAAGCATAATAGAAGTTTCAAAGGTAGAAAACGGCAGAGACCACTTGTGTTTCTTAATTATTATCCCTTGTAGATAATAAATTCTGTGACCTTAGAGACCTCTAGAGACTTGTTATCTGCAATGATTCACACTTAAACACTTAAATAACATTTTTGTTTATAGTATTTTATTCTAACATTAGCAAAACACAAAAAGCGTATATGTTTTACAGCGTATAAACCCCCAACAAGTTAAACGATTTAGAGCTGCAATGTCCACATTTAAAGCCAAACCTTATACACTACAAAGCCATTTACAGAACATTTACATCAGATGGAACAAACCGTTTCAGCATACTGTACACGAATTACTCGATTACAGTGCAAAATTACAAACGTAATTAAGAATTGATTTGATACGTTCAATTTACATAAGACAAAAACTAAAAACCTTCATTTGGCTTTGTGTCAGAGAAAGTATTAGAAAGAGCTGGACAGAGTTTTAGTTTCGTTACAATTTTAACATTCCAGAAATGTACACACAATACACTGTACATCATATGCTGCAAAATAATGCTTCTCTTATGATAAACAGGGGCCCGTGCCCCCTATTGAGTGCTTGCCCCCCATACTTTAATGCACTCATTCTAAGCAACTAGACTAGTCCATGTTTATGAAAAATAGTTGGCCCCATGCTTAGTCGAAGTTGCCACCCAAAAGGAACACCCCCATGCCAAATCCTGGAGCCGCCACTGATGATAAAACCCCAGAGATCTTTACGAAAACATGTGTTTTCATTTGTGAGCAAAAGATAACAATGGTGTAAATAAAGTTTAAATATTTTCAACTAATATAATATGATATACTGAGAGACCAACACCAATTTAATAAATTGATGGAAAGGAGTTTAGGTTCCTTGAAGATGTTTGACAAACACAAGACAACATTTTAACACACACACAATACATCAAATCCCTAACACTAGTTGGCTACCGGTATTTACAAAATGTCATGTCGACGAAAATAGATTCAAATGCTTTTCTTTTGTTCAAATGGAATTTTCCCCCAAAACAATAAACACAAAAAAACACTGGAGCAAATAAATTAGACAGAACGTCCAAACAAGTGCAAAATGCCCCTTGCAATGCTAGATTCTTAAGAGAGATGTGCATTGAGTACAATCCTACAGATCAAAATTCTCGACATCTTTCGAGTTTTTGAGTCATTTCACTTGCTATTTGTAGCACAGCACACACACATTTAATACATAATTTCATTTAATACATAATCTCATTTAATACATAATCTACACCTGTTGCTCTGTAAACCTCTAGTTTGCTAGTGTCTACCGCTGTTGCAAATGGTTCAAAGTCATGATTACGACCTATTACTATAGAAAAGGTAAACGTCTACAAAAAAAGCACAAAATCACTCAGAAACCTTTACATCAACATCAGCAGTTTTCTTATAAGACTGGATCTAATCTAAACTAATCTGCACGGCAACGACAACTTTATACCAGGAATCCATCGTTCGTCAATTTCAGGCGTCTTTTCATTCAGCAGTTGTTGCTCGTGTAAAGAACTTCTATCTTTTTACAGCAACAGAAATCCTCAATCTAAATTCTATGACTTTATGGTACAGTGAAGTTCTTCTACAGTCAGAATTTGATGCGTTCTGGAAAAATGACTGGAGTTGAAGAAAGCCAACTCAGTTCCTAAATCACACGTTTTCTGTTGAATTTTTCAGCGCCTGTTTCTCCTCGTCGACTACTTTGACAGAAACATCGTCAGCAGTTTTTCCAGCGGAAGCCAGATTCCCGTTTGGTGGTTGGTCGTAATCGGCCATTAGGCGGGCGTTTGCTCCGACGGAGAAGTCCGTTTCTTCATCCATCTGATCTGCTCCGGTGTAGATCGGAAACTCTACCACCTCTTCCACCTCGATCTCTCCTCCCGGCTGGAATACGGAAGCAATTTCCTCGAAGGTCTTGTTCTTAGTCTCCGGAACTTTGAAGAAGACAAACGTAGTGAAGCCAATCATGAGAACGAGGAAGATGATGAAAGTGTATTCCTTTGTAAGAGCCTAAAACACATTCAAACAAAATCTTCTACAGTCAAACCCACTTAACGAAACGACAGTTAACACCACACTTAATTTACTCATCCAAAGTAATCAATAAATGTCAGACGAATCTAGATTCAGCCAGCCTCGTCAGTTTTATTAGTAACTAAAACAGCATTAAATTGATCTGACAAATGTTATTGATCTGATTTAGAAGTAAAATTGATCGGGGATCAAAAAATGATTGGATCTCTCTTGGAAATGGGAAACACATTCTTAAACAGTTGTAACACAGAGAGAGATTCAAATTTTAAAACTTCACAGCTGCTCAGAGTGACAACAATTGAGGAAATATTTTGATCAGTGAAAAAATGCCAAACAACGTAAGCAGGATTTTCAGGAACAGTGGCATAGCCATGGAGGGAACACCCCACCCCACCTATTTGGGCCAGGACTGGTCGTGACATTTGTGCAAATCCGTCGAGGGTAGGTAGTACAAGACAGAATAGAGAACTTGAAAATGTTGGAGCTCAACATGACAACACTTGTTTTTGCTCGTTAAGAATTTTTCACTTGAAAATGTTGAGGTGACCCCCCATAATCCGGAATCCTGGCTATGCCACCAGTCAGGAATAAATGGAAACCCAGTAGACCCACTCTGCCATTTTCCACTCTGCCAAACATAGAGCTCTAATGAAAAACACCTAAACACAGGGATGACAGTTTATATAATAATAATAATAATAATAATAATAATAATAATAAAGTGGTTCAGGAGGGTTTGCCCTGTGTGCGAACCATTATGTTCCATCCTTCCAATCTAGTATCCTAAATTTCAGAGCAGATAATTTCAACAAATACTTGACTTCATCTTTTGTCCAAAGCTAAAAAATTCACCAACAAATGCATCAGAACATGATCAGAACATGATCAGCCGATCATTGATCGGTTGAAAGCGCACCTGAATCAATTCAAAGCTGATCGCAACAACGGCCGTGAAGAACCAATTGGACAGACCGGCCAAGCTCATGGCGCGAGGACGTGGACCCTGGCGGAACAGTTCCGCCGTTATCATCATCGGAATCGGGCCTGAAACAGAATTTAGAACGTCGTAATTTAATGATCAGAACTTTGGGAAATCAAGCCATCCGTTCAAAACAAATCCAAATTCACATTTCTAATCATGGAAATAATTCAGAATGTTTGTGAATTTTCACAACAAATGACGTCACCAACTCACCAAGACCGATGGCAAAGCAGATGACGTACGCAATGACACAGCCAATGCTAATGTAACTCATCCAGGCAAGCTTTGCCTTCAAAACAACAGAGAAACATCACGTAAATAAGTAAGCTAGCAGATATAATCATTTCATGTAAAATTAACACATCAAATACAAATACATCCAATACATAAGTTCAGAATAGATCTGTAGTGTAATCAGAATGTAAGAGGCATTGTAATACATCTTAAAAACACTTGTAATCACATGATTTGGTATTACACTCAACAAAACAGACCAATAGGCCAGTGAGAAGACAAAATAGAAAGAAAAAATGTTAACCTTTCCAATATCAAAGCATTGAATCTTCACACTGTTCTATCAGTCAATGAATGACGAGTCTTTCTATATTTCTATAAATTCTTGCAAAACAGTTTATAAGATAAATATTCGGATGATCAGTGTAATGTGTCTACCTGTAAGCTGAGGGCCACAGTAATGAGGGCCAGAATAAAGACCATCACAAACATGGGGTACAAAAGAAGGGGGCGACGACCCGCCTTGTCCATAATGGGTACCTGGAAAAAAATTTCAAAATCACAAATGTACCTGGGTAAAGATATCAAAAACATTCAAATTATGTCCTAAAACAAGCTTCTAAAGTTTTAAAGCAGCTCAAAGGGCAAAGAACCCTCAGTGATGAAATTAAAAAACCAATAAAATAACAAATTGAAACCCACGGCAACTATCGTCATGATGACGTTGATCGCATTCGTTACTATGACAGCGTATTGAATGGCAAATTCTGGGACTCCGGCATTCTTGTAAATTCCAGTAGAATAGAAAAAGATCTGAAACAAGAACAAAGATCAACGACCAGTTAGATGCACTTAACATAATATAACAAGGGCATGAAAATTCATTGAAATTTCACAAACCAGTCCAGTGAAATTAGTTACCACAACTGTACCTGAACCTAAACAGAAAATCCGCCAAGGTTTCTTATGGGTTCATCTTAAACACACACGAAAAACTTTTCTGCACCTATACAGGGTGGCGCAAAAAAACCGGACTATATTAAATGTCAAACCTAATGTGACTAGTCCGGTTTTTTTGCACCACCCTGTAAAAGCATCTACTTTGGAAGAGGTCAGTGGGTAGTGTAAATGGCTTAATTAGGCTGTGAGAGAAAAGGGCTTACAGCATTGATTCCAGACAGTTGTTGAATGACTTGGAGGAAAATCGCAACGAACAGAGGCATACGAAGGTCTTTTGTCCTCAGCAGACGCATCATCGTGTAACTTTCATCGGCATCCTCACTCTTCTTCTGTCCTCCGCTGTTATCCGACAATTCCGTCTCCATCTCTTCCATGTCGGCAGCCACGTCCGACTGTTGGCGAATGAACTTCAAGGCTGGAATAAAAGCCAACAGAAAATCAAAACCCAAACAAATAAGCACCATCATGAATATTCAAAGCTCTTCAATCTTCATGAATATTCAAAAGCTCTTCATGAATATCCAAAGCCTTTTAGATAACTTTCATGTAAGGAAATGCTTTAAATGATTCATTCAGGAAAATCAGAAACCGTTAAATTCATCTGAAGACAGGACATCTGTCTATATTCAAAAAATTGCTGAAAATGTACCACTGTCCTCTCTTCTAATCAATAAATGTACCACTGTCCTCTCTTCTAATCAATCAATGTACCACTGTCCTCTCTCCTAATCAATAAATGTACCACTGTCCTCTCTTCTAATCAATAATTGTACCAATGTCCTCTCTTCTAATCAATAAATGTACCACTGTCCTCCTCTCAACCAAACTAGAGACGTACAGATATTTCCACTTAAAAAAAACAAAAAATAAAATAATAAACATAAACACATAAGTAATAACTGCAATAGAAAATGTTCCAACATTAGACACCCCCCTCCCCCACACCCACACAAACCAGCTAAGGTGCTATTGAAGTCAGCGCTACTGAAAGACAATACCAATAATCACCCTTTTCCGCTCCATCTCGGTCTTTCTTTGAGAGCATCAGATATCTCGGACTGTCCGGGAGGAAAGGGAGGACGACAAGGCAGACAAGGGATGGAACGCAGTTGAGAAGCAGAAGATAGGGCCAACTGGACTGCGTGCCTACAGAACAACAATCAGTTTATCATTAATACACAATAAACTGATTATAGTCTCATTTGAAATAAACAAGTGGGAGATAAAGTGTCCCCTCGAGTAGTTCAATTTATGCTAAATCAATTCTCAGGTTTAGTTCATTGGACAAATGGAATAAGAAATTTAGTTTTGTTGCCATTTTAATAGAGCAATTTATCATATAATCTTTCTAACAGTCTAAAATAAAATACATTAGAAATTAAGAATTGTTTAAAAACACTACCAGTATGTGTGTGTGTGTGCACGTGAGGGAGAGCGAGAGAGATCCAAAATTTCTGATAATGATTTAAAATATAAGATTAAAAAAGTGTAATTAATAATAATGAAACAAACGTTAGAGGCATAGAGTTGTCTACATAAAATACCTAGAATTTCTCTCAGGCCCCAAATACTGGAGACAAAGATCCCAATTGTGATGAAAAGCTGGTTTGCAGTTCCAAAAGCACCCTTCAAATTATAAGGTGAGATCTCCAACAGGTACATTGGTGCCAGTTGAGTGGCAACACCTGAAATCATTTATATAGCACCTTCATAGAAAACACAAAAAAGCTTTATAAAAAGCTGAAATCTTCAAACAACAGACCTCCTTACATCAACGATAGCCTCATGTATCATATTACAAACAAAAGCTTCTTCTAGGTAAAATGCACTAAAATATGCACTATGCATGTCATTACAGGAAATAAATTCTCTTCCCCTGCCCCTCCATTTAGCATATCTCTGCTAATATTGATTCCCAACTGTATACTCCACATACTCATATGATGAATTATGGTTCTGCTATTATTGCATGAATATTGCAGTCTTTGATTTTCATTGATTTTCATTTCACGTCCTATTACACCGAGAGAGCTTTTCCAATCTACTTTAGACTGGCACCATGCTGATAATTCCAAAATCTACCATTTGTCTCTTGTTACGATCAGCACTGGTTCCGTGTTCTTTTGAATCCGAGGTGGTTTGGTGTTATCGTATCTGTCATCAGTGATAAGCCAATGCTTTCTGACTCACCGCAATTCAATCCTGTTATGAATCGGCCGAACATCAACAGCTCCGGTGAATTCGCAGATACAGACACCGTGGAGATGATCGCTCCAACAAAGCACGGAATACAATTGATAAGACACGCTCTCTTCCTAAACAACAACAACAACAACAACAACAACAACAACAACAACATGGTAACCAACAACAACAACAACGGTCACTAGATGCTGCTTCTGTCCATTCACATTACAAACACAGGCAATGTAATGTAACAAAGCATTTACATAGTAGCTCACATTTTCCGGACAAGCATCCATAAATGTTGCGCATCGGGGAAATTTAGTATCAAAAGACAAATGTTGGATCATTTTACGTCTTAGTCATATTTTACAAAACTGCAAACATAATTATACATTAGTGCTGAGCAAATGCATGCAGTTGACTCAGTAATAAATCAGTGCTCAAGTGAATCACTCGTCCAACATTCATTGAAATTAGCAGCGCTTTAGAACGGCGAATGTTGATCTTCATCTTACCTCCCCACCCGATCGGCCAAATACCCAGCGACGTATGCGCCGATCATTCCACCAATCACAAACAGCGTCGTCGTTAGCGACCAAAGAAACGTGATTGTGTATTCGTCAATTCCCGGTTTCACTTCTGTGTAGAAATGCGAAGATGAATTCAGTGCAGCGTCCACTTCCTTTCCATTCATCAATTCTGGCGACTGTCGATTTGTGTACGTTGTGTTGTAAAACTGACGAATCAACTGAAGAAAAGAATTCTCACAATAAAAAAATTATTCTCAAAATCATTTCAACAAATTACTGAAACTCATTCACTGTATTTGAGCAGATTCATTGTTATCATAATTGAGTCACTTCATGTCTTGGGTTAACTTACTAATCAATTTAATAACTTGATGACTCACAATACAATGACTGCCAATCAAATACTATGAGTCAACATGCATTTAATTCATTTTTCACGACATCCATGATGACACGGATGTCACATATCAGCCAATATAAACAAACTTTGAAGCAAACCCAACAAATTAATTATTCAGTATTGACAATGATACAACTGGAAATCCTCTGTGAAACAAGCCATAATGCTATCGATATTATATCATTCGTATCTATAACACGTGCATTGTGACTTTACGCATTGGTCAGATTGCTTTATGCAATAGGCACTTAAAAATTACTCAAAGTTACACAAACAGATTTAATTCTGCAGTGAAAGCTTCAGAATATGAGCCACTTATAATGAGAAAGCCTACCGCAACAGGTTGATTGAGAACTCCAATATTGTAACCAAAAATAAACGAATTTCCAATCATGATTATGAAGCTTAAGAGCAGCAGATGAGGCGTAAAACCCTGTCCAAAGCAACAACAACATCAATGGTAAACTACATCAAGTACAATAATATTCCTATCAAACTAATTCCAATGAAAAGTACTGCAGCAGTCACAGAAATGTTTCCTTATAATACGATAAATTTAATTTAAACCCAAACTTATCAACAGATCAAGAAGTGAACTTGAACTTTTGCCTTAAGCCTCTGACTTTGTTAGTGCGCTATATAAATTGTCGTTTAAACTAAACTAAACAGAGGTCCTGACCTATTTCAGTCACATGACCTGTCCTTGAACCCTGACCTGTTTCAGTTCCTTCTTCAGGTCATCGTGATATTCAGCACGAGTGGCGGTCCGCGATCGAATGCTTTTTCCGCTCGGCGTTCGAGATCGAATACTGATATTCGTTTTGCTTCCAGAAGTCGCGATGGCGCCCACGCTCCCGTTGACCGACCCCAACGGGATGATCGCTCCTTCCCCAATGTGAAGCGATGACCCATGACTACCCTGGCGGTACAATCTCCTCGACGAATGGCTGTCTGTATCACCATCCTAACAATTAAATAAAACAATATCAATCTATGTTCCAAATATTAGTTTATGTCACAACATCACAAATAACGTGCTACCATAGACAATGCATAACCTTCTACTATGCGGTCAGCAATTCAAAAGTCCCATATAAAAGGAACAAGATATCTATGGTTGAAAATTCAATGTCAGATAAAAATAATAACCACATCGTCACATCTGACTGCCACATCCTTGTTATTCTTCCCATTTTCGGGAAACATTCTGTCCAAGTTCTAAAACTGTCTGCAGTGTTCAAAGTGTTCCTCTCTTTGAGGATCAGCTTAAATACCAATGGATTATTTCACCACTTATATTTAATTGCTTCGTTCTGGAAAGTGGGCGTAGAGTATTAACGCAGCAGGCCACTCCCCATTCAAGGCTTCAGTTGAAACAAGAACAGGAAGAAGAACACTGCACTACTTCCTGGAAATTCATTATGCAAGTATTGGTCTTTCAAAATCAAATTCCTCTGCTATTGAAAACGATAGTCCTGAATGAGACAAGGGCAAAAACCCTTTAGAACATTTAATACTGAAAGCACAGCCTATCATTTTCCAAACGCCCTGTACCCTCGGTTCATAGAAGCCAGACAGTAAATACCAATAAATCCATATTATGTGAATGAAGCCACGTAAACCTCTATGAATGGTTTCAGCAATTAACTGTTCTTGGAACCAGTCCTTAGGCCTAGGCCTGAGCAACTGGCCTAAAGCAGTAATTGGAGTCATCATGCAGAAATCTGGCTCTTAGCTGTCAAAGCTCCCCCCTCCACCCTACTAGTGGTGTAAAATTTTGATGTGGGATGACAATCAAAGGAAATTGATTAAATCTTATAAATTAAAAATCAATTAAACTCAAATATAAAATGTCAACAGTACAGATATTAAATCTCAAAAGTCAATGTCAAAAGTACAGATCTATATTAAATCTCATATTACAATATTAAAGTAATAACATGACACACTCCTCAGCTACTACCCCTGACTTGCAAATGCAATTAATTATTTATTTATAAAAGCAATTCTATTCGTGGTGTACATGATGGCACTTGGACAATCTGAATATACAGAGAATGGGAATTAGACTCACAAAACACATTATGCACTGAAAATTTCAGGTCAGAAATCTCCTATTCAAATCCAGAACAGCCTAATAATGTGCTTTCCCTTGGAATTATTCATGAGGTTCATGTGCATCAGAAGTACAAAGCACCCATTCAAAATACCAAAAGCATTGTGCTAAGTAAACAATTCTAATCACCACAACATTATCAAGTTCAATATCTAATCATGATAATTTTGGTGACATCAAGACTGAAAGTAAAAAGTGCTTCATTTTGAATGGTTTTTAGATGTTAATTAGATGTTGCAGATGAAATGGACAGCCGAGTCTTTCATGGCAAACTCTTATATTGCTTAAAATGCCATAAAGCAGTTTACTGCCTCACACAATCAACTTTAAAGGTAGCATCATGCCTTTGGAAAGTCAATTATCATCAGCAATAACAAGCCAGTTCACTGCATAATTACATGCTAACATAATCCTGTACATTCCAATCATAAATGATATTGTGCCCAACGTTCAAATAAACCAAAGCTGAAGGAAAATGCATCCATCTGGACGATCTGGTAATTGGGGATTTTGAGGGATTGAGGATTTAACTTTTAAGGCAAATGCTCAGTGGTTCAAGTCAGAAGAAATTCCTTACAAACAACCCTTCTATTATTCTATTCTTCTTTCAACTCTAATTTAATATTTATTTCTAGCAAGAGGTCCCATGACTCAAGGATGACCCCTTTAAAAATGGTGGTCCTGGGCCAACTGGCCCCATCTGTTCTGGTCAGCTTATCACAACACAAGCAAAAAAATTACCCTAACCAATGTAACATAAAACTATCAACAAGACATTTACCTAATCAATGAATCAGGCCAATCACTGCACAGGACACTAGACAGAGTCAGACATACAGGCAGGCAGACAGACTGGTTATGGGGAGCTAAAGTAGGTCTATGAACACGTTTCAAGGTCATATTACTCAATGTACCATCCAGATACTACTAAATTAATTACATCACCACACCCACAATAATCACAATAAAAAAATTAGGGTCCTTTGTTAAACATTGAACTGCAGATAACCCAACTGATGCCTATCATCCAAATCACTTTGGGTCAGTTCAATGCATTTGGGGGCTCTTGGCACCTGCAGGCCTACCAGGGGGTACTTACCCCCAAAATATGACAAAAATTTCTGTCAAGCCTTCTATTTGTCATTTAGAAATTTTAACAGTTTCACAGAACACTATTTCATGAATCTTAAGACAAGGAGTAGACACTTCTCTATTGGCAGGACTTGCTTTTAAAGAAATAATGTTGTCAGAGGCATTAACAGTAGATCTGGTAGCCTTACTGCCCACCCATTCCGAAGTTTCAAAGTTTCGTTTTTCATGCATCTTTCAGTTTCATGTCTAACTTCTCACATAGATAAAGAAACCCAATACATCATTAAAAGTTAACAACCCTTGACGTTTAAGTTCTCTTGCAGTCTTAAAACACTTGAGCCAATTAAAGAGAAACTCCAACCCACACAGGAGACACATACTTTGGGCTACATTAAACAAAAACCCATCTCCCTCCTCTTCTTCTTCCTCTTCCTACGCCTCTTCCTCTGCCCCTCCCAGTAGCTTCTAGCCCAGCCAACCATAATTATTCAAACAGTCCTCTGCTCTGACTCCTCTCATTTACATCAGACAGTCAGTGGCAAACGTGATGCACGTCACGTGACCGTATGTAGTCTATTTGACAAACGTGTCATAACAATCCAGCTTCAGCACTTGACACTAAGCTGCCAAGTGTAGGAAATTCAAAACACCACCACATCCTCTGCCCCTCCATTCACCCTGTCTGTCTGCATGCAACGAGTACCGGGTAAACGGAGTAGCCGGGCGAGGGTCTGTTGCTCCAAGACTGGCCCACATTCACTCCAAGCCTGACCCACTTTCCGTATTCTGACCTCCAGAATATTCCACTGTTGTTTACCTAGTGGTACGTGCCTTCCATCACTCTGCCATATAAAGGTATCAATGTTACCGCCATTTTCGTTGCACTGGAAGGGCACGTGAAGGTCACGTGAAGGTCACGTGAAGGTCAGACAACTGAGAATACTGACAGAAGTAGGCCTTCAGCAAATCATCGATATGGAAAGACTTTGGACAATCTGCTTCAAACCAATGCCATAAATACAATCAAATTTTTTATACAAATACCAAAATTACAAGAAATTGGTCAATTTCCCCAATGCTTAACAACTTTGACAGTGCTGTAGAAATGTGATGTTTATATGAACCCAGTAAACCTTAGGGCATGTCATACACACACACACACCCATTGCTTCTATTTATAGATTAGATGTAATTTACTGGACTATCATCTCCAACTATAAAACATCATTATGTCATTATATTATAATAAATGAATTTGCTTCCCAAGATAACTCATGGCTATCCCGTGGCTTCAAACGGTGTAGCATAGTATGCGCACCAGTAGTTTGCGCACCTGGGAGTTTGCACACTAGGAATTTGCGCACCAGGGTTAGGGTAAGAGTTAGGGTTAGGTTTAGGGTTAGGGTGAGGGTTAGAGTTAGGATGAGGGTTAACTTTAACCCTAACTCTAATCCTAACCCTGGTACGCCCCTGGTGCGCAAATTCCTAGTGCGCATACTCCCAGGTGCGCAAAACTACTGGTGCGCATACTAATGTAGACCCTTCAAACAGCACTGCCTTACATAAGCCTTGGGTTCGATTTTCACACACTCTAGTGTCCACTGGCACAAGAGGAAATTAATATGCTCTACCTAGCAATTTAGGCCAATGACTGGTTCATTTACTTTAAACATTATCATCAAAGCACTATATAAATGTAAGATTTACATTTACATTTATGTCCAGATCTTTGTAGAAGCTGGCATTAACAAAAAATAAACTGATTAGAGTGGAACTGAGCAAGAGCCAAATGTTTTTGTGAAGGTTGGGGGGGAGGGGTTCAAACACAATTATTTTTAGCAGCAGTCAAAGTGCTACATATAAGTGTGTGTATCAAAACATGTAAAATTGAAGTCAAGTCTTCTGCCCTAAACCAGTTAATCATGTTTGGAATTCATATTTTGGTAATTTGAATTTATTTATATTTGAGTGCATATTTGATCAAAATGTTGTAGATCAAATGCCAACAGAGTGGTCTGATCACTGGGTGTTTACCTGAAATCCAACACTGCTTCAGTGAATATTCATAGGAAATATTTGCCTTACGCCCTCGCATTCTTGTATGCTAAGTGTTCTTGTGACCTCTGCAAAGGTCAATTAATTATCATACAGCACATTAATGGTGCAATGACCCAAAACAAATACTAATTACTTATTTGACTATAATGAATGCTAATCAATGAGATCAAGCATTGGTAGCAAAGACACCAATGCCCTTTCAGGCTTAAGTATTTTTAAATAAATTGAAAGTGAAGCTTTAAAAAGTGACTTCCCACCCGTTTCTATCTAATCCGATTTCAGTGTTTCTGTCAGTGAATCAGGGTGTGAAGGCACTGAAGGGGGTGACTGTGAAGATGCCAAAAAAGGGACTATCCGTTCACAATTTCTTTCCCAAAACACATGAATTGTTAAATAATCTACAGTTCACAATTAAGATAATGTTGCCGAAGGTAGTCTGTAAATATGACAGTTACCAATCACCGTCTTGAAATGGTGATTGAGTACATCACCTAGCAACTGGACATAAAAGTCACACTAGGGCATTCTCTGCCACTAATAGCAATGACTGTCCAATGCTGATTGCATTGCTAGCGCACAGAGCAACAAAGAAAATAGCAGACAAGAAATTAAAAGTGTTGTGTTGAGTTGAAGCTGCTCGTCTTACAGACTAAATGTTGAACGTACAACCATAACGCCCTATGGCTGACCACCACACCAATAGGGTAAGCGTTGGGACCGGTCGGCGTCCCCACTGAGTGTGCAGGTCTAGTACAGCCATTCAGCATTACTTAATCACTGATTTACGCGTTAACATGTCTGTCTCGACCCACTTTAAATTCCACAACCCTCAACACATCAATCGCAAAATCACCAGCAACACTTCTGGTAAAATCAGTTAAAATAAAATTATAAACAATGAATAAGAAAATCAACGGAAATTCATTAATGAATTCTAATCAATCGACCAAATACTCGCCTGTTTCTTCTCCTGACTTTGGGCCATGGCTGAACACACAACACCGAACAACGATCCTAATATGTCTGTTTAGAATGTCCTTTGAAACTTATTCGATTTTTCCGACTTTTACGGATAAAAAGAGAGAAGTAGAAAATCCGGTATATTATCTGATGAAATTGAAGTGAACTGAATTGCAGTGAACGCCTATCTACGTGTCTTCTCTCTGATTGGCCACACCCCAGTGACCCTAAACCAGTAGAAACCAGTAGCAGCAGTGGCAGTAGCAATGGTACTAAACTTATCGTGATTAAACTTAGAGTGGTTTAAAGTGGCCTAGGAGGCATTACTGTCTCTGTGAAAGCCACTAGGGACGCTAAAGGGACTTGAACCCCTTCTGTCAGCCTACCGCTCCAGCGCCTAACCCACTCTGCCAGTGGCGTAGCCACGGGGGTTGGGGGTTGGGGATTAAAAACCCCTCTTGGGCGGCGGGAAAAAATTTTTTGATGTATTTCCATGCAATTTTATTTTTTGAGGCGATTTTTGGGGTGAAAACCCCCTTGGCGGTTATCGACGAAATTTTTTTAAAAAACCCCTTTCGGAAATCCTGGCTACGCCACTGCACTCTGCCATCTTTTGCCCCTACCAGCAGTCACCAGTGGCGTAGCCAGAGGTTCGGATTAGGGACACATCTCGACATTTTCGGAGGAAAAAGTCTCAGAGTAACGAAAAGCTCGACAAACTGTAGGCTAAACAAATAGGCCTACAACTATAGTTACCGAGATTTTCTTCTACGTAGAATGAAAACTCAAAGCGTTTATGGTTTTACAGACTAAAAGAGTAAAAGTGGTGCTGATTTTTTGCTGAGTTTTGCTGATTTTTTTGAAAGGCAGATTTTCAATTGATTCGCTGTTCGATAGGAAACCAATATAATGACTGTCTAACTGGGGAAAGGGCCTACAGGCCCTAAAATCCTACATGTTCAAATCTGGGAGTTTTGGATAGGAACTCAAGACGGTGAATATTCTTAATGGTTTTAATTCTGAAGTTAGGCAATTAAATTGCCATCGAGCACAACGGAATCGTATACATGACATAATGAGAGAAATCCAGACCTTGAAAACTGATGTAAAAAAGTCAACAATATTGGCACTTGAAGTTCAAATTGTCAATAGTTAATTATAGCAAAAAGATCATTTTTTTGAAAGCAACATCCTATTTAAAGCCACAAAGAAATTGAAAGAATAAAGCCAATATAAATAGGCATACATACAAAACATTAAAAAGCTATTTCGATATACCATTAGGGGCTGTCCATTAAATATGTCAACAATTTTTGGCCAATTTTTGACCCCCTCCCCCTTGTCAACAACTGTCAACTTTCAGTTACCTCCCCCATAATTACCTCAACAACTTTTGACCCCCTCCAAGATCAGTGGCAGGTCCCAATAACAAGGTTATTATTTTTGCGGTGATGACCATTTTTTCTCTGTTTTGCTCATCGAGTGTCAAAATGTGGCGGTGATGACCTTTTTTCCATGCTTTTTTCCATTGTAGTAAGTAGTATTCCATGAAATTTCCTATTTTTTGATTATTTGTAAAAGTGAAATTGTTGACGTCAAATTCTCTTGAATCCCCCTCCCCCTGTCAACAACTGTCAAACTTTTCCAAACCCCTCCCCTCTAAATTGTTGACGTAATTAATGGACAGCCCCTTAGCAGGCTGTATTAATTTATCAGACTCATTTGAAATTAGGCCTATATCTGCAACGGATTACAAGCGCGCAAAGCGTTGTCTGGTTCGCAATCAGTCTAACAGCAGCTGATGCTTCGTATGCTTGAGAAATAGGCCTATGCACTATGCAGCTAAATAACTTTAAGACTATAAAGATCTATAAGTACCCAATTAGAGAAACAAAAATAGGCCTATATAAACCATGTACCTCCTCCGTATGAATATACGGTATGCTTGGCTTGTTTGCCATAAAGAGTTAGGCCTAATTATTAGCGTTGACGATTTAACTTTATCGGCGTCTGGTATCTCTGTTCAGTGGTGTTCGCATACAGACGCTCACCGCGTAACGCCTCGTAGTAATTCGAAGGCTGAGGAACTGTTGTTGTTGCTGGTATGTTCGTCTGCTCGTATTGAGCTCCGTCGTTCGATTCCTCTGGAAAATATTTTAAATTTTCTTTTGTTAAAAAATACTTTTCATTACGAACACGAAGCTACATTAATTTGAAACATTGAACTCAATAGTCAACCGAAGCAGATGAGATACATTTTAAGGCTTTTTAAATACTAAATAGCAATCGCATGGATGCTGCATAAGTATACTGCAGTCCATAGCCATGTGGTTGATTTTTGTGTTTGATTGATAGGCCTACACTATAATTCATTAGCGGTTGGATGACGCCAGTGATATAGGCCTATTATTATTATTATTATTATTATTATTATTATTATTATTATTATTATTATTATTATTATTATTATTATATTTTCTTGTGTCCCCATCATCTTTGCGTTAAACCATGCAAGGATTGTCAGTGTTGTCCGTCTCAATTTTATTCTACAGCGTTCGAAAATGCGACACCTCTCAGTCGCTTCAAACAACAATATAGGCCTACACAGTCTTTCAAAAATCTACTCTGCATCTTTAAATCTGAATTACTAAATTATTATTATTATTATTATTATTATTATTATTATTATTATTATTATTATTATTATGAAACCTGACCATACAGAAAGGGTGGGAAATCAATGTAACAATTTTTTCATTGCAATGGCAATGAGCTACGCAATCAAATGTAAAAATGCATATTTGCAACAGCGATGTGCCGTGATCGTAATGGTAAAACCTCTGCTCGAAGCCGGTTTGTGTCTCAAGTGCTGTGAGACCAAGAGAGCGCCGAGAACAATGTTGATCACTACAGAGATGCCAAGAGTTACGCCAAGGACGATTGAGGCAACACTGTCAGACGATTCAATTCTATTCGACACTGTCACACTCGACACATTCGATTCAGGAACTAGAGTATAACACAACAGCAAATAAATCATTCCCTATGCTGATTGACAAGACCAAAAGAAATAGCCATTTCCAATTTGATATCTATCGGTATCAGTGGCGTAGACAAGGGGAGTCTGGGGGTTAAAACCCTCCCTTGGCCGTCGACGGGAAAATATTTTAAAACGGGTTTTCATGCATTTTTATTTATTTATGGACGTGCTTTTCGGGTTCAACCCCCCTGGCTTGTACGTTGAAGACCTTTTTTGCTTGTCAGCATGTTTAGAGGAGAAAAAATAACGATGACCTATTTTTTTAGCTTGTCTAGATTTTTCAAAGTTGGTCACGGCCAGAACCAACCCCCCTTGTGGAAATCCTGGCTACGCCACTGATCGGCATCTATTAATATCAATAAGTGTCTCTTAAAATACTAGCCTATATTGATATACGTAATAGCCACCACAGTTATTTAAAGTCTATTTTTGCGTATCGTTAACCAACGTATCGTCAGCGCCGTGCTTTGAACCGTTTTCTTGCTGTAGAGATGTCTTAGTTCTTAACCCCTTAACCGTGTATTTAACTGTAACTCAATGTAAAATGAACGGGTATATCCGGGATTCCCAGTTAAGGGGTTAATTAATGATGGTCACAGTTGGAGAAGTCCTTCTCTGTTTAGCCGAGCGGATTCGTTGGCTTACGTAGCCACGGAAGGACAGGGAGACGGGATTCCCTATTCTGACTGGGGCCGGTCATGGAAGTTGCGCAAAATCTGTGCGAAATTGGGGTGGGGTGGGGTGGCACGATCGAAGAGAATACGTGAATGTGCGAAGAACTCGGGAACGACTTTCTTGGTCCTCAGAGACATTTTAACCAGAAATGTCTATGTGCCCCCTATTCTAGAACCCTGGCTACGCCACTGTGGGGATTATATATATGCTTACATTTTAAAATCAGCAGCATTTAAAATTCCTACAAAGCGAAATTTAATCAGAAAATACGATTAGCTGTATAAGTGTGGATTTATTACCGTAATGCCTCGAAATGATAACGCTCCTAGTTGCTTTTGATATTCGACCGTTGACTGCGTTATAAGCATAGCAGGTGTAGTTTCCATCTTTATCAGCTTTTACGGTATCTCCCTCTACTTCCTCTCCTCCTCCTCCTCCTCCGCCATGAAGCCACCTGTAATGTGCGGAGGGATTCGCAGCGACCTTGCATCTCAAAGTGAACGCCGAACAAAAGGGCGAGAAGCAATAATTGTCGCTGTCACAAGACGACCCGTCCGGCAAGATGAGTTCAACAGCATCGCTTGAGGCGAATTCTACGTTAAGAAGACAATGCATCATATGATAGATGCTCTGTTGTTTTACTCAAATAATGCCACTTTGACATGGCATACATTAGCGTCGCCACGGAGAAGCAAATGGGGGCAACTGCCCCCCCCCCCAACCTGCCCCAGACCACCTACCAGATTCGCGCAAACCCGGTGAGAAAGTTTTTTGTGGAGGGGGGGGGTAGGGGTGGATATATGTTAAGATGTTTCAATGCTTTGTCATGCATTAATAATCCACTATAATAATATTTAAAATATATTTGCATCAATATATAATTAATAAGCGACGAGTCGTTACACTGTTGTATTCGTATGCTTTGGTGATTACTGTTAATTAAATTGTGACGTTCACTTACTGCACGGCGTTCGAGGGCAGCTGTTGAATGTGACAGTGTAGGTGGTTGATTCGATCCTCTGCTCTCCTCTGATTGTGTTGCGTGTCGTGCATTTGTAGGTTCCGTTGAGTTCCGCTGTTATTCTGTCACTGTTAAACACTTCCAGGGTCTTCGTGTCAGTCCACTGAACGGTGGGTAGGGGGTGGGCGTTCGGTATGCAGCGGAGGATCCGGGCTTCGCATTTTTCGCTTGGTTCAATGTATTGAGTCTGCTCTATGCTCGGTCGATCCATGTCTAGATGCAAGAAGCACTCTATTCACTGCAAAAATATCTGTAGTCTACAAGTCTGAAAAGACAATTTTCTGTTTCAGTTAATAAAAATTATGACGTGTATAATGGAAAATTTAGAAATCGGAAGAAATCTGAAAAGAACAACATAAGTGTAAAGGCTCATCAATCCACTATCTACTTAGTTTGTGCTCGGCTGTTAAAATACCAGCGACATTTCAGATTTTAATAATAATAATAATAATAATAATAATAATAATAATAATAATAATAATAATAATAATAATAATAATAATGTGATTTGAAGTGGTTTAGGAGGCTAAGTAAACATGTGTGAAAACCACTGAAGTAACTCTCCGCATTCAATAACCTGCAATTTTACAATTAAAGTCTTTTAAAAACTGCATTCGGGAAAACAACACGTTGTCGGGAATTCAATCGTATTCGTATTTCGCATTCGGCGTTTGAAAGCTGAAACGACATTCTGCCGAAATGTTAGCGGCAACCCACAGTAGACGGGGATTTGTGGAATTGTCCAGGTGATCGTGTACGTGGGCAAATTAGTTGCGCAGTAGGCTGGCGCACTGATGCTGCTGAAGAACAAAGTGCAGACGTAAGATGGAACGATCGGCTGCTGAACTGTTATTGTGTAGTAAGACGATGACGTGTTCCACGTTGCAGCATTTGAACTCGGCAGCGCATTATTTAGATTTGACTGTAGTGCCCATTTGAAAGCAGGAGGGAGAACCAATTGGCCATTAGAATTAGACCATGGACCACCGTAACCGATCGTATTTTCCATTCGTAGGACTTCTCCGTGGATTATTTCTCCGCTTCTGTTGCTCGTAATGGCTGCTCTGCTGTTGTCTGAAAACAGTCAGATAAATAATTTCATTGTAAAGTTTCTATAACTGCATTTAGAAACCGATAGCCTACAACGTTATTAAACTCCAAAAAACAACCATTCAACCAACTTTCTGCAACTGATTTCATGATCATTATCTGAAGATATTCAAGCATCGAACTTCGTTTGAAACCGGGACGAGAGGAAAGAGGGGGCCTAGACCCACCGAACCTTGGCTAGAGGCCATTATTGCGGTTATATTTTGCACATGAGAAAAACCCTTGAGAACTAATCGAACTGCGCTTTAGTTGTTTCGGAGACATCGTTCGCAGCCGATGCGCGTGAATCCACCAATCAAAGTTGGATCCAGAAAGGTCAAAGAAGACACAGGCACGTTCAGTCTATTCCGTATTTTAATCAAGTACAGT
Source organism: Metaphire vulgaris (assembly GCA_018105865.1). NCBI lineage: Eukaryota > Metazoa > Annelida > Clitellata > Crassiclitellata > Megascolecidae > Metaphire > Metaphire vulgaris. Next base: position 14,915,088 of record CM030852.1, read on the forward strand.
TTCACGGACAGACGTTGACTGTAGTGTAAAGAAATCTTCCTATAAATGGAATAGACGAGTAGATGGAGCTTAAGACACTTAATCAGACTGTTTTAGATGTTATAAAATGCAATTGTTATTACCTATGACGATTAGAACGGAATGCCAATAATAATAGCTGGGATAGGAGCTTTCAACGCAGGAGTAGAATCCTCCGTGAGAAACGAGGGCATTGGATAGAATTAAGCTGCACGAATATGCATAAGGTCTCACGGTTCTGAAGTAATTTGCATATTGAGAGTTGATATTGCAGTAGGAGTCAGTCAGCAGCTCTCTCGGAGAATTCAAATGGTTGCCGTGCAAAGTTTTGATCCAGGTGATGTAGCTGCTTCCTGAGCTGGCACAGGTTAACGTTACACTGGATCCGACGCTAACAGCTGAATTAACAGGTGTTGTAGTCAGATATCCAGAGGTACCTGGTCAAATAAATGAAAACACGTCGTATAGTTTGAGAACAAGACAACTCTTCTATGTCTGAAAACTCTGAATCTTTGGGGGGGGGGTAAACTTTAATTAGAATGTGGGGACCTAGCCTATGCACTGCATATCTTCGCCTTTACCTAGGGTAGCCACTCAAAAAGTGGGAGGAGCTCGAGTCTAGAGGGGTCTAATAGAAGCTTGTGCCTAAGAGCTGAATAGAGGAATGTTTGTAGATTCATAAAAACAGGATCGTAAAAAATATGATAATGACTCTCGAAGAAGTTTGCTTGGAACTCGTTCGGGTCTTGAGAAGAATTTCGATTGCTGACGACTTCAACTGTACGTTCTTAATTAATACCGGCGACTAGAGTGTCTGGCCAATCTCTTAGAGGGAGTAGGCTAAATCTAACAGTCTTTAAAAATCTTTTTCATTTGCACAATCAGATTGTAGCCAATGAATTTCCGTCAAGCAATTTCTGGCATCGAGAATTTGTTGAGACGATAGATTTCAAGAACCAGTCAATAGCTGTGGACTAAGCTTAATTCAAATTAACACTTTATTTCTAATTTTTATGACATCAAAAGATCAATGCGAAATGGGATGTTAGAAAATGAATTAATCCATATATTTAAAATTTCAAATGTAATTAGGCCTATAGTGACTATGCACTAATCAGAATCTAGAAAAGTAGTTGTACTGTACGGTAAATGAAACAGCTATCATCATGTTTTTAAAAATAGAAATTGTATCATTATTAAAATTGGTTTCCAGTGGTTTAGTAGGATCTGTTCTGAATGAGAACCTAATTTGTCGACGATCAGTACTGCTAAGTGGTCATGTGTGAGAACTATTTTAAGCAAAAATAATTCTGCATTCATGCCTAGGAACTGCAGGATACTAGATTAGTCTTGCATACTGTAGCTATTAGGCTGTACTGTAGATAGCGTATTGTGGCAGTTATACAGTAACTGAATGAGGCATCTATATGGCATTGTAGGCTATACTACCAAGTTTTATTATTTGTAGACTCAAAGACGAGAAGACAAAGAAGAATACAAGAACAAACCTACAAGAGGACAAGAGGGTAAAGAATGATATTGCACAGCAAGACCATATTGGGCGAAAGTGAAACATGGTGGTTCCCACACAGGGAAGACCCTAATGAACCACTCTAAACCCTGCTATTATTATTATTATTATTATTATTATTATTATTATTATTATTATTATTATTATTATTAACTTGCGTTGTTGCTGAAATCGCAAGATGCTAACGTGGCCAGAAGTCACTGAATGCTGAAATACTAATTGGAACTAACCTCTGACGGACAAAACAGCTGTCATAAGCAGGACATCCGCCAGAAACTGTTGATTTTTCATGACGAATAGTAGAATTCGGTGCTTAATCTAAAATTTGACCTTCAATTCATCAGCATCGAACATTTCCTGCAAATGAAACATCGAGAAGAAGAAAAGAGTCTTTAGTATTACAACTGCTTCGATTGACTTCTCTAATCGAATCCTCGCTATGAGGAAAAAAGACACTTTACCACGAACGGAGAAGTTGTTAAGACAATCTGAATTATTCACAGAATCTGCGAAAGTAGGCCTACGATTTGAGACATTGCAGACATGACTGAGATAACCAGACATCGATTCAGTCTAATTTAAATTAAGCTTAAATTTCAAATGTTAGATTTCAGTAGCTAAATTAAAGCTACGCCAAACCTTCGCGTTCAACCTCCAATTAGCGACTTTGGAGAAAGTAAACATTATGGCTGCAAACATCCTCATTGTTTTATCCTCTTGAAAAACTTGAAGTCATGACCAGAGTAGTCTTATAAAGCTCTTACGACGCTCTCGAATGATCAATCAAGGGCCGTCCATATAAAGTACGTCACACTCGAGGGGGTCTAAGAAAGTGTGACAGTTTGTGACAGAGGAGGGGTAAGGACCAGCGTTACGTCGCACTTTCAGTATAAATAAAACCTTAAAAGTACCTGATAGGAGGCATAGTAAAAGGCGTTTCTAATTGCTCATTAAAATTGTTTGCCTGAAATAAATACAATTTTAGGTCTGTTTTCACACAGGCTTACTTAGCCTCCTAAACCACTTAAAAATCACATTATTAGTATTAGGTCTCAATTGTATTAGTTATCATTATCTTTTCCGTTCATACAAGGCACTGCTTTCTCTCTATCCAAGGAAACTCCTCATTTAACTTGTGTTTTCTCTGTAGGATTTAGAGCAACCATGGCAAGACAGAAATACACACGCCGGCAACATGAAGATCAAGACCAAAAGGATTAGAAGCAGAAGACATGTCGCATCTAGAATTCAGACAATATTATAAAATAAAAGAAGGTCACAGAAATAACGTTTGAACTTGAAACGAATTCGTTGTGAAATATTCTCTCTCCAGCAAGAAGAACGACCAGTTAGATCCCATATTGACCTCTAATCGTACCATGTCAAAATCATGTTCCAACGTCGAGCATCTTCTACATTGGCCTACATTTTGCAATTTCCAGCAAATAATTATATTATAACAGCGTAATTGCAGTTATCGCAACGCAGTCAATGATTTCCAGCGCATACTGAATAAAATCTGTTGCCATCTTGTTGCTATCCTATAAATATACACTTTTACCTCTACCTTACACTCACCTTCACATACACTATAATCACTCATATTAAGTCTTTTCTGCCATATAACTGCTATCAATCTACAAATTGGGACAACCACCTTAAGGGATACTTATCCCTAAGGCTATCCCTCACTTATTAATATCATGAATCAACAATTGGGAATGATTAAGTTCAATAAGTTGCAATTTTCATTGCGCTCTATTTTTGCTGCTATCTCTTGATCATGAGCTTCTAATGATCTACTCTCTAGCGATTGAATGTCCATTTTGCGCCCTCTTTTGCGTTAAAAGGTGATTAGATGCAGTGGCGGCTCTACGATTTGGCAAGTGGGGGGCCGTTGGGGTGGCAACTTCTAATAATGGGGGCCAACCATTTGTTGTTTAATGTATGTTGCATTAAGTATAGGGTCCCAACTGGGGGGGCACTGGGGGGGCCAGGCACTCAATAGGGGCACGGGCCCCCCTGGCCCCACAGGTGGAGCCGCCACTGATTAGATGTCTTCTGTCAGATTTAGACAATTTCTATCCTTGGTTCCATTGGTCCAAATTATGCGATCTGAGGATTATGAGAACAAGAACAGAAATAGGAACAGCTGGAAACACACACAGACTCTGCGATTGAGTTACTGCTTTAAAGATAAAAGATTTATCTAGCGATTATCTGTGGCCTGCTTTACTATTATCGTTTTCACAGCAGTAGAAATATGTGAAACTTATTTGCTCAGTGACAATAGATGTATTTGTCTTTTGTTGTTGATTGAAAACTGAAACAACGCTTTGAAAATTATTTCACTACACTGTATTTGACCGTTTAAATGCTAAAAATCATAAAAGCATTTGCATCTATACAAAATGGAAATATTAAATCAAAAAGACAGATGTTTCACTTCTTAAAGTCGCAAAATTACATCAAATTTGCTGACCAATTGACTTTGAGCGTCTATTGTTCTAGGACGCAACAATATGATTTCCCGTACTAATCCTACTCATTTGGATTGAGTTACCCGTAATTAGCATGCGTGTAGCGCTATTGTCGTGGGCTCTAGCCCTGCTACTGCGCTTAATAAATTGGCCTGAATATATAAATAAATAAATAAATAATTCATTTCTCGTCTGGTTGTCTGACTTCGATTGCTATTAACTATTGAATTAAATCTTGGTAGTTAGGCATTGGTTTGGTGCTTATTCCGCTGTAGTTCTTCGTACGCAGCTTTTGCCTGTTGTTTGCGATTGTTCGCTTCAAAAGTGGACGATCTTGCAAAACCTGAATCAGAATCATTCGCAGAGTTAACCAGAGGCGGATCTAGGGGGGTGCAGGTGGGTACAGAACTACAGATGTCCCCGGGCGCCGAGGTGAGGGGGCGGCGCCAAAATCGGTTTAAGGTAGGAGTTTCCGCTACGGGTAATGACTTTTTTGCTTGTCGGGGTATTCGCGAAGTTTAATAAAGAGGCGCCAAATGGACAGAGCAGCACCCTTTTTTGGCTTCTTAGGATTTTCGTCAAGTCGAGGGGCGCCACCAGTATATTTTGTTCCCGGGCGCCAGACACCCTAGCTTCGCCCCTGGAGTTAACTTTTAAAAATTCAATAAATAGGCCTATAGACTCTTCAACTTCCAAATTGTGTGCAGAAAAGCCTGACATATAAACTATAACGAAACGTGTTACGATTTCGATTGATACAAATAAAGTTAATAAATGATTTGTTATTGGCAAACTTTGACGTTGACATATGATCATATGATGACATCCGCAAAATGTATAGCATTTACCACAAAATCTCAAGGGCAAAATATTCTCGATATTGAAAAGAAAGTTCCATTGCACTGTTTTCCACTTTAAAAAGCAAAAGCTTAACCTAAGCTAGAACTATGGAGCACACTGCAGCAACGATTAGTATACGCTTCGAACGAGCTAGACATCAAGGTTGCGATTTCTAGGGAAAATAGCATCATACTTGTAGTTCCCGCAGTTTCGCTAACGATCAACAGTATATATTAATACAGTATGATGCTATCTTTTGCTAAAAACCGAATATACGTAGTCATCTTTAAAAAAACGAATAAATTAATTTGTCGACGGTGACTATTGTTAATGGAAATGATATTATTGATTTCTTAAAATAATTATAGAATAAACGTTACGAATTGAATTTCTGACGAGACTTACACTCATCAGAAATTTCCATTGGTTCCAGATAATCTAAACAAGAACAGTTTATTTCACTTATATATATAGTATATATATATGTCTCATATATATATGTATATAAGATAGGTCTCATATATAGGCCTATATATAGATAGGACTCATATATATATATATAAATTATATATATATATATATATATCCAAATCGCCATGAACGATACGATATCTTCCATGCCACTTGACCGATCATTATCAGAAGATATAAACATACAATGAGTTGAGACACGATTATGATCTTTTAACCATATAATGTAATGTTCTATGCTTTAAATTTCTAATACATTGACTCGTCTGTTCTCTATCTCGACGACATTTAGAACGCTTGTAATCTAAACAACAGGCGGAAATGTCTTGCTATTAGATATATCATATAAGCCTGCATTTTATGAAAATAGTAAAATGTGCTATGCCTTAAGCATAGATGTCCATCAATCACGCTATGAACAGCTCAACTTCCCTTCCTTGTTTCGTTTAACTTTCTTCATTTCTTCTTTTCTTTCTTCCTTCCTCTTTCCTTTTGTCATTCTTCAACTAAATTTCGTCCACCTCTTTCTGACCTTTAGCTTAAATCAAGATATAATGGTTCATTCATGTATACTGTATTATAAAAAGTGACACTTTGGCATCCATGTCCAATAATCAATTAATCCGCGTTAGTGAGGGTAAGTAAGTAAGTAATATCTCGTGAATTTCCATAGCTCTTTCAAAAGCAGCACCGCAGTAGCGCCTTATTCCTATGCGTAGAAACCCGATCTTCGTATCTTCAGACCTTCAGATCTTCAGATCTTCAACCAACGTGTTATGATTTCGATTGATAAAAATAAATGGTTTGTTATCGGCAAACTTTGATTTTGATATATGACATGGCAAAATGCCAGCATTTAGGTGCAACATGTAGAAGCAATGTCTATTCGCGATGTCGAAATAATACTATGTACTGTATTTGCATTCCAGTTTGTTAACGCAAAACCGTTGCCTTAGACCTAAACTAAGAGTATAGGAAGCAATACAGCAGAGATTAGGCCGATTGCATGAATTAGGTCTTACAGGTTCCGATGAAGAAATTTGATCGTTATACACTTCATCGAATTCATCTGTGTATTTAATTGAAATCTGGCTGTAAGCGTGTGTTTTGCCTATCATATGCAGCTTATGATCGGATGATCTCAACTGTGTTCTTACCATCGTTTCCAGTTGCTTTGACATATTCATGGCGTTGAGATAGGCCTAATCCTTCGTAGGCCTGCGCTGTCTGTGGATTCCAGTCCAATTCTTCGTAATGAGGTGGTCCTGGATGACCATTTGCACCGGAATTATGTGAATTGTCAGCGTATCTGGACTCTGAGGAGCGAATAGAACTGGACCCTAAGCAACAAATAGAAATATTCTATAACTTGCAAAGCCAAAGTGACGTCTGGCCTTACAGAAATTACAGCGTTTGAACAGATTTTCAGACTTACTAAATATGGCCTTAATCGAAATTATTAAAACTTTCAAAAATACGATTTCAAATTTTTTTTACTACGAAGACTTGTGGTAAAAAAACACGAAAGAGTTTAATGATCTATACTTCCAATTGATCTGTATATTCCCACCTTGGGACTGATTCGAATTCTTTCGACAGCAGTGGCTGGCAATGAGTATCCAAGGAACGAAAATTATTCCACAGATGACCAAACAGAAGATGAAGAGAACCATTCCACCGGAACATTCGCTTCCTACAAAACACACACAACGTCATTTCATTATAATCCATAAATATGGAATTATTACAGTGTGCCCCTGCGCCTAACTAAAAGCTAACAGTCTTCATAAGGGCCTTCTATAAACAGGTTGGCAATAACTGCGATTTATAGTGATGATGATGATGATGATGATAATAATAATAATAATAATAATAATAATAATAATAATAATAATAATATTATTATTATTATTATTATTAATATTAATATTAACAATAGTTTTAAGTGGCTTAGTATTATCTCGTATGTGTTAAAAACGCTGAATATTCTCAACATTTGTAAGATTCTTACCTTTTCCGTTCATGCAAGGCAATGCTTTCTCTATCCAAGGAAACTCCTCATTTACGTTTTCTCTGCAGGATTTTGAGCCGCCATAGCAAGGCAGAAATACACACGCCGGCAACACGAATAAACCCAAGACCAGAAGAATTAGAAGCAAAAGCAATATCCAATCTAGAATGCAAACATTAAAGGACATAAAAGATAGAATATATTCAAAGCCAATCTGCAGTTTCTAAGTTTTATGAAACAAAAGGATAACGCACAAATTAGACAGCCTTTTAATGTTGAAATAAATTCTATATGATATTCTTAGGCTTTATTGAAATTAGAGACGCTATACTATCTCAGGTGAAAACCTACTCTACTCCGGTCAACATTAGGTTTCATTCAAGCATTCTCTCTATAGGCCTTGACAAGATGAGACAAGGAACTAGACAAGGAACCAGTAGCATAGCATGCCAATGGCTACTATGGCTCGAGCCATGGGCGGCACACATGAAGGGGGCGACAAATTGAGCGGCGATGACCTTTTCTCCCTTTTTTGCTTGTCAGGTTGTCGGAGAGTTTTAGCGAAGGGGCGGCAAAATTGAGAAGGGGCGGCAAAGTCGGCCGCGACGACCTTTTTTTGGCTTGCCAGTTATAATAGGAGAGCAGGTTGGGGCGGCATTTTTTTCAGGAGCCATGGGCGGCACGAGACCACGCTGTATACGCCACTGCAAGGAACTATAATAACGAGATTAGTAGTTTTCAAAGTCCAGCGAAAAATTAGCAAAAATATAAAACGCTGGTCGATGCTATCTTTAAATTGAAAACAGACTTAGGCCTATAGCTTAATCATATATTTTTCACGAAAATTACTTTAACATAATTTGAAATTATATTTCATTTCTCATTATGTCGTGAATTAAATTCTTACCTTCATCAGGTGAATCTAGGTTATTGCCTATAAACAAAATGTTAGTTCCATTACGTGCATTTATATCATAATATACGATATTTATATGATTATTTATATATGATATTTATTATTCAGAATATACCCAGTGCTTTTTCAGTGGAAACGGCGTTCCCACAACTTTTTTGCCAGATTCATTTATAACGATGCGCGTTTAACGTTTTTCAATGCAACGCACGGGAACAGAGTGTAACTTACAGTTCAAAATCAACGACCTATATATTGTATATAAATATACCAATTAATATTCTATTCGTTGGCATACTTCTTACGACAAAACAAATGTGAAATGAGTTCTCAACCCTCTTTTATAGAAAAGCAGCACTGAATATAGCCTACATATTATAATCAACGAAATCACGATAACCGAGACTTTATTAAATCATTATAAGATTACCTGAATAAAATAAAATTCATATAATTATATATAATTGTCGAACTTTAATAATATTTTAAAGCATTCAGTCAAAATTTTCATCTCCTCTAAATTTCTAATGCATTGACTCAGTTGTTCTCCTGCTGGATGACGATCGGAGAAGAGACACACAAAGGAAACACGGAGCATCTCAAGTGTTAAGTGAATAAGACCAATGCTTTGCAGGAAAATCTCATGAACATTAGTGTAGGAAAGCCTCAGCCACAAAAGCCTTTGAGTAACGCTAGAGTTACGTTGTGCGCTCTGATGTTTACTTTACATGCTGTACTTTAATTGTGATTCGTTGTGCAATAAAAAAATCTGTAGCATAACTGAGTACATTGATTCTGTCTAGAAGCATCCCATCCCACAGAAAAATTTTATCATCGGTTTTTGCATGAATCCCGCAGCCTGAAAAGGGGGCATGGTCCAATGTGCGCCTTCGCAGCTACGCTAATGGTCGCGAATACAGTAACATCTAAAGGAATACGATTATACATGCTTTGAGTTTTGATTTTGACATTATAGTACAACTCAAATGTGTTCAGTTGCAGATAATGATTGGCCATCTGAGTGATCTTATATCAATTTCTTCAGCTGCTAAGATTTCTAACAGCTTTCGCCTTTCATCCGTCTTTTTTGTTTAGTGGAAGAGACATAGACTATAAGGCATTCAGACGTCATGCACATTGCACATCTGTTATGAAGATGCAATACATAAATCGGAGTATTGCATTTTCAGCCTCTTCTTCTTTTGCATTTACCGAACCTAATTGAAGTTTCATGGCGTCGTTAATTCTTACGTCTGTTCGATTGCCAATATTATGTCGCTATCTACATATAGCTTCCGTCCTATCCCCCCCCCAATTATCTCCACATTTCCCCCGTCCTTATTCGTCGTCAATCTTATTAGCCACTCTGTCCTTACTCCTTTCCTAGTCCCACTGTAGTTGCCTTGGGTGATTTATTTGTCGTTGAGCTTTGCGAGGTCTTCTAATAGTTTCTGCACCCCTCACCCACTTTTAGGGCATATCGTGTTCTTCCCTTAAAGGCTACACATAAGTTTAAGAATTACAGCATCGATTTATGTGACACCATGTAGGGTGATCATGAAGTTAGACCCACACACAGTCAAGATGTTATGAACAAAAGCGTTTAGTTTCCAAGATTAATGTGCTCAGAAACTCAAATCATAGTTGAACTTAGGCCTACGGCATATGACAAATCACAGTTGAACTTACGGCATATGACGGGGTCAGTGCCTGAAAGAAAATAATTCGCGAGACATTATTTGCAAATATTTTGTCAAAATTAGTAAATAAAAAGTTAATTAGGTTTCAGTACGAGACACAAATTACTGGGAACAGCCGAAGGCAAATGCAGACAAACGAAATGCTAAAAACATTAACTAGAACTTAAAGAAAGACCAAACACTTTTCAGATTCACAAATTCAAACTAAAAATTCTAAAGACAACACGTTACTAAAACAGCTGAAATAACATTTGGTTGTTATATGCATTTGATGTTAGTATTTGCCTAAAACTTATTACAATTTAAAGATATGTTTATTGCCAAAATCTAGATATTGAAACATTAGCCAAAATGTCTTTATAATTTTATAGAGTATACCAGGTCCTCATTATATGGTTAAAATGTCTAATTACATCGCTCATCTATGCATCTATGCATAGATAGATTTACTATTTACTGATATATTCTGTTCCTGCAATTGCTGACATCAAATTACAGCTGAAGAAGGCATTAAAAATGAATTTCTCAGTGAAAAAGTTATAAAATTCAGATTCCTGGTTTACCTGGCAAAGTAATGTTTATTGTGACACTTTTGCTGAATTTGCGATCATTGATGGAGTTGTTGGCTACGCATCTGTATGAACCAGACGCTCTCACTGCTATTGTTTGTTGTGTCATGGAAATCGGTATTAGACACTGATCGTACCAGGCATAGGAAGGATTTGGTAAGCCATCAGCTGTGCAGGTCGTAGTGGCTTCTGTAGCATTGCTTGTCGTAACCTCTGTAGCATTGCTTGTCGTAACCTCTGTAGCATTGACTTCTGAAACACCCTCTGTTAAAATAAAAATAAAATCCATGCATTAGTTTTCCTAATGCTGCGAGAGCTTAGAGAAATGCTAGCTATTTAATGTGGCATTTTCGAAGAACTTTATCTAAAAGGCACTATAGAGTTCAATGATCGATAAATAAACGAAGAAAATATAGGGAAAAACACTTTTGGTTCGATATCAAAGATTGAAGATTGAGTTTATCTGGCATTCGCATGACCAAAAAAGGGAGAGCGGACTTTGAAATTATGTAATGGCAGCAAAATGAATTTTATCAACTCTAATCTTATGTAGAAATACACAGTTCGGTATTAGAGTGTATTAGCAAAGGACAAACCAGCGATCGAGCAAAGTGGAAGTCTTGGTTAAGGATCTCTATGGTTTCATTATTATCAACCAACTCTTGTGAGATTGTAATATCAACACATTTACATGCATGCGATGCAGTCAAAGCTTCATGACAATTATTGACATAATGCGTTTGCTGGATCATTTCAGTGCGTAGATATTTAGCAGTTCGATTTTTGTCGTGTTTGAACAGTCATTTTCACAAATATGTAGGCCTACAATGTCGAGTATGCTTTAAAAGTGTTTGAACAATAAGTATAGAAAAATGACATAGAAAATGACATAGAAAATGACTTACTACATTTCTCCATTGTGAATGCACTGTCATCGTTTAGCTTGTACGTTACAGTGACTGTCTCGATAGTATTATTAACTGAACAAATGTATTCTCCTCCGAATTCCGCTGTAATACGTGTTCCGTGAACAGTTTCATTACGAATGACGTCCAACCAGTGAACATCATGTGGAGCAGGATATGCGTACGGATGACATTCGAGGATTTTTGCCTCACAAATGCCAGATTCATTGTAAGACGTCACAGTGATGCTGGACTGATTCAGTATATTGTCTGCAAAACAAAAAGACATTATATGAAGTCAGACGATTCTGCCTATTCATCAGTATTGCGTTCCGTTGACAACTTCTTTCCGAAGTACGTCCAACCAGTGAATGTCATGCGGAGGTGGATAGGCATTGGGATAAAACTCTAATATTTTTGCCTCACAAATGCCAGATTCAATATAGGACGTTTCAGTGAAGATGAACCGATTCAGAGGGTTCTCTACAAAGCAGAAATCTATAGAATATTTTTAATTGATACTAAATTGTGTTTTATTGTATTACGTTGTTACAGATATCAGGCAAAGCGTGCCAAGAAACATTTCGAAATGCGCATGCACTTATAATGCACCGATCCATGTTTACAAATGCTGATCTTCCGTTAACTTCCAACAGGATGAAACTGCTCATGAAGGTCTGAATTTGGAGATGGTGCGTTATAAAGTGTGCAGCAAACGACAGGTTTGAGTCAAAGGTCAGTTACATGCGATGAAAATCCGCAGTGGTTGTGAAATTCTACCCCAAATGAGGTAATTGTTTTGATAAGATAGAATTAATAACAAATCATTTCGACGCTCTTATATTCTCGACCCCAACCTGCCATGCACATTAGTACAGTTGATAAGCCGTATGATTGTTCATTTTGTGGATAAAAGCATGACATTTTGAACATTGACACTTCTTATAATTTAGTAACATTCTGTCCAGAGGCATTCGAATAAACTTAAGAGCAGGGGTACCCCTAAGGGTAGGAGAATGGGAACCGCTAGGGGTAGAGGTACCCTTAGGGGTAGTGGTACCCATAGGGCTAAGGGTAGGGGTACCTCTTGGATTAGGGTAGGGAAATCAAAAGTGCTAGCCATTCACACGTCTGCCAATACCATTCTCTGTAGTTTTATATCAAAGGTGCTTGGCATTCAGAATTTTACCTGTGGTATTCTCTAATGCGTAAATTGGACATTTTAAAGGACATTTTAAACTACAGAGAATGGTATTGGCAGACGTGTAAATGGCTAGCACTTTTGACAGAGAAGTGAAGAGCACCTGCTAATCAAGTTTTTTCAAAAATTAGGCCACTATCTCTTGTAGATCAAATGTGCTTGGCATTCAGAATTTTGCCTGTGATATTCTCTAATGCGTAAATTGAACATTTCAAAGGACACTTTTAATCTACAGAGAATGGTATTGGCAACATTACTCATGGGGATGAACAATTGTGCCGGTTTTCATCACAATCTGAGATGGTGACGTCCGATTTTATTCAAAAGCGTGTTGATTTGATGCGGAATTACCCTTTTCGTATTTTAGTTTCGGAGGAAAAGCGAATTAAAATATTAATATTCATATCTGTACATTCTATAAGCACAATTATTACTTAGTATTGCTTACTTGGCACTGTATCGATTGTCATTTGTCTACGTATTGCAGCTCAGGCGGAATTCTTTTTACAAATTATCAATAAAATTTATGGCGCCAAATTGCATGGTAAGAGATAACAAAAACGTGTGCATCCTTTGGGGAAATTGTTCTGGGCCATGTACCCTATAACTGTGCCAAGTGGCATGCTTTTATCCAGAAGTGAACGATTCTTGGCTTTTATGGACTTTAGCCACTGAACTACTTGGCCAAGAAAAGGAAAGGGCCATGAAGGAGCACTTCCCCACCATTTTAGTTTCCGCTATTTTGCTAAGCATCACGTTCTTCAATGTTTTTCTCTCTTACCGGTTCCACTATAATTGAATTATTCATAATCCAGGTAGACATTGATCTTGAACTGGGAGCACAACGATTAATGATCAGACAATTGGCACTAGAATATTCCGATCGTTAAACTTATATTTAAATTTACATTAATCTGTTTATACTAACAAGAAGTGTTTATCTGTGGAGTTTCCCAATTGAACGTAAAACTGGGTGTGTTGTTGTCACAATTTGTCGGCTGACCTTTCGGTGGATTGAAGTAAAGAGTGCAGACATAGGAGGGAACTGTGGGAATCGTAGCTGTTACTATGATATGGGATAATGACGTCGTATTTGTCACAGTTTCTAAACTTGGAATCGTATTAGCTGGATCTAATTTCGATGTCCATTTGAGAGAAGGATACAACGGAGGTAGTGCAATTGATGATGGTGGTGTTGGTGCAACTGGCAATGGTCCACTGTAATTGACTGTCATTGCAAAGAAGACATCATCTTCACAGCCTTCTATTACATCGGTGACGTTGCTCCTAATAGTTGAATTCGTATCTGCAAAATACGTGATCAGCAAAACTTATATTTTTGGCAAGACAGATAATTATAAGTGATATTACTGTGTTTGCTGGTGTCACAAGACGCGATTATAGTATTGATTGTGTGAAGACTGTTCTACACTGAATGCCCTATATCCTGCTCGGGTAAAGTTTCATGTCTTGAGAGGAGTACTTTCTCTAATTCGAGCTGCCGATTGGATGGGGGCAGCCAGCCCCCTTGTAGTGAGAGGGCTAAACGACTGGCAAATAACGTTTAATATCGGCATTCACTCTTCACTTCAATTTTTCCTTAACTAGATATTTCCCAATATAATATCAGCTGCCATGAAACTAGCGATTAAGACGCTGTCTAGACCTGATCGAGCGAAGTAATGGAAAATATCAAACAGAGTGAATATGATGCAGGCAATCTGTTGAATAGTCTCTGGCGCAAAAAGATAATGACTTCGCCAAAATCTGGGGAACTAAATTCAAGGCTATACATTTCATCGCAGCCATCCCAGCCAAGTCACCTAAATTCAAGTATGCGTACCCGCAACGACGAGAATTGCCTGATACGTTGTAACGCTAGCGCAGGCGTAATATCCTCCGAGTTGTAGATTAGCGTTGAATACGATTAAATTGCACACGGATGAACTGGGTTTTTCTGTTCTGAAATTTCCCATAAACCCGGTGACGATGTTACAGCTGCTGTCCGTCATTAGAAATCCATTTGAACCTCCAGGGTCTCCATTTGGTGAAAACACCCAGTCGATTCTCCCGCCATCGTCGTTTGAACAATTGAAGTAGGAACTCCCACCAACACTGACCGCTAGATTCTGTGGCTTTTGTACAATTGCTCCTCGTGCGACTGTGAATAAAATTCAATTTTTTACTTCAGATTTTAATATTTCAAACCGATTCAGCCATTTTGAGAATCTTTATTCGTGACAAACACAGCATCAAACAGTAGGCTACGTAAACAGGAAACAAACACAGATCAAATCAACTGAACTAATAAAGTAGTTAACTAAATTAACACACACTTTACACAGTGCAGCAAAACAGCGACTCCATCGCTACCTGAAACTATCACTGCCTGCCCCGCCAGTCTCTGGCCTCAGACAAATTCCAGCAATACAATCAGCAAAGAACAGCGACTTCTTTCCATATTTATTGACAACCAGACTTGTCGCCTTTTTTTACAACAGCATGTACACCTTCCAAATCCGCCATTAATCTAATACAATCAACATTACTGCCTCATCTGTTTTAAAAATTTTACACACAACTACTTGAATCAATCTGTCAAGAGCATTCGGAGTACTTTTGTTCGGACAGGTGACTTACATGCCATGCAATCCAATAGGTAGACAGTAGCTCTTTAGGCCTACTAGGTTAACACATGTCAATTCAGACGCGACTATACAAACAGTTAAAAGTGCGAAAGAATTTTAGTCTAGCTTTTGAAATAGATAACCCGAAGTGCCGTCCCTTTTTCAGTGTCACTCCAAGATACCTAATCTCCTCCACAGATGGCAGGGCAGCGCCATCCAGGACCAATGCAGCACAATCAATATTAGAAAAATGTCCTAATCCTCACGATCATGGGTTTCTTCACATTAAATTTCAAATCCAAATCTACAAAGTCATTGGTGCAA
The DNA here is from genome assembly GCA_018105865.1 of Metaphire vulgaris. Classification (NCBI taxonomy): domain Eukaryota; kingdom Metazoa; phylum Annelida; class Clitellata; order Crassiclitellata; family Megascolecidae; genus Metaphire; species Metaphire vulgaris. Next base: position 14,930,678 of record CM030852.1, read on the forward strand.
ATATCAAGCATGTGCTGCATGTCGGATATAGAGTGTAGATAATACAAATGGATGTGCTTACAATAAATGTTCTATAGTTATCCTGTCAAACCCAGATGCTTTATCCAGCTTAATTTTACTAACTGCTACACCCACTTCTTCAATTGATGTCACAGAACATTAACCTCTGATTTCTATAGCCAGAGTAACTGTCCTCAAACTTCAGTTTGAGTTTGTCATGCCAACTACTATTATTGGGTGTGCAGGCAGAGTAAAAGAACTATACAAATGCATTGGCAATCTCAGGTTCCGTAAAAAAACCCATCCACAGTTTTAGCGCAATTATGGTTATGGTTCTTGACAACTTATATAGCGCCGTAACATGCGAAGGCCAAAGTCAAAGGCGCTGTCAACAACGCTGACAAATCGACATGGAACGGAAGATGTTGGTCTTGAGGAATAAATCCGCTCAGGTGGCACCAAAGAGGTCGCTGCCGTGTCGAAATCGGGCAGTGAGCCCTCCAGAAGGCGGTCTTCCGCAAGGAAACGTTCCTTTGAAGAGTCAGCGAAAACGCAGAAAGGATGTTGAAGGACAGTAATCCATCGCCGAACTTGGCGGGAAACCGACTGAAGATGGAATTCCGCGCGTGAACCGGAACAATCTTTGCCCTTTACAGCCTGTAGACTCCGTCGACGGGCTGGTGGTTTAGTAAAACTGGCGAGGAGCCGACCACGCCGACACGGGCGACATAAATCCGATTCCTTCGGCGCAGAGAAACGCAAAGACGATCGACGACCGCTTCGAAAACGACAGCCGGGCGACAACCCTCTCGATTAGCGCAAAGAAATAAGCGCCAGACGTCGGCAAAACCGCCAAGAACGGCGATATATTCCGAAGCACGCAAAGACGCGTGCTAGCAGCCAAAATGGCGCTACTGGAAGCATGAAGCACAATTATTACTCCTTCCCCAAATTTACTTTTCCAAGACTTCCAACAGGTAGTAAAATCTTTTGTATGAGAGCATCGTTCAATGCACCACTAAAATAATTTATATTAGCCATCTCTTTCTTTTCTCCATTTAAAAATCTGTCTTCAACAGATCTTCGTCTAATTAATTAATTAATTAAGTAAGTAAGTAAAATCTCGTAAACTTATACAGCGCCCCGGAAAGCAGTACAGCAGTAGCTGTTTATTCTTATGTGCTTAATCTTTCTTGAAATAGCTATAGACAAGGTGGTTTGTCGGCCGGGCAAAGGTCAGTGTATCTATGAGGCGGCGGGTTAGTTATCGCCATGCAAGGTGATATGCCTACTTTATAATCTCTATGTTTATGGCAGTGTTCTGTCTATTGGAACGTTCATGAGAAGCGTTTTGAATGCTTCTCATCCATAAATTATATTTTTAAATACAAATTTATTTTGTAATTAGATTGATTTTGAAGTTTTATCCGACTTAAGTCAATGTGTAATAATCCGCTTTTTAATTGAAGTTAAATCTACAATGGAATAATAGCCGTACGCATAAATAAGGAATTTAAAACAAATCGGGCGTAGGTTGAGTTCTGTCACCATTCTTGTATAAAACCACTAATTCTATGCAAATTTGTATGTATGTAAACTCTATTATACTTTAAATTCGACTAGCAGATGAAACTTCAAAATATGGAGAACTTATCGAGTGTTGTGAAAGTGAATATGGTGCGTGGAATTGGTATTCTAAATAGTAGGCATAGGATAACGCACACAGTAGGCGTATTAATGGCGAGTTTATCGATAGAGAATCTTGAATGTCAAAAGAGTGAATAATACTGGCGTTGAGTTTCTGACCTGTCGTCAAAAGAACTTCTAAGATGAGAAGAAGAATCGCTGAAACTCGACTTCGCCGAAGAATCTTCTCGATGCGTCTAAGATCTCCCATTGCACCTGAACCTTGAAATAACTGAACTTGTCTTTCCAATATAAACCAGAGACTTTATATTAGCATAAATGTCAGTTGCGTTTTACATTTAGAATCAATTCAGATGTTTTCGCATTACCTGAAATCATTCAGTCTATATAATCCAATAACAATTATTATAATAAAGAGGTCCATTCTTAGAGAGGAAGAATTGCAATAACAGGCCTATATATCTAATCTTTTCTTCATCGACGAAAACATTTCAAAATTGTCAACAGTTAGCCTGTAGTCTGTAGATCAATACTTGAGCCGAAACTAACTGTACACTGTAGATAGACTTATCTTGAGAGAGGGGGTCATTAGTCGACCGCAATTCGATTCTTTCAACCAATCAAAATCTTGCGCTAAAAAGAAATAAGCATTAGAGAAGTTGTCTATATCGTTAAACATAATGCATACATAGCATTACTTCCTCAATTCTAGGTTCACGTTATTTACACATGATAGGCCAACCTATCTTCAGCCTGACGCTGACGTATGCTTTGAACTGTACTCGCTCCCGAATTTATAAATCACATTAAGCCGAAAAGTTTGCTCATATTGAAAGTTGGAAATTCAATTTTATGTAAATTATTGTAGAGCAACATTCATATCGATTACTCGACAGAAACTTGATAGTGGGGAATGATTTTATCGTTGGCTAATTTGGAATACGATCAGTAATTTTTAATATTTAGTAATCAAATAATTAAAATTTATCTGTAATAATTATGTCTCCACGGAGGAAACGTGGGTCTTACGGTTTTACGATATCTGTTACAAGTGTGAATAAGTGATGAGTGACAGAGAGCGGAAGCATTGGAAAGAACTGTGATGTAGAGGGGAAATAAAACGATTGAAGACTGAACTAATCTCAGAGACGTAGTTGCGGCGCCACAGGGGGCTCCGGGGGGCCCGTGCCCCCTATTGAATGCCTGGCCCCCAGTGGCCCGCCTGCTGGGACCCTATACTTAATACCTAATAACAAATGGTTGGCCTTCCATGATTAGAAGTTGCCACCCCAACGGCTTCCCACTTGCCAAATCCTGGAGCCGCCACTGCAGAGACGAGAACACGAAAAAGAAGAAAACGAGCATGTATTCACTGATTTGTGTTCACATCACGCTCTCAATCGAATAGGAACCTCCCACTTTCAAGTAAGAAAAAATAATGTTCTCTACACAGAAGACTTGGGACCCTGGGCACAGATCAATCACTGGTCTTCTCTAACCTACCACCAAAGAGATTGATGACTTCATACATGCTTATCACTACCTGTGTCTAGTTTCTAGGCCTGCTGAGCAGATAATGTTAATGTTGCCACCTTCGAGAACTCACATGACACCACAATTGAGTACTGTAGATTTATCAGCCGGGAACTTTTGAAGCGCTTTGATTTTTAAATTCAAAGCCTTTTGAAAGTGAAAACGTTAATTAAGACGTTTTATTGAAAATTTTGTAATCATGGGTGATCGACAACGAATGAGAAGTAGCGTACATTCGAAAGTGGTTTCGTTCATAACGGTACATACTAGTGTACATGAATATATGGTGAATATATATATATAATTATATATATATAATATATATTGCGTTCTATCTATTTTTGCTGTTATCTCGTGATCACGAGCTTCTAATGATCTACTCTAGCGATTGAATGTTCATTTTGCGTCCTCTTCTGTGTTAAAAGGTGATTAGATGTCTTCTGTCAGATTTTGACAATTTCTATCCGTGGCTCCATTGGTCCAAATTATGCGATCTGAGGAATATGAGAGCAGGGACAGAAATAAGAACGCGTGGAAACACAGAGGCTCTGCGATTTACTTCTTTAAATATAAAAGATTTATCTAGCGATTATCTGTCGTCTGCGTTATTACTATCATCATTTTCGCAGCAGTAGAAATATGTGACATTTATTTGCTCTGTGACAATAGATGCATGTGTCTAGTGTGGTTGATTGAAAACTGAAACAACGTTTTTGAAAATCAATTAGACATAATATGACCGTTTTCAAAAAAATCGTTAAAGCATTTGCATCTAGAAATGGAAACATTAAATCAAAAAGACGGATGTTGCACTTTTCAAACTCAAAAAGTCACACTAAAGTTGCGGACCGATTGACTTTGATCGACTAATGCTTTTAGCACGTAACAATATATGAACGAAAATGCGCTTTTCATGTTCCCAGTCTAATTCATTTTTCGTTTGTTTTTTTACTGATTTAGATTGCTATTAACTATCGAATCAATTCTTGGTAGTTAGGCATTGGTTGGTGCTGATTCCTCTGTAGTTCTTCGTACGCAGCTTGTGTTTGTTGTTGGTGATTGTTCGTTTCCAGAGTGGAAGATCCTCCACAACCTGAATCAGAATCATTCGCAGAGTTAACTTATAAAAATACAGCAAATATAAACTCTTCAATTTCCTAATTACACGCGGGAGATTCTGAAATATAAAAAGTTACCAAGCGTGTTACCATGTCGATTGATAAAAATAAATTATTTGTTAACGGCAAACTTTGATTTTGACATGGCATAATGTCAGAATGTAGGTCCTATTTCAAAATGTAGAAGCAAAATATTCGCGATGTCGAAATAATACTATGTACTGTATTTGCATTCCAGTTTGTTAACGCAAAACCGTTGCCTTAGACATAAACTAAGAGTATAGGAAGCACTACAGCAGAGATTGGGCCGATTGCATGAATTACATGTAGGTCACGAGGGTTCGGATGAAGAAATGTGTTGGTTATACTTCATCGAAGTCATCTGTGTATTTAGGCCTAATTAAGATCTGGCTGTAAGCGTGTGTTTTGTAATGATCTGATTATTTCATCTTTATTCTTACCATCGTTTCCACTTATGTTGATATATTCAGGGCGTTGAGATAATCCTTCGTAGACCTGTATTGTCCGTTGATTCCGTTCTAATCCTTCGTAATGAGATGGTCCTGGATGACCATTTGCACCGGAATTATGTGAATTATCAGCGTATCTGGATCCTAAGCAACGAATAGAAAATATTCTATAACTTCCAAAGTCAAAGTGACACCTTGCCTGGCCGTATACAGCGTTTGAACAGAATTTCAGCATTATTAAATAAATCTAAATTATCAAAACCTTTAAATATAGGGTTCCAACATCATTTTACTACGAAGACTTATTGTAAATCTTATATAAACACGAAATAGTTTAAATATAAATAAATAAATTAAAACAAGGTTTAAGTGGTTCAGGAAAGTCTGCCACGTGTGAGAGTCACTATGTAATCATCTATACTTCCAATTGATCTGTATATTCCCACCTTGGGACTGATTCGAATTCTTTCGACAGCAGTGGCTGGCAATGAGTATCCAAGGAACGAAAATTATTCCACAGATGACCAAACAGAAGATGAAGAGAACCATTCCACCGGAACATTCGCATCCTACAAAATACATAGCGTCATTTAATTAATCTATAAAAAATGGAATTGCAGTGTGTCTCTACCTAACTAATAGCTAACAGTCTTCATAAAGGAATGGAATAAGGGGAAATATTCTCAGATAAACACACAGCGACATCCGATCAAATTCGCATCTGAAATAAAAGCAATGAACTATGCATACAGTAGAGAACAGCAAATAAGTGATCACAATTTTGTTTCTCACAAAAATTGGAATCACAATATATTGATTTGTGTTTAAGATCTGCGCCAAAATATATCTGACAAAGATGACATGGTGAGATGGAAATTACTATTACAATGGAGGTTCATACTACTACAGTGCAGTAAAAGCAACAGCAGCTGAGAACATGAAGACTTTCTTCTAATCTTATTCGATGAAAACGGTCTTTGCGTCTCAAAGAAATTCGCTAACACTGCAACATATATTCGATAATTTTTAGACTATTTAAAATCATGACTCACGAGAAAGATTCCATGCATGACGCATAGCTCAGGATTCTCAACAACCAAAGAGCAGCCAAAGAGCATGACAATCTCTTTGGATGGAATCTCAATATTCAGACGCTCCTTATCCTCTTAGACAGTTGAAGACTACTTTGATACTTTGATACGACTTAACAATAAATAATAGGCCTATGTCTTGAGCATTAAAGTAGTCTTAGAGTGGGAGTGTTAGAAAGTTGAAGACTAGTTTTATGCGTCAGATATTTTCTTGTCATTGAGACCGGACTTCCGGCCGCCTCAGGGCTTACTTCCTATGCTCGATATTAGCTAAAGATAATGTGACTCGTTCTTCAATAGGCCCACACTTTTTCAATAAATATATAATTTTTGTGCTAATTAATAATAAAACTTTATGCTGTAAAAGAATTACTATTCTAACACTTACCTTTCTCGTTCATGCAAGGCAATGCTTTCTCTATCCAAGGAAACTCCTCATTTACGTTTTCCCTGCAGGATTTTGAGCAGCCATACCAAAGCAGAAATGCACACGCCGGCAACACGAAAAGCAAGAGGAGAAGTAGAAGCAAAAGCCATATCCAACCTATAATTATTTAAAATGAAGGGAAATATAAGATACAGTGTACCAAAGCCAATCTACAATTTCTGGGTTTAATGAAATGCAGTTTTGCTCTGCTTGGAAATGCTTAAATCTAAAGGCACAAATCTATATCTCTTTACGCATTATTTTTTTTTAAATCGGTGAAAGTTTGAACAGTTATAGCAGTATGCAAGCATTGTAATGGTTCCATTTTCCGGGAAAAGTGTATATTTGACGACGGCGACTTCTGTCTTATGGTAATGGAAAGTACACTTCTTCATTTCTTAAAATATGGAAGTTTAGGAAACATACCGTCAGCAGAGGATGGCCCTGGTGATAGATTCTCTAAAGAAAATAATTAGAACATTCATTACACTTGCATACATGCATTTATATATAATATACTTTATACTTTAAAATATATACGTGTCTATTAATACAAAAGGCTCATCGCAATCGACCACATAGCATTGCCCAATAGAACACCTTCTATTCTATTAAGCTAATCAGACAGAAGAAAATGCAAATACTAAATGGATATTTTCATTCCATGACTCCCATCTAAATATCTAATGCTTTGACTCAGTTGTTCTGTAACTTGACAACATAAGATTATATGCAATGCAAGAGACATTTTACGAAATAATTTCTAATAATAATTATTATTAGGCATCGGTCAATCTTCAACACTGTTACCGTTCCAACTTCCCTTGCATGTCTTGTTTCCCTTACACGCTTTCCTCCTTCCTTTCCTTCGTCCATTATCATTCATCTGACCCCCGTTCATCTCCTCCGTTCCTGTTCTCATCTTTAACACAACTCATAATATACTGTTTCACTCTTGCTTTTCCCTAAGACACGGTCTCCAAAGCCATACTTCGGCGTTGCAGTCCAAGAATCCGCTTTAGTGAGAGATAAAAGGAGACGGAATGGATAGGGATAAAAGGACAATCTTCGTCATTCAGTCCATCGCCCAACTGTCGAATAGACCTACTTCCGGGTGCGTTCAGTTGCTCTCTGTTATAGCGGCTCAGCAATAAATGAACATTTTCACTGGCGACCGAAGCTCGATCATACGTATCATACGTATTATATTTTTCGTATCATATGCACGTATTTTAACGTATGACTCTTTATCATACGCGCTATCATACGTTAGCAAAAATACCTTAGGTCTACCCAGCCATGAAATTGCGTCACTTACTGCAGTCTGTTAACCATTTATCTGCGCAAAGAAATTAAAAGGAAACAAGTGTTAACGAAGTGAATTTCGGGATCAGTTACAGTGTCGTGGCGTGACGTCGCAATTGATATTGCTCGCTAAGTAAGCAAATTATAAGTAACCGAGCGGACTTATAAAATACGCGTATCATACGCGTATTTTATTTTCTTATTCATACGCACGTATTTTAACGTATTTTATTTTGTCATACGCGTATGATCGAGCTTTGCTGGCGACGTCTAAAATCCCTCCCAAGTCTGAAGCCGAGTCTCATTATGCTGCACGTGACTTCATTCACTTTAACAATCGCATGAGCTTTGGCGCTACATCAATAATCAATCATGTAGATGCAGTAGTGGTATCAATTGCTGCTTACTGCGAAGGACTATAGGATGATGCATTATTATTATTATTATTATTATTATTATTATTATTATTATTATTATTATTATTATTATTATTATTATCATCATCATCATCATCATCATCATCATCACCATTAAGATCAAGCTATTCATCGGAATCATATTTTGTGAATAAAGAGCTATTCACATACAAAGAGGCAACCGACATAACACCTTAAACTAATTTACGTTCGGCAATTTTTGTATCCAGAAACTAAACTCGCGAATGAGCCCAGCGCATTTGTTGGATTGGCGCATGAACGACAATTATGAGACATCACTTGCAAACATCTTGTCAAAAGTAGTAGATGAAAGCTGAATCAAGCATCAGGCATGAGAAATAATCAAAGATCAAACAAAAAAGGAAACAAACAAAGCGCTAAAATGAACAGAACGAAAGAAATGAAATATTTCCAGTGTTAGCATTCACTTCTTACTCGAAAGCAATCAAAAGTAAATAGTGTTGAGTTTCAAAGGCTGTTTGTTGATTAAAAAATCATTGAATTTTAGAAACATTTGATGCCATTGGGAATTCTATATTGGCATTATACATATATGAGGAGCAATATTTCTTAAAATTAAAATTCAGCAACAAACATTATTATTATGAATTCATAATTGAAATCTATTCCCAGACCGGTTTCTTAAAGCTCGATATAATTTACAGTAAGTGTACAAGATCCACAAAATCTGCTTCCAACATTTAATTATATGTCTTCCTTAAGAAGAAATTTATTATTTTCAGAAACTGAAATCCCACGATTTGTGATTTGAAATTAGGACGCAATCATAATAAAATACTGTCATGTAGACGTGTTTAAATTTCAATTCCCGTTGTTTACCTGGCGGAGTAATTTCTGTCGTATTGCTTCCAATGAAACTGCGACCGTTGATGGTATTGTTGGCTACGCATTTGTAAGAACCTGACGTAGTTACGACTGTTTGTTGATCGGTCGAGATTTGGTTTTGACATTGATCGTACCAGACATAAGTAGGATTTGGTATGCCGTTTGCCGTGCATGTTAGGAGAGTTGCGGTGACATTTTCTGTACTTTTCGTAGCGTTTCCACAGCTGTACGCGTTGGCATTGCTTTGAAGACTGATCTTGTTACCAGTTTCAATTTTAGAGATCTTTGATGCAATGTTCGTAGACTGTGTAATATTGACTTCGGAAACACCTTCTGTTAAAAACCAAAATAAAAATACATTCACTATCGGGAAATCCTGAAGGTTTGCTTCTGATGCAAGAGATTCAAGCAGGTTGAGTTATTTTTGTCGGTGTTTTCAATGAATATTTAGCCAAATTAACGATCCCATAAAGGCAAAATTGAGAGCAACTGTTAAAAATACTTTCACCCCAACTCAATAATTTTGTTAAACGTACTCTAAGTGCAGGGTTTAATCTAGGCCGTTTCCGGGGGAAATTGCCTTTTCCCCGGAAATTTCAAATTCCTCCGGAAATTTTGGCATACTACATCAACTAACAACGGCCCTCTAGCTGAATTCCCCCCGGCTTTTTCAGTTTCACTCCGGCTTTGTTATTTTCCCCCGGAGTCCAGGAGTCTGGATTAAACACTGTCTAAGTGGAAGTGGAAATACACCTGAAGATTGGTTTTTGCTGGTCTCTAAGTTGTTAAATGCTCAAAGCTGCTGCAGAATGAAATTTGACTGACCATTCAGTACAATGCTCTGCAAATGGTTTTGCGGCCAAAACACAGGCTAACCCCATGATGGGCATTCTTCCTCTTTTTCTACATAGACTTATTCATCCGCTTGTGCAGAATACATTGCAACTGTTTAATAATCAGACAATTTTGTCGTCTTTCTCAATTTCTCCAATCAGTAATTTTTAATCGTTCCTCGTAGTCATGTAAACCACACGTGCTATTTCTTGTTGTGGCTATTTTTCTTCTGTCAGGAAACTTCTTAAATATTTAGAAAAAGGATGGCTTATGCGTTGGGTTAGCTCATGGAGTGGGGTGGGTGGGGTCAGGTTGGATCAGAAATTTAGGCAGTTATGTTGGATTGAGTCGGGTTGGGTTGCACCATTGAAATGTTTAAAATGAAATTAGGCAGAAATATAAATGATTATTAACAAATAAATAAGATTGTATCCATGTTACATTTGATCTGTTTTACACTAATGTTCTTGTTTCATGAAATCCGTCCTTCTAGTTCTCGATGTATACTTTTGTCAAGACTCGTTTAATGCACATTTTATGCAGTAATTGTCGCTAACTAACGAACTTGTTGACTTTAGTTAGTTGATGCTTCGTTGGGGTAGGGTGGGCGAATGCTTCCAATTGTCGGCGTAGGTTGGGTGGGTTGGAGATTTGATGGGTCGGGTTCAAAAAAGGACCCATGGCTATCTCTGATTCAGACTCCTAGACATTCTCCATTAGTGTATATTATTACCAAGGAAACCCTTGTGAATGAGTGGGATCTTTACAATTCGAAAATGTCGAAAATGGCCAAACATTTGATGATGCTATATATGGATGACCCTTTAATGTAGACGTGACAAGTAATGCTAACTCCAAAACGGCAGAAAGGATGGCTATTTCTAGTATGATTTTTACTGTTTCGTAAATTTCATTAGCACTACTTGTATACACTTGAAATGTAAGTATGTTTATCACTATACGAAGATGAATTATTACTCCAAGAATTGACTTACTACATTTGTCCATTGTGAATGCACTGTCATCGTCTAGCTTATATGTTACACTGGCTGTATGATTGTTTCCGTTGATAGCATTAGTAACTGAACAGACGTATTCTCCTCCGAATTCCGCTGTAATACGTGTTCCGCTAACAACTTCATTACGAATGACGTCCAACCAGTGAATGTCATGTGGAGGAGGATAAGCATAGGGATGACATTCGAGGATTTTGTACTCACACTTGCCAGATTCTTCTACGTGAGATGTTTCGTTAATGCTGGACTCATTAAATTTAATGCCTGTAAAACAAAAACACATTAACTGCATTGTATGAAGTCAGATGCATACCCATAAATATTGTTTTTAGTTGGTTATTGCATTATCTTCGTCGCACAACTCTGACGGACAGTTAATCATTTTGAAAACCGGTTTTATTCGCAACAGTATTTTGCGGCTATTTCTGAGTTGCATATGAATTTGTTAAAATCGACGGTAGAGATATTTTACCATAAATTCTATCTGGACATATAATAAGAGCACCGCTGATACAGCCACACACACACACACACACATATATATATATATATACCTTTAGGTTCTACCATTCCTTCACCGCATGAAGACGGTTAACATTGAGAGAAAATGTTCGCATGAATTCGAATGTGAGCTGTACTTCTTTAGATCATGCAGCAATATGGAAGAAATGCCAATCGTGTCTCTGGAGAAAGCTATAGGCCTATATAGCAACCAAAATACTACCCCTTGGCACCTCTTTCTCATGGAATATTGCATATATAGCTGTTTATTTGAACTCTAGATTGCAATTTTCGATTTGCACAATTTTGCATAGATTTCATTTTACAGTTTTCAACCCATGCGGTGTATGCCCTCTTCTGAGCAAGCCGAATTCTCTAGTATGCATTTGGAATTACATGGAAGAATCTAAAGGGTGTAACAAACGTTTCTGACCCACGTGTCTCATTGAAGTGAAACATTACTTGCTTACACTGTGAACCAAAAAATCCCGAGCCCATTTTATTTTGTCAAATTTTAACCAATTTTTGATCGCGTGAAACGAGCTAGGCAATTGGCTGCAGTCAACTCCTTCGCACAGCGCCTTCTTCAGACACTTCAACTGCAGATCGTCGTGAATAATAACACTGGTCTACATTTTTAAAAAAAAATTTCTGCTGACCTAGGTATTTTTGCTGATTTTACCCAATTGAGAGGTGCTGATTCCAGATATGAAGTCAAAAATTATGCAACACGTCAAATTTTTTCGCAAATTAGGAATGCTTAATTAAAGGTGTTAAAGTCAAACATAAGGGAAAATAGGAAATTCTGAAGAACCGATAACACGTAATATTTTTTATTCAGCCCAAAAATGAGTCTGTCTTCTAACCAAGAGAGCAATAAGAGCAATAGCTAGTTGCTTAAATTTAAGTTTTGAGAAAGGAATCTTCTTTTTTTGGATGCTCCGGTATAGTTATGGTCACAGTTGTCACGCTGTAAACACCAGCAGTGTGAAGGTCAAGGATGGATTTACCTATCCTGTCCTCGACATTATAATCGATGCGCATAGGTTAGCTATATCAAGATGAGTTATGAGTCGGATCAACCGAGAAATCATGTAAAGCAACACAGCGGTGGTATTTCAAATATTATTAAAATGTCATCTGTCTTCCACCTAACAACATGTAAATTAGATTAACAATTTCTCAGCAATATATATCAGTTACTTAATTTACTATTCTATTATTAGTCTACCCAGAGGCTGGTCAATTAACAAGAAAACTTATCACTTCCTCCCCATCTTTTGTGATCCAAGGATGATCTCTTTTCCATCGTTCTTTCTCGACTCTCGGTGTTGACCGTGAAGATTTGTTGAGTAGTTTCGAACGGAATTCTTCTTACTTCCTGCGTCTATGCACAAATGTCCATGTCGTCAGAGCTGCCGTTGAATGTCTTCGACGATCCTCCTCTGCTTCTTCTTTAACGTCCCGATATAATCGTCTCGAAAGATAGTTCGTTGACTTCACGATTAGGCCTATCCCTCATTACTGAATTTTTCTACACTATAGCTTTATCGTTTTCTATGACAGATGTGTCATAATCATCATTCACGCCACGAATCCAGTTTCTTCGTAAACGAAATCCCCACGAGAGGTGTCCATAAACCGTCTGCTGTATGACCCCCTCTTCCTCTCAACGTATTTATATTTTCTTTAGCGCCCTCTGGCTGTCCATCGACGTCGCAGTCACGTTCCGATTGGTTGATGACAGGCTCCCAAGTCCTCCCACATCTATTATTATTCATAAGCGACCAGCCTCAACGACCAGCCTCAATTAATATAATCACTTTTCTTAACCTGAACGATTTTAACATATATTGAGACCATCACATATGCCCCCCTTTTAAAAAGTCATTTATGACGATTAAACAGTCTCATTATGTTAACAATCGTCAGACATGCCAATCATTACAATTTCCATCAATTAATAAAAGTCTATTCACAGCTACTACTGATTATGTGTGCTTAACGTCGCATTAAACATCGACTAAACATGCAAGTACTCAAACAGAACAAAACTAAATGCGACCTTACTTTATCTCTTCAGCAATTCCACTTTAAGCTTTATATAACACAAATATGCTGCTTCTAGATGAATAAACTCAGTTATGCAAATGTAGGCTATGACTACTATTTCAACTCTCCAATGGTCACACTCATTACCTTGCTTGCTTAAGAATCAACCAAAGGCGACTTAAACAGTCTAATATCTTATTATCTTCTCCCTTGATATACTTAATATAAAATTACAAAACTAAGTTACTAATTGCTAGAGCCCACCTCATTACTCTCACATTAAACATGGAATATAACATGCAATATACTCTAAGGTCATGACTCATCGGTCATCATTTTAATTCTAACAATGAAATTTAAAGTAATCCGCCATCGCATCGTGGTTTCCCTACATATTCCCTAGTCTTATTTCGAACTAATAATTGCTACTGAATGAATTCACAATGAATTAACGATAACAAGGGCTGCCTATAAATAACCTCAGCTTCTTTACCTTCTAGACTGCTTTCTAAAGTCAAAATCACGTCCCTTTAAAAATGTCTCTGACTCGTTTTCACATACAGCAGAAGCATATCCGTTGGCTTTCCATTGTCTGGCTTTCAATTTCGTATTCCAGTGCAGATTTCCAAATAATTCGGAGTTTGTCTTCTCAATATTGAACAAACTATTACCAACAACCATGCAGCGATAATCTCACATTCATCATACGGAAATAAATGTGGACTCCCGCCACAGTTGCTGTCTTTAAATCATCCACAACCCCTAGCCGGTTAATAAATGGTTTGTGAGCCCCAACCAGTCTGATATTTAATTTCTCAATTATCTCCACTGCTCTCAATGTGGAATCCTTTTGTAAGAACACAAGTCCCAGATCTGTTCCATCATCCCGCAGCAAATTAATAACTCCCGGATCTCTGAAATCCTTAGTAGAAGAACTTTCCTCGGTTACACATGACAGATCATCGTTTCCTTGTATTTCTCTTTGATCTCCATAACTCCTGCGAGTTGAAAGCGACTTCTCTCTTCTCTTAGCAATTTCACATTCGAATAAAATCTTCTTCCAATTCATGTACCTCTGTATCTTAACTTTTCTCGAAGATCTTTGCTTTAAGCAGCGCCTCGGACAGACGACTTTTCTACCAAATAATTCCATTGATCCAAATTTGATCTTCCGTTTCTTGAAAAACTTCAGTAACATACTTTTCTTCGATTTATCCGTAATGTCTTTCGCACACACTTCAGATCTATTTTCTTTATCCTCTTCATTGTCTCTTTTTGAATATCTCTGCGGTCTGAAATTTCCATAATTAGTCTTTTGCACAGTACCTTTGACAACCACGAGACAACCTGAAATATCTTCGTCATTTTTCTCTTTGCCTCTGCACTGAGTTGCATCTAGGATCTTTAACTGAACGAATCCAAAAGCCAGCTTCTCTTGATTTCCTCTGATTGGATTCTTCCATTCAGCAAGCTCGCCAAATCCACGCAAAGCTTTTCGAGAATAACCTTTCTCGCATCTAGAACTTCCATTACCGTCACTACGCCAATTTAACTTCACCTCCCACCATAGATTCAGCTTCTCTCCGTAATCTCCAGACAAATTAGCATTCTTCAACGTTTGTCCAAGGAAACTCTTCACATCACCCAAAGCGTCCCTTCTACAATACGAGATTAACACATAATTTCCATTAGCTTCACGCTCGAATATTAGATTCCGAAGGTTTTCACGATCTTCATCAACTTCTGAGCTTTCGTATTCGTTTCCAACTGCTCTCACAAGTGCAATCCGAATGACCGTTGATTCTGTCATCTCCTTTACTTTGTACTTCATTCTTCTTCTTCTTTCCTTGAGACCAAATTGAATCCCAAGTGCTGTATATACGTCTTCCTTCTCCCAATTCTTTTGTTTCTTCCCGTTCGCCTTGACGATACTACCAGCATAATTAGATAGTAATATACTTTCTTTAAGTCTGATTGAGCTCTTCATGGCAGAAACTTTTAAATGCAACTCCATATGACCAATCCAATTTCGAAATCTGAGTTCATTTCTTTCCTCGATAACAAAGCATTCGATAACAAAGCATTCGAAACTTTTACCAAAGTCTCTTAGAAGCGCTTGCAGCAGATCATTTGTTGTCGAATACAGAAGATTGCTAATGATCGAAGATTCCATTACTTTTCTCGTCTCCCAATTAAAGCACTCTACCGATATGTCATTTTCCTCCTCGCCTGAAGGAATTTCAATTCGCCGAAACCCCTGTCTCTCCTCTCCTTTCAGATTTCCTGTCCATTCCTTAATCTCTACATTCCCATCGCTCGCTGACATTTTAACTGCTGCCTTTCTGTAGAGCCATACTTTCTCAATTTCCTTTACTCCTCTCCTTTCAAGCGTGACATCCGATGTAGGCAAAACTAATAATTGGGGTTCTTTGCAAACCGTCACCGCTGAACCGTGTCTCCCATGACAAAAGTTCAAATCTCCAAATTTCCTCATAATTGTCGGACACATGACAATAAATTTTCGTCTCCCGTCGTTAACTTCAGCAGTTGACCTTCCTGCGATAGATTCGTTGACCACGTCGTTAGTCGAATTGTTCTCCTCTTCTTCTCCTTCTTCCTCTCCTTCTTCTCTTTCTTTTTCGTCTTCACCTTCTTCTTCTTCCTTCTCCTCTGCTTCCTCTTCTCCTTCTTTCTTTCCTTCTTCTTCTTCTTCTTCTTCTTCATCATCATCTTCTTCTTCTTCTTCCTCTTCTTCTTCATCATCTTCTTCTTCTTCTTCCTCTTCTTCATCATCTTCTTTTTCTTCTTCTTCTTCTTCTTCTTCTTCTTGTTCTTCTTCATCATCTTCTTCTTCTTCTTCTTCTTCTTCATCATCATCTTCTTCTTCTTCTTCTTCTTCCTCCATCCGAGCAATTAGTGTCATCCTTTCATGAGCACAGTTCTCTGACAACGAATGGTTTATAATTACTTCCGCAGCAGGTGGTCTCTTCTTCACCCCTTCTCTTTCGTCTTCCTCCTGACCTGTAAGTTGCCAGCCCAAAGTATCTGTGTCACGTCCTCCCGTATAGCTATCGTTGAAATGGTAGACCCCTCGCTTTCCCGCATTCCTTCTTGGCGAAATCGGATCTTCTCTGAAGATTGCCCCGTCTTCTAACATACAATAATCGTGTATTCCATCGGCTGTACCATTAAGACTCAGGGTAGAAATTTCAAATGGGGTCGAATAATTATTCCCATCTGCTATCAGTTGAAGAATCTCATTTTCCTCTTGTGGGTCACAAGGTTGACCTCGGCCTGCATTCACTTTAGCTGTCATCTGGACAAAATCTTTCCCTCTTCCTTCTGTGTCAGGTATCCTGTTTCCGCTATTCCGACGCTCCTCATTGTGTAGACGTGTACTCTGCTCTCTGTCTGACCTTTCAATCGTCTCTTTGTCTTGTTGAACTTCCCAGTTTCCACGTTGAAACTTCAATTCATGGTCGGCTTGTTTCACAACCACCTCCTTCATTTTCTCCTCAGAATTTTCCGCTGGCACCTGCTTGTCTTTGTCATCAACTGTACGTTTACTCGTCTTCCTGGCAGCAATTTGTTTATCAAGCTGTTCCAGCTTTAATAGTAGTTCGGCTTTCTTGAGTTCATACTGTCTTCGCTCTCTCTCCTCTTCTCGTCTTTCCTTTTCAGCTTCTCGTCTTTCCTTTTCAGCTTCTCGTCTTTCATTTTCAGCTTCCTTTTGTCGTAATCTTTCAAATTCTTTCTTTGCAAAATCCTGAAGCGCCACACCTTTGTGGCCTAGTTGTCTGCCTAACTGAACAATTTCTTTATATTCTGACGTCATGTCGATATCATGTAACAATCCTCTTAATTATATCAATAGGCGCTATACAAATCTCCTTTTCTTTACAACGACTCTCTTGACTATATCAGTGGCGCTATATCAAATCTCTTCTCTTATACTATAGCCTGGTGCTATATAACTTTCGGCCTGTTGCTCTTAATCTTTCGTATTAGCGTGGCGCTAAACAATTCTCACGACTATAGCTCACTATAGCTATAAGCAAGTCTTCTCCTACTTCACACTTCACTATCTTGGCGATAGCATTCAGCACTATACTCCTAATTATTTAATAGCTAGGTGCTATAAAAGTCTCATCACCTATAGCTCTTGGGCTATATAAAATCAATCTTACTTCACTGTTCAACTATAAGCTTGGTGCTAAAATTTCTCTTAAACTATTACCATTGTTACACTGTGTTGCCCTCTTCAAGGCGTATAGATCCTATTCTCTTTTCACTTATAGCGCGTTTCACCAACTGCATACGATTAAATTGTAATAATCCACGGCCGGGCCCCCATATGTGAAGGTCAAGGATGGATTTACCTATCCTGTCCTCGACATTATAATCGATGCGCATAGGTTAGCTATATCAAGATGAGTTATGAGTCGGATCAACCGAGAAATCATGTAAAGCAACACAGCGGTGGTATTTCAAATATTATTAAAATGTCATCTGTCTTCCACCTAACAACATGTAAATTAGATTAACAATTTCTCAGCAATATATATCAGTTACTTAATTTACTATTCTATTATTAGTCTACCTAGAGGCTGGTCAATTAACAAGAAAACTTATCACTTCCCTCCCCATCTTTGTGATCCAAGGATGATCTCTTTTCCATCGTTCTTTCTCGACTCTCGGTGTTGACCGTGAAGATTTGTTGAGTAGTTTCGAACGGAATTCTTCTTACTTCCCTGCGTCTATGCACAAATGTCCATGTCGTCAGAGCTGCCGTTGAATGTCTTCGACGATCCTCCTCTGCTTCTTCTTTAACGTCCCGATATAATCGTCTCGAAAGATAGTTCGTTGACTTCACGATTAGGCCTATCCCTCATTACTGAATTTTTCTACACTATAGCTTTATCGTTTTCTATGACAGATGTGTCATAATCATCATTCACGCCACGAATCCAGTTTCTTCGTAAACGAAATCCCCACGAGAGGTGTCCATAAACCGTCTGCTGTATGACCCCCTCTTCCTCTCAACGTATTTATATTTTCTTTAGCGCCCTCTGGCTGTCCATCGACGTCGCAGTCACGTTCCGATTGGTTGATGACAGGCTCCCAAGTCCTCCCACATCTATTATTATTCATAAGCGACCAGCCTCAACGACCAGCCTCAATTAATATAATCACTTTTCTTAACCTGAACGATTTTAACATATATTGAGACCATCACAAGCAGTACTTAGTCTGCCATAATGTTCGAGTTCCATCTGCCTTGATATCTACGTTCCATGGTCTTGATGTCTTGATGGAAGCATTCTCCTTGTTCTTCACTCATAGCTCCAAGATTTGAAGTTCAGATAGCTATGAAAGAAATGCAACTTGACACTCATGTTTGCTCCCAGTCTTCGAAAAGCAATCTTCGAATTTTTAACTGAAAGGTCATAATTCTCGACTCTTAAGTTGCCAAGTAAGTCAGTAATCAGGTCGCAAAAAGCATCTTGTCTACAACTATAACATCCCATTGATTCAAAAAGTCCTTTGCTGTTGATGCAGTATACAAACTCCTCCTCCATATGGAAATGTTTGAAAAGATTCATTCTCTCTGCCATGATACATAAGCGTGGTTCCTGGGGCCAACACTGAACAGATTCTTTTCCTTCAGTCTTGAACCCAGTAACTCTGCTGACGGCTTCGGCAGATCTAGGTCTCATATTAGGTCATTAAACTCAGCTTGCTTCAATGTTTGGTGCATTCCAGCGTCAACTTCTAAGGCCACGAAATCTTCGCAATCGGTGTCTGTTGACTGACAAAATTCATCTTCGTAAGAAACTCCCAAAGTAGTGCAAATAGGTACAGGAACTTTGTCACAGTGAGCAACTGGTCTCAGAGCAGAGGGGAGATTTGGGTACTGGATGGAAGATTTTGCCTTTGTGGACATGCCTGAAATATTTACCAGACAGAAGTAGCAGTCATCAACATGCATGGTTTCGAGGCTCTCGCCACACCATTGGAACTCCAAAGTTAAGACTTTTTCTCTGACCTTTAGTCACATTATGAACTGTCTGAGGCTTTCAACACATGTCCTGCACACTTTATGTGGTGCCCAAGGTTTTCCTGGTCACTCAATTTAACTGCGAAATATGCATGCTAAGCTTTATGCACAAATTCAGACACCTATCTCCTTTGTTTAGGTGTTGTAAAGCAACCTCAGATGTAGCAAAATTTGTCAGGATCATTCCTGCACTGCTCACGAAGTGTTCGGGTGCTGGGTGACATATTCCACAGAAAGCTAGTTAGAATAGTTAAATTTACTGCGACTTGTAAGCCTCATGAACGACTGAATGCTGCCGTCGGTTTCACGCTGCTTATATAGGCCTATATCCATAAAATGCTGACGTCTGCAGTTTAAAACTGCCTATTAAACTGTTGTATTATTAAATAGTTATGCCCACTGCATATTAAGCATATCTTTTGCACATCCTTAACTTTTTGCATATTCAATATAGCTAAAGAATTATAATACATAATGCTACATTATTACAGTAAACAGTAAATCAGTAAACAGCGTTTTGCGGAAAAACTGGACGTGATAGGAGAAAATGGGTGTGATTTTTGGATTCAGCACACCAAAATACATAAAGATCACATGTTGTCTTCAAGTCAGCAAAATTGACGTAGACCAGTGCAATAACTCTTCAAAATAGCATCTCCAGTTAATCTGTTAATCTACAGAATTACATAATTTACGCTCCGACTGCAGTCAATAAACGTGACATTACAGATGAGAGACTGCTTCGCATACGCACAACGTTCAGGAAGTCAGCAATGGTTTGCATTGTTGTATCGAAACTGGACTCCGTGATTGAGACGGAATATCAAGGTGAGCGACGTTTATTACTGTGACGTGGCGCTGCAGGAGATGCCTTCTGCCATCCGCTCACTATAATTGTTCCGTCTGTTCACATTTGCCACAGTCGTAATAATGTTGCGAATTTCAAGGGGTGCAGTTTCAACGGAGTGAAACTTTCGGTAGGTAGACTGGAGAGAGAGAGAGAGAGAGAGAGAGAGAGATAAAGAGAGTTGGAGGAAACGGCCAATCACTGATTTACATTCAACTGTTCAACTTTATACTAACATGAAGTGTTTATCTGCGGAGTTTCCCAATTGAACGTAAGGCTGGGTGCACTGGAGTCACAATTTGTCGGCTGACCTTTCGGTGGATTGAAGTAAAGAGTGCAGACATAGGATGGAACAGAGGGAATCGTGGCTGTTACTGTGATATGGGATGATGATGTCGTATTTGTCACAGTTTCTGAACTTGGAATCGTATTATTAGGATTCAATGTCCATTTGAAAGAAGGATGCAACGGAGGCAGTGCAATTGATGATGGTGGTGTTGGTGCAACTGGTAATGGTCCACTGTATTTGACTGTCAATTCAAAGAAGACATCATCTTCGCAACCTTCTACGACTTCGGTGACGTTGTTCGTAATAGTTGAATTCGTATCTGAAAAATAAGTGATCAGTAAAACGTTTATTTTAGACAGGAAACTAAATATGATTCGAAATGACGTGATTGTGATTGCTGGTTTCAGAAGACGCGATCTGATTGTGTCAAGACTGTACTACATCAGCCGCCCTCGTGTAGGCCTATATCCAACCCGGGTTAAGTTTCATGTCTTGAGAGGTGTTACGCTATCTCTTATTCGAGCTGCCGATTGGATGGGGGGGGGACCAGCCTCCTTGTCGTGTGAGGGTTCAACAGATTTGCATACAACTTTTAATATCGGTATCCGCTCTCTTCTTCAATTTTTCTTAAACAATATATTTGCTAATATGCTATCAGCTGCCACGAAACTAGAGATTCAGACGCTATCTAGACCTGGTCGAACAAAATAATGGCAAAATTCATACAGAGAAATCTTTGTGAATATGATGCAAGCAATTCAGGTATGCGTACCCGTAGCGACGAGAATTGCTTGATACGTTGCAGGACCACTATCACAGGCGTAATATCCTCCGAGCTGTAGATTAGCGCTGAATACGATTAAATTGCACACGGTTGAGTTGAGCTTTTCTGTTCGGAAATTTCCTGAAAAACCGGCGATGATGTTACAGTTGCTGTCCGTCATTCGAATTCCATTTGAACCTCCAGGGTCTCCGTCTGGTGAAAACGACCATTCGATGGCCCTGCTATCGTTAATTGAACAGTTAAAGTAGGAACTCCCTCCAACACTGACCGCTAGATTCTTTGGCTTTTGTACAATTGCTCCTCGTGCGACTGTGAATAAAATTCAAATTTCTACATAAGATCTTAATATTTCAAACCGACACAGCCATTTTAAATCTATCTTCAACAGATCTTCGCTTAATTAGTTATCGCAATGGAATATGATACTTTATAATCTGTATGTTTATGGCAGTGTTCTGTCTATTGGAACTTTCACGAGAAGCGTTTTGAATGCTTCTTCTCCATAAATTATATTTTTAAATTTAAATTTATTTTGTAATGATATTGATTTTGAAGTTTTATCCGACTTAAATCAATGTGTAGTAATCCGCCTTTTAATTAAAGTTAAATCTACAATGGAATAAAATGGAGCAGTACGCATAAGTAAGGAATTTAAAATAAATCGGACATAGGTTGAGTTCTGTCATCTTTCTTATATAAAAGCACTAAATGTATGCAAATTTGTATGAGGATAAACTCTTATACTTTAAATTCGACCAGCAGATGAAATTTCAAAATACGAGCGTATTGAGAACTTATCGAGTGTTGTAAAAGTGAATAAAGTGCGTGAAATTGTAATTTTAAAATAATAAATTGGCATAGGATAATGTAGACAGTATCAATGGCGAGTTTATTGAAAGAGAATCTTGAACGTTAATGAACATTAATGACGTTGAGTTCTGACCTCTCGTCAAAAGAATTAAGATGAGAAGAAGAATCGTTGAAACTTGACTTCTCCGAAGAATCTTCACGATACGTCTAAGATCTTCCATTGCACCTGAACCTTGAAATAACTGAAATTGTTTTTCCAATGTACACTATAAAATTTATACCGGTATTAGCATAAGTATCAGTTGCGTTTTACATTTAGAATCAGTTCAGATGTATTCGCTTTACTTGAAGTCATTCAGTGTCTATAATCCAATAATAACTATTATAATAAAGAGGCCCATTCTTAAAGAGAACAAAATGTAATAATAGGCCTATATACTGTATCTAATCTTTTCTACCTCGCCGAAACATTTTTAAAATTAGAGAAGTGGTCTATATCGTTAACCATAATGCATGTATACTTCCTGAATCTCCATATTTACATGAGGCTTCTGGTACGTTCTAGGCACAGTTTATTTGCATACTAAAGGTCAATCTATCTTCACCTGAAGATAGGTAGGCTTGTCGCTGTCGAGTACTTTAAACTGCGCTCGCTGTCGAATTTATAAATCACATTAAGCCAAGACGTTTACTCGTGGAAATTCAATTTTATGTAAATTGTAGAGCAACATTCATATCGATTATTCAATCGAACAAATGACAATGAGAAATGATTTTATTAATGGCTAATTTGGACTACCATCAGTATTTTTTTAATAGTTAGAAATCAAATCATTAAAATTTATCAGCAATAATTATGGCTCCATGAAGGGATTTGCGATGTAGCCTATGTGACATGTGTGAATAAGTGATTAAGTGCCAGAGAGTGGAAACATAGGAAAGAACGGCGAAGGAGAGGAAGAATAAAACGATTGAAGATTGAACTAATCTCAGAGACGAGGACACAAAAAAGAAGAAAACGAGCACGTATTCACTGATTTCTGGTCACTTCACGCTCTGAAACGAGATTTGAGAAAAGCGATGAAATGATGGAATAAGAAGCTATTTGGGATATAAAGCATTGTGCTGAGATTCTGAAAATCAGCATATTTTTGCTGATAGCAGAAAACGCTTGATCATAGGAGATAGAAGCAGATGGGTTTAGAGTTTTAAGAAGTCCAGAAACGTTTTTAGGCATTTTACTAAATAAAAAGTGTCTATATATTTCGAAACGGAATGAATAGAAATCAGCGCAACATTGAAAGGACAGTAAAACCACCGCGTAGCCCTGGTTTCGGAAATAGGGGCAGGGGTCATGGATCAAGGATTAAAAGAGTCATAGATCATTTTGGGTGAACCATTGGCATCTGTTTTGAATGACTCGGTATAGAGTTCAAATAATGAGTTTGTCTAGTCTCCAAATTTTGTAAATCACAAATTAAGATTTGAACGCAATATTATTCTTTGTTCAACAGATAGGCTAAACAGCCAGTGGCGGACAGTGCTGTGCTAGTTACTTGAAAAATGTAACTAGTTAGGGTTACAGTTACAAGTGATAGAAAGTAACTAGTTACTGAGATTAGTTACTAGTTTCCAAAAGTAACTAGTTACATTACTACTTACTCAATAAAGTAACTAGTTACTTACTAGTTACATGGCTTGTTTTCGATGCTGCACAGCCTGCTCTTAGGTATCAAAACGTACAATAATCAACGAACAATCGAAGATAATTTCGAATTCTGTGTAACTAACAGTCACAGTTCCCTAATAGGCAACATTAAACAAGCAGTGTAGTCTATTGACACAAAACATGCGTCAATGTTTAACCGATGTTCATTGTTCAAATTACATTTTTATTAGCTCTCAACAGTAAAAGCATTTCGAAGAGCTCGTCAGTTAGACTCTTTCTTCGTGGTGTAAGAATCTGCCTGCCCACACTCAAAAGTCTCTCTACTGTTTACTGCTTTTCGTCAGTTAATTATTGAAGGTTACTGCTTTTATTATCGCTCAAATACAACATGGAGTTTATATCAGAAGTAAAGTACTAGAGGCTAGTGCATGATGGTGGCAGTGCGATCTATGGTTACCAGTCATGTGAAACAGGACGAACGCCTGGTGTTCCGGTATGTAGGTTGTTGTTAATGCAGTAACTCAGTGACAGTGAGTCGCATAATGCAAACGCTTGAAATGCAATAACACTTATAAAAGTAACTAGTTACGGTAACTAGTAACTAGCGTTACTAGTTACTCAAAATAGTAACTAGTCACTGACAATAGTTACTCTCGGCTGAAAGTAACTAGTTACTCCACTAGTTACTCAAAATAGTAACTAGTTACAGTAACTAGCGTTACTGTAACTAGTTACTACCCAGCACTGGTGGCGGATTTACCACGGTACAAATGGTCCTTCGGTACAGGGCCAACCTACACAATAAAAATAAAAATAGGGGCCCACCTTTTTTATTAACAATATTTTAAAATGATTTTCTATTATTTCTTTCTTTAAATAGCTTATTTTCAGAATATAGACTTTCGTTTGAAAAAAACGAAAAACAGAAATTCGTGTACATGCAACCATATTTGTCACGCAACGTCCTGAAAAGCTTAATTGATAAGCAGAAAAAGGTCATCACCACTTTTTCACATTTGATCAGAAAATCTGTAACTTTTCCGACAGTTCTCCGAGATTTTGAACAAATCTAAAGTTTCACCGACAATATGAAGACTATTGGTTCACAGAATTTTTATTCGGTGGGCCTCAGTGGAAATACGTGTACCGGGCCTAAGAAATGTTGATCCGCCATTTGACCCAGGATTCATGACCTGTCGACTGATTGCCATCTCTGACCCAAAACATTCGCACTTAACATTTTTCTACTCGTTTTTTTAGGTGCGCTTAGAACTGAAACTGAAACTAGTAAGAGTGGGAATGTTATAACTGGTGCTATATCATTTTATCATCGTCGTCATAGTCGTAGTCATCGTTACGTAAAAAAGCTTTTGAAAGATTATATTTATTAGACATTGCGTAGATCCGTGCGGATGGCAAGACGGAAACGGGAAAATGGAAATGAAAATGTCCAGTAAAAGTTAAGTACAATCGTGCATTGAATGTTCTATTCATTCTATCGAAATGGCTCGTTCCGATCCATCTTATCATCGGCAAATACACGTTAGATAATGTATATTTATATAATAAATATAATATAGATATTAGATATAGATAATAGATAGATATAGATAATAATATATTGCAGTATCATCGTTATATGTTTTCTGTCCTGAGACAGGTTCAGGCTCCATAGCAGTAGATGTTCTTTAAAATATCGAACTCGAATCATATTGTTAAAATGTCATCGACATTTGACGCTGCTTTTACAGGTCTCATCATAGATCCTTTAAGTGGGTCGTGGGTCTCATAATATCAAAACGACGCAATTCAATATTCTGAAGGTCTAAGCCAATGTGCTGCATATGAAGATGAATACAGAATAACTAAGTGATAAGGGTACAGACCCTCACTGTCCATACGATTAGAAGAACTACACTGAAAGTTAATCATGGCGTCTTCCTGTGTCTGTGGTTCAGTCGAGTGAAACAATGCATTAGGGGTCCTTAACCTTCTCCGAGGGGGAATTGACAAAGCCGGAGGGAAGTCAGCTAGGGGGCTGCTGTTAGTTTTATTTATTTATTTATTGACAATTTATATAGCGCAGTAGACAAGGCTAAGGCCTACAACAAAAGCGCTTAACACAATTCATATCCAATATTAAATAAATGTGTCTTCAAATTTCTAATGAAAAGTCCAGCTGAGACTGCTCCAGTCACATTGTCTGGAAGAGAGTTCCACAGGGCGGGATTCCCCCGCGCGAATGATCTTTCCCCAAACTTAGGGGTCTTGGACGGGGGGAGGGACCAACAACTGCACTCTCCGACTGGACCTAAGAACCGATCTCCTCTCGATCGCAGTCGATCTCCGTACAAGTACAGTTAGATAATCGGGACAGAATGGATCGTGTAAAGCCCGAAACGTAAGCCAACAGCGCTTGTAGACAATGCGCTGTGGAGCACGGAGCCAGTGGAGTCGATCTCTAAGGAGAGGAGTGACGTGGTCACCCCAGCGACAGCCGAAAATCACTCGTGCAGCCTGGTTCAGCACTGATTGTATGCGGTTCAGTCTAGTATCCGGAAGTCCAAGAAGCACACCGTTACAGTAATCAATTCGTGTCAGTACCAGGGCACGCACTAATTTGACAGCCGCGCTCACTGGCAGGTACCGTCGAATTGACCTCACTCTCCGCAGTTGGTAGTGGCAGGAGCGTATCAGATTGTTAACGTGCGCTTCAAAGGATAGAGTCTCATCTAGGACTCATCATCTAGTTGATGTAGTATGCCAAAATTTCCGGAGAAATTTGAAATTTCCAGGGGGAGGGAAGAGCAATTCCCCCCGGAAACGGCCTAGATTAAACCCTGTCCGTGTGAACGCTTCAGTATATTTGACAATATTTGTTTTCTTCGCTCTTTTCTTCCAATGGATCAACAGCGTGATACATTCTTCCAGACTTTCATTTTCAGTCGCCAAAGCTATCTGCCAAATATTACAGAACAAAAGCTTAGTCAAGTGCTGTGTTCAAGCAGGAGTTTCAACACTCGATCTCTTATGATACAAATAACTTCAATATGGTACAACAATAGACAACCTCTTTATTAAAATCAAAATCCTCTTATAATTGAGCAAGCTGTGATTCAAAGCTCTGAAAAAATCCGTCGCTTCTACTGCAGCTGTTAGTGCACTACTGTTTCTGCCTAAAATCACTTTCTTTGATCAACTCATTCCATATGCTACATATGAGTCATCTCATTTTTGTCATTCTTAAATGCTTGAAAAAACTAATAGCAATGGTGCATCCAATGCAAAAGAACTTTAATTTTGATATTATTCTTCCCACCCCTAAGAATACCTTTCCGCATCCCAGGAAACCACCTGACAAAAACCCTGTAATACATACAGTGTATATTCTATATCTTAATTGTGTATTTGTTGTTGATTTCGATTATCACAGTCGTATGGCGCACTTCTTTATGCGTTGCTTTTAGACAATCCCTGGTAAACAACGGCTGTCGGTGGCTTGGGGTCTCTGTGCAGTTCTTCGTATGGACCTGTTGTTGGTGACTGGTTAACGGTCTTTGAATTTTCCGGTGAAATGTCCGCATATTCCATGGGTCTACTCGATGCTTCTGGAAAGCACAGATTTCAAAGCGATTTTAAAATGTTGAAAATCAGTTTCAAAATGAAAGATAAAGCAATACGTTTCAGAATTTAATACATAGCTTTTCAATTAATTTAAAGTTTATGTTTATTATAGTCGGCATCCATATTCATCGCGTGGCCAACTGATGGAAATCACAATTGAACCTTTACGCTATCATAATTTGTCTATGTCAAGGTAATTGATTCGCAAAATGATCAATATATTAGCCCTTCGTTTAACATTAACTAAAGCTTTGATTAGTCTACCTGTCGGTGAATTTTTCTTTCTCATGACGGGCAGCAGAATCCAGACGATTAATGCAAGGTTAAGAAGCAGCGAGATGCCGAGGAAGACACCGAGAATAATGACGTCAGTGCTGTCGCATTCTTGATACATCGGATAACTTGGAGCACATTCTACAGAGAAAGAAGCGAACAAGAACTCATATGAAACGAAGCGCTAGATTTCGCAATTGTATCAAGTATTCAAGATCGACATACATATTGATTGCCTCGACATGTTTTGTCTGATTCATTGACGACATTAAAGAATCTTCTACTAAACAATTAATACTTTATATTCAGTAATTCCCAGTTACTCAATAAAACTCCCTCTGCTTTAACGATCGACATACATTAAGCATCAATGTTTATATAATTATTATTACCAAAGTGTCATCGGTACAGCTTGTTATGCACTTTAGGACATTAGTATATAGCTCTTAGGAATGTGCTGATATTGATGGTTTTAGATGATGAGTCTTTCACAACTTAATTATGCTGAGACTCAACTAATCAATTGAAAACTTCTATGGCGCCCTCATCATATCATAATGCCTAGGGCTTCAGTCGGTGACTCACCAAATCAAATCTAAATAAGAGCCAGGTCAGATAGGCGGTAAGGTTGGAGGATTAGGCCATGCCAAACGAAAGGTATGTCTTAAGAATCGATCTAAAAGACGATAGCGTGCTGGTTTTACGAAGTGACATTGGTAGTGAATTCCAAATCTTAGGGTCACACACTGAGAAACAACTAGTGCCAATGACGGTGCGAGAATAAGGAACAACAAATGAAGGTCCTGCCGAATACCTAGTGGAGTGACTGGTAAAAATTGAGGCATGAGCCATGTCTTAATTTAGGATAGCTTGGTTCATTGTTTAACATGGTGGTTCTATGGACTGAAAGGCATATTTTATAATTAGGTGCCATTTTAGACCATCAGGGATTTGACGCTTAAGATAAAACTTACCGCATTTGAGGGGAGGAGCAGCTGAAAGAAAATTAATGAAACATTAATCGCAAACATTTTCAAACATCGCGAAAATGAAATATTAATGGATAAACAAGCAAAAGAAAAACATACGCTAAATAAACAATAAATTTATACAATCACACAATTAATTTAAAAGGATAAAATAGTAGGAGAATTTCTTAGTGTGAATATACTTATTACTAGGTCACACAGGCGTACTTAGCCTCCTAAGGCGCTTTAAAACATATTATTATTATTGTTTAATAATAATAATAATAATATTATTATTATTATTATTATTATTAATTAAATAAAACAAATGGGTTACGTAAAAGCAAAATATAAGATGAGGTACAGTGCTGGCAAACATTGTCCACTACGCTGTAGATTCGAAATTAATCAGATTTTATGTCAAAAAGTGCTATCGTCTGTACAGGTCTTAAGAAGTTTGCACCCAGATAACATACAGTAGGCCTATTGTTTAATAATATTTTTTAATAGGCCTACTTCACAAAAAGGCGTGTAGTAAATGCCCAAAATTAAAATCAAATTGCGTTTACCTGGCAAGTTGAGGTGTATCGTGATACTCTCGCTGAATACGCGATCGTTGATGGTGTTGTTGGCTTGGCATTCGTAAGAGCCAGATGCTCCTGCTGTTATTTGTTGACTGCTAGGTTTTGTATTGCATGGTTCGTTCCAGATGTACGAAGGATTCGGTAAGCCGTCAGCAAAGCAAGTTAAGATGACTTCGGTTGCATTCTCTAGGGTGAATTCTGTGGCGTTTTCACTGCTGAGAAGAGTGATCTTGTTCAACTCTTTAACTGTATGCACTTCTGATGGATTGGTCCCAGACATTGTAATATTGACTTTCGAAACACCCTCTGTTGAAATCAAAATCTTTGATTTTGCTTAAATGTTCAGCAGTAGCAGGAGCTAAAGGCTTTAACCATATTGGTAGTGTATTTTTCAATGATTTCATGCAAAAACTAACGTTTAACAGAAATTAGTAATCTCTACGAAAATGAAGCACAGTCATTTTCATCCGAGCACGTTTGATTGATTTCCTGACGGAGAAATTAAAATACCTAAAATCATGGCATTAAAATCAATCTCCATTACTATTAGGAAAATATTACGTCACTTTCCCGGGATGAAGAAAAGTTGGAACCCATAAATAAAGGCAGTTCTAATGTTAGCATCTTTAAAATAATGACATGATTAGATACTACGCAAAGCAAAGGGTAAACACTCAAAACGCTGCGTTCGTCCCACAGAAATAACTAAACTAACACATTGACTTACTACATTTGTCCATTGTGAATGCACTGTCATCGTTTAGATCATATGTTACACTGGCTGTACGATTGTTCCCTTTGATAATGTTGGTGACTGAACAGACGTATTTTCCTCCGAATTCCGCTGTAATACGACTTCCTTTGACAACTTCATTACGAATGACGTCCAACCAGTGAACATCATGTGGAGGAGGATAAGCATACGGATGACATTCGAGGATTTTCGCCTCACAAATGCCAGATTCAATATAAGACGTCACAGTGATGCTGGACTGATTCAGAATATTGTCTGCAAATCATGAATACATTTTATAGGCTACATACGATCTAATCTTATCTTGAGCTTCTATAGTGCCACTTCGTAATGCACAGGATCATCGGGGATGGTCCATCAAATCAAAATCATTGAAGATCCTGGTCTAATCCGGGGCATCCGGCCGGACAAACGGGTGACAGTCTATAGTGCAATCTGCATAGGGGCCATCCATAAATGACGTCACGCACTTAGGGGAAGGTTCAAACATTTGTGACGATGTGACGACGGGGGAGGATTCTAGAAATGTGACGTCACATAATAATATATATTTTTAGTAATAGCATAATTACCGCAAACTTGAACGTATTTTACACTTATAATTATTATACTTCATTTTTAAAAAGAATTTGAAAAAGTTTCTGAATATTGTTTCAACAATCAACTATAATAATTATAATGAATATTTTCAAACGAAACAGTAACCTTGACATTGGAAAGACGACAAGATGACGGGGAGAGGGGTTAACGCGTTGCGACGTCATATGTGAGGGTCTGACTTTTGTGACGACGTGTGACGAGGGTGAGGGGTAAAAAACTGCCAAAATCGCGTGACGTCGTTTATGGACGGCCCCTACCTAAAATTTCATTCAATTGAAACTGCTCTCCTGGCTGTTCATGGTTATATTTTGTCTGCTCTGGAAAATGGCAAAGTAACAGCACTTATTTTACTAGACTTGTTTGCGGTTTTCGAAACAATAGACAATGCAATCAATGCTTCTCCGTAGACTTAAGAATGAGCTTTGGTTTGGTTTATCGTGTACTGCATTTTTAAGTGATCTAAATCCTACCTTGAACGTCGCAGTCGCGCTGTTTACTGTAACGGCGTTTAGTCACATTCAGTACAGATAGATATTGGTGCTCCCCAGGGATCTGTTTTAGACCCTCTCCTTTTCACTTTATAAACAATAATAACTCTCGGATAGTGCTTCTTTCGCAGTTCTCTGCTGACTGTCATTTCTACGCTGACGATACACAGTTATTCATTGCCTTTGATGATAAAACCTCTTCGGCGTCACTAGAATATCTATCCGTTTGTCTGCAAAACGTTTAGTCTTTGATATTTAATAATACGCTCGCACTGAACCCTTCAAAAACTTACTTTTTATTTCTTGGTACATCATTTTATGTAAATAAATTTTAAGACATAAATTCCTTTAAATTTGACAACATTTTAACTTAATTTCAGTTCAGTCTCTCCGCAACCTGAGGGTAATATTTGATAAAAGCACGCCTTTTGGCGATCATATAAATAAGGTCAGGAGAGCTGCTCATTTGCAAATCAGAGATATTAGACGAATTCGTGATCTTGTACCCAAACCTAGTCTCATTTCTCTTACCAATGACTTGATTGCTGCAATTCTCTTTACAATGATGTGGCCTAGTCTAATGTGCGGAAGCTTCAAAAGATTCAGAATTCTACTGCTCTGGCCATAACAAAAATTCGTAAGCATGATCATATAAAACCTGTTCTTCAAAAGTTACACTGGCTGCCGGTTGAACAGAGAATTGTATTCAAAACTTGTATCCTGGTGTTTAATTTAAAATGCAGTCTGGTCAACCTCAATACTTAAAATCTATCTTGAATCACCCGAAACACCGCCATTCAACAAGATTTGCTGATTCATTGTTAAATTTCTGGGCCAAAAATCTAGAACTCTCTCTCTCTCTCTCTTTCTGGTTATCAGATCTTCTAATAAACCGAGTATTTTCCGATATGGGCTTAGAGCACATCTCTTCCAATTAGCTGCATTTCCTCCATAGTCTGTCTTGGTGACTGATCTCTGGAATGACCTGGTCTTTTGCGGATGGATTTGAAGTACCATCGATTGATATCCTTAGGTATTAGAACTCGTGCTATATATAAGTGCGTAATTATTATTTTATTATGGTAGATTGTTTGTTAACGTTAACGAATGCGATTGTTTGCATCCACCGAGATAAATCAGGTGGATGTGTTTGAGAATTAGTTCTGAGCAAAACAGCCATCTTTCTCGCATCGACGCTGATACTGTAGCGAGGTCAGTCTAACTTTCGTCTTTGCAGACTGCGAAAATTTCCCAACTCAGTGTCACTTTATAAGTGACAATGTTCGATTCGTCTTCATCTGATTTCAGTTATCCAATATATTGCTGGTTATCCTTTATAATGCCAAACAAATCCAAACACGAGTCTGGTAACGTCACTTTGAAACAAATATCGCATAATTAATGGCAGAAGAAATACCTGCTCATCGGGTGTTAACTCGGTGGAAGGAAAGGCGGCGAGGGAAAGGCTGGCAATCGCCCTCATTCAGCCGTTGCCATGCAAAACTGAAGGCGCTAACCCTTCGGTTCTCCGTACGGGCGCTGAACCTATGGAGTGTACCTTTACCTTTTTACCTTAAGGTAAAAATAAGGTTCACCCTTGAGCTCAATAAACTGGGAGCACAGCAATTAATGATCAGACAATTGCCACTGGAATTTCAATCTTTAAAGTTAAATTTATACTTATATTCAACTGTTTAATGCTTATACTAACATGAAGTATATATCTGTGGAGTTTCCCAATTGAACGTAAGGCTGGGTGCACTCGAGTCACAATTTGTCGGCTGACCTTTCGGTGGATTGAAGTAAAGAGTGCAGACATAGGATGGAATAGAGGGAACCGTAGCTGTTACTATGATATGGGATGATGAAGTCGTATTTGTCACAGTTTCTGAACTTGGAATCGTATTAGCTGGATCTAATTTCAATGTCCATTTGAGAGAAGGATACAGCGGAGGGAGTGCAATTGACGATGGTGGTGTTGGTGTTGGCAATGGTCCACTGTATTTGACTGTCAATTCAAAGAAGACATCATCTTCGCAACCTTCTATGACTTCGGTGACGTTGTTCCTAATAGTTGAATTCGTATCTGCAAAATACATAATCAGTAAAACTTTTATTTTAAGCAAGAAAATAAATATAACTGTAAATGATATTATAGTTATTGATGGTGTCACAAGACATGATCACATCAGTGATCGATTATAAATATGACGTCTGTTCTTCATTGACTGCCTTATCCTGCTTACCCGAGTTAAGTTTCGTGTCTTGACAGCGCTAGCACTTTCTCTTAATGGTGCTTCTCCATCACTTCCGTCAGAGCTACCCTATACGCTTAACTTTATCCCAGGTCGGCAATGTCTTCGGTCCAGAACTCAACGTCTCTTCAGTATGCGCCCACAGCATCAACCTCCTTATTCCTGAAACGAAATTTCGTGTCAGTTGGTTCTATCCTCCGTGTTCCATGCTTTTGGCCCCAATATACGTAATTTAGCAACTTTTGATTCTGAGAACCTCTTTTTGAAACAACTTAAAAACTCACATCTTTATCAATATTAGCGGGAGCGCGTCTGAGTGATTCCTCAGAAGAAACACCGGATAGATATTTTATTGCGTTACATTTCAAAATTCAAGATTGATAGCAAATTGAAATTTGCATTCAATTATTTCGCTAACATTCGTGCTTCTGTCGCACGATATGATAAAAATAATAGTTTGAAATTGTCCCCAAACTATAATAAAACATTTATTTTAAGTTATCATGTCCGCCTTTTAACCATTCATCTCATCCCTAAAAATTGAACAAAAAAGACAAAGATTGGCAGATTACTGTTTGTAGATTGTAGTGCATAAATAATCCGAAGGCAGTACCAGGATCGTTAGACTAGTATGTACAATTGTCTTACAAACATTTGAATTGGAAAGTAGAGCACTCTTTGAGAATAATTCTAGGCTAAATTCTTATTATTCAATAAAATAGAACTGTATTTGTAAAGTGTTGATGTGTAAGACTGATTAACAGCTTATTTGGTTGCCATATAATAAAGATAGAGAAACGATTTTATTTACTTTATTGGCATTTGAGCATTTCATTTCCCATCAATACAATCAATAGGACCCTAACTTTTAAGATAGGACCTAACACAGAGAGATGGGCAAACTTTTTTTTTAAAGAGTCGCATGAAACCTAATTTCATTAGGCGGGCCCCACATAGAAAAAGCCAAACTGTTTATAATTTCAAGTGGGAAAAAGAATTTTAAGTATTTTACTTCTTAGGGATCGGAATTCATTATGGCAATACAATAATACGGTGCAATAGCTGCGATGACTTTGTTGCTTGTCAATACATTTTGGGTAAAGTTGGAGGCGCAAACCCCTTCTTTTGCCCGGGGTGCTGCCAATCTTTCTAAGATTTTAAAATAAAGTGCAATATTTCCATAAAAATTCAAATGATCTCACTTTCTGCCGATCGTGCGCATATTTCTAAATGGTCTCTCGGGCCGCACGGAATCCGGTGGCGGGTCGCATGCTGCCCGCGGGCCGTAGTTTGCTCACCCTTGACCTAACAGATGCTCCGTGTCAGATCGGGCGGCAAACTTCGGCCTTTAATCTATCAGTCAACGCCAGGATATTTCCCAGAAATTGGCGTTCGGGTTGTCTCCCATAGTTGCAGGGATTGCCAATGTTCAGTGCTTCATCTAGATTCATTGGACCCAGGAGGAATAGAAATGGGCGGGGAGGTGGCGGGATTCGATTATTGATCTCCTGAAAAAATGAAAATACAACTCAAAAATATGATTTTTGTTTTCATCGCTTCCATTTTCATACGGTCCATTCTAATTTTCGTGAGGTCAGTAATAGTGGGTCAACTTTCAATTTCCAGAGTTGAATTTCCCTCTTTAGAATTTTAAATTAATAGTCTTGACATCAGTCTGTTTTGGTGATAGCCAACGCCACCCCTGAGAAGAGATGTAGGGGCAGGGTGTGTCTGTTACAAACCGGAGCTGTAACCCCCTCCTCTGCTGGGGGCGCGTATGAAAATCCATAGTCAATGCCTTAATTACGCTATATTAGTATTATAGTCATATTTCAAGCAGCCAGTGTCAGTCATGCGCTAATAAATGCGAAAAATTAGAAACCTCTGTGCCATAAAAATTATGTAAGTTATTTAAATAGCATCTTGCTCGACATTTGGTACTTATTCCAGCAATTCTTGTAGACAATACATGCTTTGAAAGCTGTTTGTATGTTCTATTGGAGCATTTGCATCATGTATACACTTTGCATTTATAATAGGCTTGTGTGGCTAACAACTGCCGTGGTGAAATAAATTTGCATGTAACTTTTAACACCATCGCATGATCTTAACTTCAATTTTTCTTAGCTGAATATTTGATTGCAAGACAACAGAAGTACTGCTATAGGGCTTTCAATGAGACTAGAAGGCGAAGATGCTACTTAAACCCAATCGAAATAATGGCGAAATTCAGATAGAGAAATTTGTGCAAATGTGGCGCAACCAATCAATACCCTTTGACTCAAAAATACAACGAATTCATGAAAATATGGGTAATTAAAATCATGGCTATTCACGTCACTATCGCCATCGCAACCAATTCACCTCCAAGTATGCGTACCCACAACGACGAGAATTGCTTGATACGTTGTAACGCTAACACAGGTGTAATATCCTCCGAGCTGTAGATTAGCGTTGAATACGATTAAATTGCACACGGTTGAGTTAGGCTTTTCTGTTCGGAAATTTCCTGAAAATTTTTGGACGATGTCACAACTGCTGTTCGTCATTACATTTCCAGGTGTAGGTGGGTTTCCAACCGGTGAAAACGCCCAGCTGATGGGCCAGCTACCGTCGTTTGAACAGTTAAAGTAGGAGCTCTCTCCAACACTGACCGCTTGATTCTTTGGCCTTTGTACTATAAATCCTCGTGCGACTGTGAATAAAATTAGAACAAATACATGCAGGTTTTAATATTTCAAGTAAATTCGGCATAACCGGCATTACAATTTTTAGCTCTATCCAGTTTTATTAAAATGTTGTAGCGAATTTAGATAATAGCGTAGAATCCTTAGTAGCAATAGACGCAAGTGAGTCATTAATAATTCATGAGCTTAATCCTTTGACAGGTAGCCGCCCGCATAGGTAGTCAGGCCCAATATAATAATAATAATAGATTGCATAAAGGAAAGACAGGCTGAGTGGTAGACGATTAGTGAATGGCGCGCAGCAATTAGAGAGCGGTGATGAGTGTGAGCTAGCAGGATGAGTGCATGCGGCAGAAATCGTATAAATAGCCGGTTCTGCCATAGATCAGGACCGATGGCCGAGGCGGCGTGTGATGGTAAGAAGGTCCATATAGGTGCGTATATGTGTTTAGGATAGTGCACTATGCACCCTATGCACCCTATGCACCCGTAGGAAGAGTGCACCCTGAGGTTAAGGAAGCACCCTTGAGATTAAGTGCATTGCGAGAGGTGCATTGAGAGAGGTGCATTGCGAAGGTGCATTGAGAAGGGTGCATTGCGAGAGGTGCATTGCGAAGGTGCATTGAGAGAAGTGCATTGCGAGAGGTGCATTGCGAAGGTGCATTGCGAAGGTGCATTGCGAGAGGGGCAGTGCGATAGGTGTGGAGAAAGGTAAGGTGCACGGCGAGAGGCAAGGTGCACGGAGAGAGGCAAGGTGCACGGTGAGAGGTAAGGTGCACGGTAAGAGGCAAGGTGTACGGCGAGAGGCAAGGTGCACAGTGAAAGGTAAGGTGCACGGAGAGGAGTAAGGTGCACGGAGAGTTAAGGGAGAGGAAAGAAGATACATAGAGAGAGGGATTAAGTGTGGAATATAGGAACGGAGTGCAGGTAAAGTGCGCGTAGTGACAGGTGGTAGTAAGAGAGCCTGAGATCTTAGCCAAAAAGCTAAGACGGACGACCACGTGCCTTAGAGTTGAGTCAAACCCCGTGTGCGCCGAACCGGGCGGAGCCATCTGGAGTTTAGGAGGCGTAAGAACCTCGATAGGCCCGGTTCGCCACAATGTTATAGCTGCATTTTCGCTGAAATGTCAAATTGAAATGACGCCTTGCTATGGAATGCATTCGAATTTCTTTAATGATAGTAGGCTACGCAGTTGTACTTAACTGTGCAATACATCGTCATGTTCCCTAAATTCACGGGCTTTACTATTGACGGCGTATTAATGGTATTTAAAGTTCTCTGAATAATTTATTTTGAGTCAAGTCAAACCTTTAGAAGTGCAGGCAACTGTTTGACAGAACGGCTTTACCTTGCCACCCAATCAGCAGGCTATAGTTACAATGGACTGTGAACTATAGAACTTTTCTATCAATTACTGTAAGCAATTGATATCCTCATAGACATATTACACATTTGCTATTTCAAAATTAACACATTTATGATCGTCGTTATATATGTGTGAATAACCAAATATTTACCTGTAGCACATAGAAGCAACAAAGTGAATATCATTTGGATCATCTTAGCGTAAATATCTTCACTCCATTTGCCTCTGCAAAAGAATACGCCTGAGAATAGTTTTCGAGTACTGTTAGCAGAGTTTAGCCTTGAATGTTTATTATTAATATTATTATATTAATATCCTAGCCACGTGTAGAGCTCATACCATCTATTCCGACCTAGAATGGGGCTTAGTTTTGCGCAAAAATCATTGAGAAAATGTTATCGTGGTGAGGAAATAGTTATGATTGCCGATAAAATGTTTTACAGTTTTCAATTTTCTCTAGGGCTTATTGTACAACTATAATACAATTCAAAATACTCTATCGGCTGGCTGGCCCTAGGGATGCTTTGGGGGAATGATGCACTTTCCCAAATATTATTCTCAAGTCGTAGCGCATGGAATTCGCCCTAATGATAAACTGTCACAGCCACTGTGCGTATTTAATCGTCGAAAATGAACAATGCACAGTTTCTCCCTTCTGTCTCCTTAGAATGAGGTAATTTTTTCACGGAAGACCATACGCACTTTAAAATGATTTGCATGTGTACTTAAAACTGGAGAGAAAATATTCAGACAGAAATGCTTACAGTAATCTTTTTGCTTTGTTAATTATGAATTATTGTTTTCGCTGCAATACTATACTATATACACATTTACAACTACAATCCAAATTAGAGTAGTGTAGCTCCCTCTACTACGACCTTCCCAAGGCCTCCATCAATAAATTGCAATCAATACAAAATGCACTAGCTCGCGCTGTTACTAGTCACCTAAGTTCTCCCATATTTCGCCCATACTAAAATCATTGCACTGGCTTAAAATAACTGAACGTATCCAATATAAGATAATAACACTTACATATAGCGCACTTCAGTCATCAAAACCTGTCTACCTTAGAGCACTACTAACACCCCAGCCTCCCAGACTTACACGATCGTCATCTCATCTCACTCTTTCACGCTCGCTGAATCAGTCATCCCTGAAAATTTGCAACCGTGCCTTCTCATACGCCTCCCCTGAACTTTGGAACTCGATCCCAGCTTCCCTCCGCAGACTTGGACACTTTCAAACAATAAAATCTGTATCCACACTTCCTATAATTCTTGCATTATCTTCTTAAGTCTTTAGGTCTAAGCTTAAATCATTTCTTTTTCTGAAATCATTTCCTCCATAGCTGTGACAACCTAGCGTCACTGCCCTTTGGATGTTGACTATTGCCTGGCTGATAATATATCTTTCCCATAGCTATTTCAAGAGAGGCTGAGCGCCTATGAGAATAAGCAGCTACTGTTGTGCTGCTTTCTAAAGCGCTATATAAGTCCACGAGATTTTACTTACTTACTTACACTGTAATGCGATTGAAGTGGCGCTATTTTATAAATCAATATACGAGGGGCACTCAATAAGTTATCTACCTGACATATAAACAATTGTGGTAAGACTGAAGTGATGCCTGTTGTAGGTTGATTATCTGTCTCTGTGCTTTAGGAATAATTTCAACCAGTGCGGTCATCAGGTGTTGGCGTAGCCGTTGTTGAAAGAAGGAGGGGGTGCCAGAATCATGGATTTACAGAAGTTGGAACTTGGAGCACAGATCGGTCATGAAGTTTCTCTTGAAGGAGGGTAATGGTCCGAAGGTTATATATGAACGCTTGTTGGCTGTATATGAGGACTCAGCACCTTCAGAATATAAACTCAAATTCTGGTGCAAATAATTATTATTTTTAGTGATTCAAGTTCAAGTGTGGCAGGCAGCCCATTGAAGACGACCACCGTACAGGAAGGCCCGCTGATGCCGCCATCCCATAAGTTTGCCAGAAAGTGGAGTACCTGGTGATGCACGACAGGTGAATTAAGGTGTCACAGATTGCTGGTGAACTGGGTGTCTGTCATTACAATATTGCACAATAATTTAGTGGTGCCCAAGGTCAGCAGTCGATGAGTGTCGAGAATGCTGTCACCGTTTCAAAAAGAAACACAAGTTCAATTTTTTTCAAGAGGGAATTTGGGTCTGTGGCAAGCTGACAAGGAAACATTTATCCATCAAATAGTTACAGGTGATGAAACGTGGGTCCACCACTGGGATCCTGAAACTAAACAGGAGTCCACGCAGTGGAAACACAAGACTTCATCACCACCCAAGAAGTTTCGTACCCTGTTGTCAGCAGGAAAGCTGATGGCCACAGTGTTCTGGGACTGCGAAGGGATACTGCCGATCGATTACATGGCACATAAGACCACAATCACTGGTAAAGTCTATGCAACTCAACTTGCAATGTTGAAGGATGCCATCAAGGGAAAACGACGAGGAAGGATGAGCCGTGGTGTGATGCTGCTGCATGACAACGCATCAGTTCACAAGTTAAAGAAAGCCATGGATGTCCTGAGCGAATGCGGATTCCAGGAATTGTACTGCCAGCTATACAGTCCAGACCTGGCACCTAGCGACTACTTCCTGTTCAGAAACTTGAAGCACCTGCGAAGACTACGTTTTGGAGGTGACAATGACCTGAAGGCCGCTGCCACCCTTCTTTCAACAACGGCTACGCCAAGTTGCCAACACCTGATGACCACACAGACAGATATATATTATATATATATATATTATATATATATATATATATATATATATATATATATATATATATATATATGAGCAAGGCCCCTTTTATCGGTGTATCTCCAACAGTGTGCCGATACTAAAGCACCTAAGGGACCTATACTCATTCCATCAAGAAGAATGGACGCAGGCTTATCTAATGGGCGAACAAAACTCAGCTAAGATTTTTACGAATCAACAGACAAAATTTTATTGATTTTATTTGATTTTATTGTTATGTCGAATTCTGTGAATTTAAAAACAATTTTTACAAATTTGCATTCGATTTAAACTTTACTACTACTACTGCTGCTACTACTGCTGCTACTACTACTACTACTACTACTACTACTACTACTACTACTACTACTACTACTACTACTACTACTACTACCACCACCACCACCAACACCAACATTGACATGAAACCAAATCAGTGTTTATTCTAGCCACCTTGACATTGGGGGAGTTTTACATGTTTGGGGGATATGGTTTGTCTGCTGAAAAACCTTGACGCAACATATAAAAATTTTGGGGAGGGGAATTTTCAAACTTAGGAGTGGGGGAATCCCCCAAACAGGCCTAGAATAAACACTGAACCAAATTTATGTGAAGCTAGATATTTAGGCCTATCATGCTGCGACTGA
Source organism: Metaphire vulgaris (assembly GCA_018105865.1). Classification (NCBI taxonomy): domain Eukaryota; kingdom Metazoa; phylum Annelida; class Clitellata; order Crassiclitellata; family Megascolecidae; genus Metaphire; species Metaphire vulgaris. Next base: position 14,971,435 of record CM030852.1, read on the forward strand.
GTAGTAAAAATCGAAGTTTGACTTTGATATCTCACAATATGGCCATCTTACATGCAAATTGGTTGAAAATAGGCAGAAATGGGGAAATATGTGTTGTACACGTGTGGAAATGTTTATAGAAATATATTTAGGAATTTTTAAGAAATCGTAGTTTTTCTGCTGAGGGTTTTTTCCTGAGACACGGGTCTGTAGATTTCCTGTCCATCATTGATAGCTAGTCGATTCACGCCAGCCGCTTGGCGGCCTTTCTAGATTTAAATGTGGTCGCCGTCGTCCAGTGGCGTAGGCAAGGGGGTTGGGGGTTAAAATCCCCCTTGGCCGCCGAAAAAATACTTTTATGAGTTTACATGCATTTTTAATTTTTTGACGCCACATTGGGAGTCAAACCCCTTGGCTATAGACTGTAAATGTTTAAGTAAGAGGCGAGGACCTTTTTTGCTTGTCAGCTAAAAAAACTAGAGGTGATAATCTCCCTTTCAGTAATCCTGGCTACGCCACTGCCGTCGTCGAAGGTGAAGGATCGATATATAATGAACGTGCACATTATTTGGAACGTGCACAAATTTGGAAATTTGGAGAAAGATCGTTCACGCAAGGAAATACTATTCTTTGGAATGCGTTACCTAGTGACGTAGCAAGAGAGTCGAACCCGGAATTATTCGCAAAGAAACTCAAAACTCATCTTTATCAGACGTCGTATGAACTGTAAAGCGCTCCTGACTTGGCCTTCTTCCATGTTTTTATGCGCTATAGAAATTGACTTGTCAACTAACTAACTAACTATTCAACATCTGTGTTACTTTCTATGCGCTCAAAATCAAATGTTCCTAATCCTATCTAATGATCGCTTGTATCAAAATTCTCCCACATTCGCAATTTTTAAAAGCTGTTCCTCTAGTGCAATGATTAAACCCAAAATGTTAGGAGCCACAACCTTTTGCTCATAACAATAACAAAACTACCTACATAAAGTAGGTCTAGTAGGTTTCTTCTTCTTCTTCTTTTTCTTCTTCTTTTTCTTCTTCTTCTTCTCTTCTTCTTCTTCTTCTTCTTCTTCTTCTTCTTCTTATTATTATTATTATTATTATTATTATTATTATTATTATTATTATTATTATTATTATTATTATTATTATTACTCACCGTTGTGTTTGTGTTCTTCCTTCTTCGCAAAAGACGTAGAGAAATTCAGCGTGGTGTTCAGCGGTTGTCAAGATATGCATGCAGAGCATTTGCATATAGCCTATGGCTATTTTTAGTCGCCGGGCAAAGTCCGTTCGTGATCCTATAGTCACTGCGTAGAAAATGTGCAATTACTACATTTGAGACACCAATATGCTTTGAGGCGCTTTCCCTTTCAAACCCAAACATTTAAACTTTTATTTCGGAAATTACAGCTAATGGAATTCATATCCTTAGTGTTCAAGTAACTTTTAAATTATTTCTCGTATGCAAAGCAATTATTGGGCCTTTGATGCACATTTATCTGGTCTTACTTGCTTAGATATAGGTACCCCCGCCCTCTCTGGAACATTGGGCGACTTTCGTCGTTTCTATAGCGGTTAGTTTTTTCCGGCGTCGAGTTGCTGCCCGACCCCCAACCCCAGCTCGGAGGACATGGTTACCATTGCCCACATTTACGTCCACTTTCAGGGTTCCTACTAGGCCTGCCCATCTCGCGTAACGCCCAAGGTGATCGTAAGTAAGTAAAATCTCGTTAACTTCTATAGCTCTTTCAAAAGAAGCACCGAAGTAGCTCCTTATTCCTATGCGCTCGTAGTATTGGTTTTACTGCAGATACAATGTCTTTACTATTGAATCTGGAAAATCTTGTTGACTGCGAATGCTTCGGGTGATCTGACATAGATTTCAAATATTGAAGTTAGACAGACTGCAGTATTTTATTAACCAGGAGACCACTTTTGAATATAATTCTCTGTTCTACTGGCTTCCAGTGTAACTTCTGAAGACAAGATTGAATATGTTATATTGAATATGAATATATATTGAATATAGAATATATAAATTGAATATGAATAATAATGATTACGAGTTTTATGGCTTGAGCAATAGAATTCTGAATCCTTTGAAGCTTTTGAGCGTTCAATTTGGCCACGCCGATGTATAGAGTAATGCAATAATCAAGTTGACTGGCAACAAGGGCATCGACAGGAGGAATCAGAACACATTTAGGCACAAGATCCCGAATTCGTCGCCACTGAAAATCTTTTCTTGAAGCCGAGGACCACAGGGTATATCAATACGTAGGCCCTACTGGGGACGCCAATGGCGTAGCCAGGATTTCCGAAAGGGGGTTTTGGATTTTGGTTGCGACCAACACCAACTTTTGAAAAAATTTAAGAAGCCAAACAAATCTTCGCCTCTTAAGCACCGTTAACCGTTACATTCTCTGCCCAAGAGGGCTTCACCGCCAAAATCGCCTCAAAAAATAAAAAATGCATGAAAACGCAATAAAAATATTTCGTTTTCGACAGCCAAGGGGGTTCTAACCCCAAAACCTCCTTTGGCTACGCCACTGGGGGACGCGGTTCCCTGCGTTGGGCCGTACCCTGTAGACCCTACTGAAAGAGAGGCGAATCCTCCCGTCGTAAACCAAACCCCACGTCACTAGAAAAATTTTCCATTTGTCTGAAAAATGTTCAGTCTTGGATGTTTAGTAATAAGCTTACATTAAACCCTTCAAAAACCGAGTTTTTACTTCTTGGTACATCTTTTAATTTAAGTAAATTTGAGGACATGCATTCCTTTAAATTTGACATTTCAGTTAATCAAAGTCAGTCTGTCCGCAACCTAGGTGTAATATTTGACAAAAACCAGTCTTTTAATGATCACATAAATAAGGTTAGCAGAGCTGCTCATTTTCAAATCAGAGACATTCGACAAATTCGTTATCTTGTGCCGAAACCTGCTCTGATTCCTCTTGCCAATGCTCTTGTCGGAAGTAGGCTTGATTATTGCAATTCCCTTTACAATGGTATGGCCAAATCTAATATACAAAAACTTCAAAGGATTCAGAATTCTGTGGCCCGGGCCATTACAAAAACTCGCAAATATGATCACATTAGACCTGTCCTTCAAAAGTTACACTGGCTGCCGGTAGAACAGAGAATTGTTTTTAAGACTGGTGTCCTTGTTTTTAAAATACTGCAGTCTGGCCAACCTCAATATTTAAAATCTATGTTAAACCATCCGAAACATTATCATTCAACAAGATTTGCTGATTCATTGTTAAATGTACCTAGAACAAACACTGAAATTGGTAAGAGAACTTTTTCTATTTCTGGGCCAAAAATCTGGAACTCTCTCCCTCTGGTTGTCAGATCTTCCAATAAACTGAGCATTTTCAGATCTAGGCTTAAAACACATCTCTTCCAACTAGCATTTCCTCCATAGTCTGTCTTGCTGTTTCCCTCTGACTGATCTCTGGAATGACCTGGTCTTTTGCGGATGAATTTGAAGTACCATCGATTGATACCCTTGAGTATTAGAAATGGTGCTATAGAAGTGCATAATTATTATTATTATTATTATAATCAGCAGCATGCCCCACTCTGGAGCGTAGCTGTTTCCACAAACTGACGCCAGCTGTCTCTGTTTTGAGCAAATTTCCATCCGGAGAATAGGCCGGAGTTCTGCGATGTTAGCTCTGTCTCAATAGATTTAACCCATGTAAGTTTGGGTCGTCCCACTGGGCGCTTCCAGGCCTTTGGTCGACCCTGTATAATGGTCCGAAGGGCACGTGCATGGTCTTGAGATGGATTGGCTCGAGCAACATGGCCGAAGAGTTTCAGACGACGGTTCCGGATCCTCGGCGTTATTTGGCTCTCCCCGGCGCGTCGGTAGACCATTTTGTCTGTAGTGTGTGACAGGTAAGAGATCTTCAGAATGCGCCGGAGGCACCATAGATGGAACGCCTCCAACTTTCTGGATAACGCAACTGTCAGCGTCCATACTTCTCTAAGGCGCAAAGACGTGGACGCACAGCATCCCGGGGAAGAAAAAGTCCCAGCCCTCCGTGGGAAGCAAAACTCCTTTGGGTCCGTAAGCCCAAAAGAAGCCGTATGCTCAAAGGGGCCATAGGTAACACTAGAGGGCGCATCCCCCGTGGGAGACCAAATCCCAATGGAATCGTAAGCCCAAACCTTAGTCGTAGGTTCCGTTATGGTGTGAAGCCCCTGTGGTGGGGAGCAAGACCATCCAGCGAGCACATAGGAAAATTTTTAAATGATAATCTTCGCATTCACTTTACATTTTCAGATTTATAAAAAAATTTATATGTAATAATATGAACTTTTGCAATATATAGGGGACGGAGATAGCCACTTTCCTCCGTCATTTTTGACGGGTTAACAGTTAGTTAAGTAAGAATTTATTATTCAAAATCCAGTCAGAAATTTCCAAAATTTCATAATTTATTTGTGAGATAGGTTCCTTTAAGTTAGTATGATTTGCTAACAGATTAGTAGACCTTATCATCCGCTTTCATATTTCTATAATCCGAACGGATTTTTAACATCGCCACCTTTGGACATTCATTGACATATGTCAGCGTTGTTAAAGCGCTTTTGATATTGGTATTTAACTCTGTTACAGCGCTATATAAATTGCCCTGGAATAATAATAATAATAATAATAATAATAATAATAATAATAATAATAATAATAATCCGCAAAAAGTAAGTAGAGACATGAGGCATTAATAAATAATTAAATTAATTCAATAAATTAATTAAAGTAAGTAGAGGCATTAGGCAAGTCATTGATAAAAATAATACATATAAAAGGTGTCCTAAAATGCTTAGGTTTGAATGTACGAATATTTTCGATTTTCTGTTGCCCGAAAGTAAAAAAAGGTCATCACCGCTTTCCCCAAAAAAATTTCCGGCAAGCAAATAAGTCATCGCCATTTTAGGTTTTAGTTGTTTGAAGGAAAAGGTCATTACCGTTTTAAGTGTTTAAAAATAAGGTCATCGCTACTTGTTTTAAATTGCTAAGACCACAAACTTACCCTTAACTGGGGATTCCGGATATATCCGTCCATTTTACATTGAGTTACAGTTAAATACACGGTTAAGGAGTTAAAACAGCACTGCCGGGGGCCACATGTTGGACAGCACTGCCTTAGAGTCTTAGAACTGTTACTGAATGATTGTGCTTTAAGTTCAGACCTTTGTGACAATCAGTCAAAACTCGACGACTATCTTACTGATGCGCACAGACCAAACACTGAGTTATTATAAGATCAACGAAGGGGATTTTTATCAACAATGGCATTTCAGTTGCCGTTCACCGATCAACGCTATCGGTGCAATTGCCTAAGTGCGATATCCTTCTGTGCGGAGTACGACGGCTGTATTTATTTCACTTTACTAAGTTATTAAATCAGGTGAACTGAAACATTCAAGGCTAAACGCTGTTAGAAGTGCTCGAAAATTATTCTCTGGCGTATTCTATTGCAGAGGCAAATGGAGTGAAGATATTTACGCTAAAATGATCCAAATGATATCCATTTTGTTGCTTCTATGTGCTACAGGTAAATATTTAGCTACTCACACACATATATAACGACGATCATAAAATTATGTGCTCATATTAGAATAGCAAATGTCTATGAGGATATCAATTGCTTACAGTAATTGCAGTGATGGGCAACTAACTAAAAAATATTAGTTAAACTATAACTAAATTTCAACTAAAAATAAGTAGTTAAACTTTTAGTTGCTAACTAACTTTCTAAAATAGTTAACTAAACTAAAAAAATTAGTTAAACTTTTTGCAACTAATTTTACAACTATTTTTCATGTATCAAATATGTGTTCATGAAAACAATTCAAAACATAGACGATGCTGGCAGCATCAACACGTCAGTCAATGAACCATTGAATTAATTAATCATTGATTGTCTATATAAGTCTTAGTCTAGACTGCAGGAACACAAGTTTGTCAAGAGTCTCATCGCTTTACTTTTGGTCGGCAAAAGCGGCACGTGGCACTGAAATTCTTGCAGTCTTTATGAGCTTAGTTTGAGTCCTTTAACTTCAATTTGACTTCTTCGCAACACATGTTTACTAATTCATTTTCACTTTTCCGTTGCTAGAAAACGCTACTTATGATGTAATTCAATATTGTATATAATTCCAACTAAAGATAAACGACTTCATATAAAAGCATTTCCCGCTTACCAACGAGATCAAAGATCGTAAGTAAGTAAAAATACACTGGTCTCTGACCAAGATCAGTGATATATGGTGTTATCGTTGTCATGAAAAAATTTACCCAGAAAGGAATAGATAAAAAGGTACTGTAATTTCGGATCACCAACTAAAATTTTTTAGTTAAACTATTTAGTTATTAACTAAATTTTTTTAGTTAAACTATCATTTTAACTAAACTATTTATATTTAATTAAACTATGAAGCTAACTAAAAAAAGTAGTTAAACTTTTAGTTAGCAACTAATTAGTTAACTAGTTGCCCATCACTGAGTAATTGATAGAAAAGTTCTATAGTTCACAGTCCATTGTAACTATAGCCTGCTGATTGGGTGGCAAGGTAAAGCCGTTCTGTCAAACAGTTGCCTGCACTTCTAAAGGTTTGACTTGACTCAAAATAAATTATTCAGAGAACTTTAAATACCATTAATACGCCGTCAATAGTAAAGCCCGTGAATTTAGGGAACATGACGATGTATTGCACAGTTAAGTACAACTGCGTAGCCTACTATCATTAAAGAAATTCGAATGCATTCCATAGCAAGGCGTCATTTCAATTTGACATTTCAGCGAAAATGCAGTTATAACATTTTAATAAAACTGGATAGGGCTAAAAATTGTAATAATCATCTTTATTCGTGACTAGCACAGCATAAAGAAGTAGTACACAACCAGTAGTACACAACCAAGGAAAACACAAATCAGCTGAACAAAACTAAAAAATAATAATAAAAAAATGCCGGTTATGCCGAATTTACTTGAAATATTAAAACCTGCATGTATTTGTTCTAATTTTATTCACAGTCGCACGAGGATTTATAGTACAAAGGCCAAAGAATCAAGCGGTCAGTGTTGGAGAGAGCTCCTACTTTAACTGTTCAAACTACGGTAGCTGGCCCATCAGCTGGGCGTTTTCACCGGTTGGAAACCCACCTACACCTGGAAATGTAATGACGAACAGCAGTTGTGACATCGTCCAAAAATTTTCAGGAAATTTCCGAACAGAAAAGCCTAACTCAACCGTGTGCAATTTAATCGTATTCAACGCTAATCTACAGCTCGGAGGATATTACGCCTGTGTTAGCTATACAACGTATCAAGCAATTCTCGTCGTTGTGGGTACGCATACTTGGAGGTGAATTGGTTGCGATGGCGATAGTGACGTGAATAGCCATGAATTTATTTACCCAGATTTTCATGAATTCGTTGTATTTTTTGAGTCAAAATAGTATTGATTGATCGCATCACATTTGCACAAATTTCTCTATCTGAATTTCGCCGTTATTTCGATTGGGTTCAAGTAGCATCTTCGCCTTCTAGTCTCATTGAAAGCCCTATAGCAGTACTTCTGTTGTCTTGCAATCAAATATTCAGTTAAGAAAAATTGAAGTTAAGATCATGCGATGGTGTTAAAAGTTATATGCAAATAATTTATTTAACCATGGCAGTTGTAGGCGGAGGGGCTGGTTGCCACTCCCTCGGTTTTCCCAACATTTTTATGAGACCCTTTGAGATATTTCCAAGCGCTTTTAGTTACCTTCCTCCACCAAGTTCAGCCCACAGCTTCGCCTGGTGCAGGAGTGAACGGACAAATGGCCCGTGAAATGGGGTGTCGCCTGATAGGGCTATCGCATACCATCAGTGGTGAATGTTTTCAGATAAACTTTTGCGATGCGCTGGATTGGCAGACCTAGCATGACCCTTGAAAACGGACGGCAATATTTTGAAAATGGTAATAATGGTCGTTCGAGCTGGGTGTTGGGAATCGGGTAAACAACACGGCACAGAAAGAAACGAAACGCTATGAAGAGTAGTGCGGAAGGAATCATTAAACGGAGAAGAAGCTCATGAAAAGAGCAAGGGATAACGGACAATTCATGGATGGATATAGAAAAAAGAAAATAGATAATAATAATAATAATAATAATAATTTATTATTATTTTTATGCGATTTAAAGAGGTTTAGGAGGCTAAGTAAGCCTGAGAGACGTCGTCAAAGTCAACGAAGAATGACAACAACTGCCGCACTGTATAGGCAGCTGGACAAAGACGTTAAGAAAATCTGTAGAAAGGGTGAAAGGAAATGGCTCGATGACAAGGGAGTTGAAGCATAAACAATTGCTTCAAAGCCGACGCCAAAATTCGATATTCAATCGTCAAAGAGCTGTCGGGATCGCGCTGTAACTTAAATAGGCCAATAAGGAACAAAAATACAACAAAGAAGGAACATTCTGCACGATGGATAAACAATTCAGAATTCTTTGATTTCACAATAGAAGAAAACAGACCCCAGGTCGATATTCCTCTTGAGGGCATAATAGAAGCTAGAATGTGCAAGGCCATCAACAGATTGGAGAATGACAAGGCAGCTGGGCTGGACGAGGTTCTGGCTGAGTCACTGAATTGTGAAAAAGACGCAACAATGATGCAGAAAATGTAATACAGAAGACGTCCCATCGGAATGGAAATAATATGGTGTCATCGTGTAATTATATAATTACCCAAGAATGGCGCATGCATTGGCGTACTCAATAACTGCAACAATTGGCGAGGAATAACACTACTGTCCTGGCAAAGCTCTGTGACGATTCTCTAAACTTATAAAGACTTCTTTTGGTGTTGATTTTGAGGCGGCTCTTTCTGCTTCCATTCCATTACATTCTACAGTGTACTCCTGGACAGATTGATGAAGACAATCCTAAATCGTGAAGACAATTCTAGATCCGTGAGGGACAAGCCGACTTCTTCGGCGGACGATCCTGCATCGGACACACCGTAACCCTGAGAAACATCATTGAACAATGCCTCAACTTAACTGGAAAAACCCTTGTTTGTAAATTATATTGACTCCAAGAATGCTTTCGATATCAGGCGAATCTGCAAAGAATGACAGACAGACTCCACCGAAATCAGGGTGTTTTTTAACATGTAAACTACGGGGGCCGCGGCCCCCTAGTTGTTTTCCTGGCCCCCGCAGTAATTATGGTGGCCCTTTCATAAAAAGCTCTCTAGAGGTTATTCCTAGTTTTTCTCTATTGGGCTAACACTGTTTAGCATATATTTTGCATTTGCAATGACTTCTTGTGTTAATCTAACTTAGGAATGAACGATACGCAGATGACACCACACTAATGACAGACACAGAAAGAAAACTACAAAGGTTATTAGACAGAGTGACAGAAGAGAGTGAAAAGAAAGGACTAAGAATAAATACAAAAAGAGTACTGTATGGTAATAAGGAAAAAATAAATTCCTGGGCGCAGACCTCAATATAGGGATAGAAATAAAACAGGTAACAAAGTTCAAATATCTAGGAGGCATTTTCACAAGCGATGGAAGAAGTGAAAAGGACGTTGAAACCAGAATATGAATGGCGAAGACAACCTTCACACAACTTAAGGAAATCCTCACAAATAAACACATTACAACAACAACACGGTTCAGAATTCTTCAAAGCTCTGTTTGGACAGTTCTAATGCATGAGTTAGAAACATGGACGATGACAAACTCATCAGAAAGGAAACTGGAAGCTGCAGAGATGTGGTTTCTCAGACGTATGCAAAAAAAATCACGGACAGAAAAAATAACCAATGAGGAAGTATTAAAAGCCTTTGATGTAAAAAGAAAATTGCTACAAAGCATGAGAAAGCGACAGTTGGAATATTTTTCGGACATCTAATAAGAAAAGTCGGATTGGAAAGTCTAGTTATAACAGAAAAATACAGGAGAAAAGAGCAAGATGAAAACAAAGAATAAAGTATTACAGACAGCCTAAGAGAAGCAACAAGAACTAAAGACAACATCGAACTGATAAGGAAAACCAGAAATAGAGAAGAGTGGAAATCCATGATCGCCAACATAGCAATACATGGCACCTGAAGAAGAAAGAAGCAGGAATGAACCTAAATTACTAATTTACATTATGTAATAAATGTATACTAGAGCTCAGCAGTGGCGTAGCTAGGCAAATTGCCGCCTGGAGCGAAAATAAAGTGCCACCTTTTTGCGACGGAAAAAACACGACACACAACTTCCGAAAAATCTTGGCAAGCAAAAAAAGGTCGTCGCATTTTTTAACGAAAAATTATGTTTTCATCAAACCAGAAAATTCCGTCTCTGACACAATGCTGCCGCCTTCATTCAAGTTCCCAAATATCTTGACGGGCAAAAAGGTCGTCGCATTTTTATCAAAGTCCCGAGATCACCGTGAATGTCGAGGCAACCCTCTGCTATGGAATTCGCTGCCCGACTCAGTCACCGCAGACACTTCCTTCGAATCATTCGCCACTAAGCTTAAAACGCACCTTTTCAAATTATCGTACGATTGTTCCATGTAAAGCGCTCTTGACTTTGGCCCTCGCTATGCTACTGCGCTATATAAATCGTCATGCAGAATAGAATAGAATATGTCAGCACATGTGGGAGAAAATACCCGAAAATGCCGCCTCTAGAGAAAATACCACCTGGAGCGGTTCGCCGCGAGCTCAGTATTCTGGATTGTTACTAACGGTAAATGTATGTATTTCATAAGTTGAGTTGAAATAAACAAAGTTTGTTAAATTTGTCAGTCACGATACACGACAGATGTTGGAGGACATTGTTGGCATTGGCAACCAAACTTTTTATAATCGACGGAGAAATGCTAGGGCTAAATTTACTTGAATGAAACTAGACCATGCATCGAATTTTAATTATAATTAATCGATTTCACGTGACAGTCGAATTGATCAGTGAGTCACCAGAAATTATAATTTTCACGAGAGATAAATGTTAATGCAATCAAATGGATGTATTAAAATTTTCAATTTTCAGTAAATTTTAGATTATGTATTGCAATGGAATTAAATACATTTATAACGCCTCTGTTGAAGAATCATTCAGAAGCGCCCCTCACTTTTATTACCGCACATTTACAAAGATAATAGTTTTTTAAGTATTTATAAAAGAGGGCCAAATAAATAGTTACTGAATTAATTGTGTATACTGGGGAAATTATCGTTCCAGAATATAGGGCCAACTGACTCAAAACCTCGTTTCAATAATAAGGAGGTTCGTATTTGGAAGCACACATGGTCGACCAGTGATAGAGCTATGAGGATGGAGTAGCTCTGATACTGTAAATATGTTGAGGAAGTCCTAAAAAGAGTAAGTATAACACCTCTCAGGGCATGAACTTTAATCCGGGCAGGATATAAGACAGCCAATGTAGAACAGTCTTCACGCAATCAATAATATAATCACGTCTTGTGACACCAGCAATCGCAATCATATAATTAACAATAATATTATATTTTGTCTTGCTCAAAATAAAAGTTTTGCTGATCACTTATTTTGCAGATACGAATTCAAATATTACGAGCAACGTCACCGAAGTCATAGAAGATTGCGAAGATGACGTCTTTTTCGAAATGACAGTCAATTACAGTGGACCATTTTCATTGGCACGACCACCACCACTACCACCACCAATTTCACTACCTCCGTTGTATCCTTCTTTCAAATGGACATTGAAATCAGATCCTAATAATACCATTATTTCCAGTTCAGAAACTGTGACAAATACGACATCATCATCCCATATCATAGTAACAGCTACGGTTCCCTCTATTCCATCCTATGTCTGCACTCTTTACTTCAATCCACCGAAAGGTCAGCCGACAAATTGTGACTCGAGTGCACCCAGCCTTACGTTCAATTGGGAAACTCCACAGATATATACTTCATGTTAGTATAAGCATTAAACAGTTGAATATAAGTATAAATTTAACTTTAAAGATTGAAATTCCAGTGGCAATTGTCTGATCATTAACCGTTGTGCTCCCAGTTCAAGATCAGCGTCTTCTTGGATGATATATAATTAGTGGAGTAGGGTAAGTCAGTGATTGCCACTTGCAGAGAGAAGAACTCTTTGAGAAACGTGATGATTAGCAATATCGCTGATATTATTATGGCGGTAGATTACGCATTCAACAAAATGGTGCACGCGCTCACTGAACTCGTGAAACTGTTGAACTGCTGAAAAAAGAAACTCCTGATTGAAATCTCCTAATCGTTGGCCGCTAAACAGTCCTGATTTGAACTTAGTTGAAATGTGTAATAATCTGAATATTGCCGAATATCATGCAACAAGTTTCCCAACAACAATCAATGAATTGCCATAGTAATCCCCATCCGTTTCAGCGCCTAGTACTGTTAAATGTATCTCCGTTTTTCCAAGAGAAGATGCACCAACCGAAACCATTACTGACCGACTAACAGTGGTTCTCACACAGCGCATACCCTACTGAACCCCTTTAAACTTTGTTATTATTATTATTGTTAATATTATTATTATTATTATTATTATTATTATTATTATTATTATTATTATTATTATTATTAATATTATTAATTGTTGGGCGAGTATGAAGCAAACGATCAGCTGGTATGTTTTTCTTTCGAGTTCCCGTGGCAGCATACAGACGATCATTTTGACTGTTTTTGGTGTGGCAATAGTAAACCAAATAAAATTTACCCTGTGATCTGGATAGCAATCTAACAGACTTCGTGAACGCTCTAGCCGTGCTTCCTTGTTGGCTACTGTTAATTCTGTCGCTCTACGTCTTTTAAAACACTTTAGGCCAATGTCATGTTTCACAATTTCATGTACTGACGTTTTTGGAACGCCGATCTCTCTAGCGATTTCCCTTACTGTCAGATGTGACTGTTGTCAATCTACTTGGCTTAAAATAAGGTCGTTAACTTGTTCGATAGTTTTATTTTTTCCTGCATTTCTCGGTCTACCGCAATCCATGCGACGCTTAGAAGGTCCGGTGTAGCATATTATAATAACTCCCATATAATAATAACTCCCCCTCTCATTATTATATGTATAATAAAGACTCCCCCTCATTATTATATATATATAATAATAACTCTCTCTATATTATAATAACTCCCCAGAAGAAGTATGCCTAAAAATTGAAAAAATAACCCCAATTTATAAAAATGTCTCTAAAATGGTTATATGAAATTATAGACCCATTTCCAATCTCCCAGTTTTCCTAAAATTCCTGAAAGGGCAATGCTTACCAGAATGTTAAACTACTTAGATGCATTTAATATGCTATCCACTGATCAATATGGTTTCAGCCCTATTTCTCCATTTAAATGCCAATAATGAATTTAATTGATACCAAAACAACAAATTTTGAATCCCACAAGCACACTATTGGAACAATCCTCGATATAAAAAGCTTTTGGTGTTCTAGACCATGGTATCTCAGCTGGCTTCTGAAAAACTAAGGGAGTTATTATAATATAGAGAGAGTTATTATTATATATATAATAATGATGGGGAGAGTCATTATTATATATATAATAATGAGGGGGAGTTATTATTATATGGGAGTCATTATAATATACTATACCCGGCACCACGACTCAATCCAAAGGGGGTCGAGGGTGGTATTAGAGAGGCAAGCCAATGGAAGGAAAGGCGTTGTGTTTGCTTAATCATACTACACAAGTTACTCTAATGAGCTAATAATGCCATGATGCAGCATCACTGACCACGAATTCCTCCTTCCTTCACTACTCTCACTTACAAGCGCCTTACTGGAACAGTCATCCATCCAAGCAACAAAACGAACTAAATTCTGTGTGGCTTTGCTGCTCTAATGGGAGCCGATCGCACAATACCAAGTGCCAGTCCACGAAAACGCAAAACAAGCTAATACTTACTATGGGCTACACACGATTATTATGTTCTTTCAAAATACAAGTCAGTTGGCGTAGCCGTTGACAATAAACCAAGTCCCCTTAAAACGGCACGTGGTCAGAGAGAGATGAAAGTAATGCTGTTATTCTTTTGAAGCTGTTTTTTTCTTGGCATCCATGACAATTTGAAACTCTATACTAATAAGTTTTGCCTTTTGTTATGCAAAATACACTATTTCGAAAAAGCTTTAGGTGATGAGAAGATGATTGCTTAATCTGTTGTTAGAATTGCAAAATCTACTAGTTTCACAGAAATTACAAATGAAAAGAACCCTTATTACTAGGGCTACGGGAATTAATGATTACTTAATCGATTATTTTAACTATTACAATTAAAATCGAATTGATTATTAACACTCCTACCCATAATTGCTTATCAATCATCCAATAAAACGAAGAAATTGTGATTAAATTTTGAAAGACAAAAATTACGATAAACGGCCTTCTATAGATAGGCAATAAAACTCAAGTTGTACAGGCGAACACACTTTTATAGTCCGGTGTAGCATATTCTAAAGACCCCCATATAATAATAACTCCCCCCTCATTATTATATATATAATAAAGACCCCCCCATCATTATTATGTATATAATAATAACTCTCTATATTATAATAACTCCCCAGAAGAAGTAGGCCTATCGCCACTAGCTTCAATGTTAAATGTTAGGCCTAATTATTTACAATAACGAAAACTATTCAAAAGAAAATTGATGCATTTAAAATGTGGTGTTTCAGAAGGATGCTAAATATCAGTTGGATGGATAAAATAAGTAATGGAGAATTTTTGAAGAGAATGGAAAACAGAAAGACCCTGATGAAAGAGATTGCTAAAGGGAAAAGACAGTATGCTGGACATTTAATGAGAGGATCATGCACACAGCAAGCTCTAAATGTCTTGGAAGGGAAATATGAAGTTTTAGAATTGAAAAAAGTCTATTTACTTTATATATATTATAAGTGAAAATTCGTTATCGGAATAACATGAAATTATATGAAAAACAGCAATGACAGATACAAAACATGCAAAGCAGAACTGAATTGCATTAATAAACGTTACTAAATTAGTAATGAAGGCTTCTTCTACGAATGTATATTCCAAACCGCTACATAAAACTTCTAATATTACTAATGTTTCTAAATAAGAACAATGATCATGGTGAAGGGTGCTGGTGGTGGTGATGGTGGCTACAAACAATTCGGAAGCTACAGGAAAAGTAAGTATGTAATAAGCGAACATCAAGTGGAGCAACAACAATGCCCTATTTTATGAACAATAAAATAAGTCCCTCTTACAGTTTCATCAACGAATATTAAAGCAATGAAAAGATCAGACAAATAATTCAGTGACAGAACATTTTGCAACTGCTTTTGCAAAATTATATTCAAAAGGATCAAAACAAAATTGCAAAACACTTGAGAAAAATTGTCAAAAGATAAAACATTTCCATTGAACATCTATATAAGTTGTGAACAATAATAAGCTGAAATATTAATTGCTTGAAAATATCACCACTTGTATGGAAAACCATGCAAGCAATTCAGAACTATTCACAACAAATGAAATGAGTTGATATATATGTCTTTTCTACAACATCCTCAGAATTAAACTGTGCTTAATCAGTTTCAACAGTCATTGAATCAAATCAGAATGTTTCACTGCCTAGAAGAGGCATTCAATGGCTTTTCTCTAGTGTGGATCCTCATGTGCCGATTTCGACTATTTGACAGTTAAACATCATCCCACAAACAGAACAATCAAAGGGTTTCTCTCCAGTGTGGATTCTCAAGTGCTGATTTCGACTATTTGCCCAATTAAAATCACCCCACAAACAGAACAATCGAAGGGTTTCTCTCCAGTGTGGATTCTCATGTGCTGATTTCGACTACTTGCCCAGTTAAAGTCATCCCACAAACAGAACAATCAAAGGGTTTCTCTCCAGTGTGGATTCTCATGTGCTGATTTCGACTATTTGCCCAGTTAAAGTCATCCCACAAACAGAACAATCGAAGGGTTTCTCTCCAGTGTGGATTTTCAAGTGCTGATTTTGACTATTTGCCCAGTTAAAATTATCCCACAAACAGAACAATCAAAGGGTTTCTCTGTAGTGTGAATTTTCATGTGTTGCCTCAAATGTGATTTCAATTTAAATGATATATTGCGCTGTGAACATCGATGCGGTTTCTCTTTGTCTTCAACCATAGATTGACTTTTTCCTTCTTCTGAGCAATCGGTCAAAATTAGATCATTGAATCCACGTGAATCCAATTTACGTACTTCTAATCTAAGGTCTATTTTCATCTCAGTTGAAGGATTTACATTCATGTAATGTACATAGTTATTCGTATTGAAAATGTTAGAAATCACAAATATAACTCGATTTTCGTCACTTTCGGTTTTCGTCGTTTACATTTCTTTGCAGATTTAGGAAATGGATGCACATTGCCTTGCTCCAAGCATAACTGAAGACGCTGACGCATTTGCTCTATGTCAAATTCCGATAATGTTTATGTTCTTGGATATACATTTATACATAAAGCTTGAAGTAATGCTACCAGAGGTGATGTAGGGCTTATGATTAGAGGTGCGATTTGTGACTGGAGCAGTGGGGGGAATATTGGTGAGAGTATGTCGAGCTTGGGGGGATGTAGTTGTTGGGGAAATGTTGCAGTGGGGGGATGTAGTTGTGGGGGGATGTAGCAGTGGGGGATGCCGTTGGGCAGGGAGAAATCCCCCTTCCCATAAAAATTGCGCCCTGTTTATGATTGAGAATAATCTCAAGTTTTAAGAAATTGATGTACATAACTCCCAAAGTTTTTGGATACATTAGAATCAACATTCAGTCAAATAAAACGAAAAATCTTATAGTGCTCTGTAACTATAGACCTCCAAGAACATCCACAGACTCTTTCAACGTTGAATTATATTAGCCCTTAGGTAATGAAACATTGAAAAAGTAATAATTATGGGATATTTTAATATTGACTCATAAAAAACTGAGTCTCATGAACCACCTGAATGTTTTATCAACATGATGTTGGCAAATTGTTTCATGCCAACTATTAATGAGCCTTAAAGATATACCCCATATAGCAAAACTTTGATTGACAACTTTTTCTTATAAATTTTAATTCAGATATAAATTTGTATTCAGAAAAAGTCAAAACTGCAATTCTCCAAAACCGAATCTCAGATAACGACAATTCGTTTACAGAATTTTCGTCTACGATAATTCGCCTACAGACTTGTGGTCTACCAATAGTAGGTCTACTACAATATCTGGACTAGGGTTATGGTGGGTTTAGGTTAGGGTTATTGCTAGGGTTAGGGTTACAGTTAGGGGTAGGGTTATGGTTAGGTATCGTAGTAGACCTACTGTTGGTAGACCAACAGTCTGTAGACGAATTGTCATAGACGTAAGGTCTGTAGGCGGAATTGTCGCGAAACCTTGGACCTATATGGTTTGGGATCTGATGAAGGTTATGGGGATGAAAATGAAGGCACTGTCAATAATACGACTGGAAAACAGATTCGTGTTAAAGCGACTATAATTGCATCTAGCACTACTAAAGCACTGGAAGAATTGGAGAGAGTGATGGTGAAAACGATGATGCACTTGGCATCGAATGCCATTGGACTGGAACCATTTTTCAGTGCATCACTCTGGTGCAGATCTCAGAACCAATGAGTCAGCATACAGAATCTCAGCCTAATGTTGTGCGATGTTATAATACAGCAATGGTTGGAGTGGATCAGGCTGACCAGAATGTGTCATTATATCGTATGTCAATGAGAAGCTCTGCCTACATCATCGACATAATGGTGCAGAATGCATGGATTTTGTATAGATGTGCATCATAATGTCAAGGAAACTACTAGATCTTCTTGGTATTCATGCAAACACTGCCAAACTTGGTCGACCTAGAAAGCCAAAGCCTCTTGACAGCCGTGTGCCTTTGGAAATATGGGCCATTACTTTAATGACTTGCATGCATGCAGAGGTGCTGTGGACAATGTGGCAAGAATACGAGGAAAAGATGCCAGAAATGTAACATTGGCTTGCATATCCATTGTTTCAATGCCTTTCATGGCAATACGTGATTATTTATAACATTGTTTTATTCAGGCCTGTTAGGGGAGATCCCCAAGCACAACACCTCCCCCAATCCCAGCACTTACGTAAATGTTTGCATTGAACTGCGTCTCTTCCCTCCAGCCACGTGAAGTTGCCCCCAGGCCTGGGGACTGGATAAAACACTGATTTGTTATTTTATTGCAGAAGTACATCAAAACTGCCTGTATATAGCATATTTTACTGCTAAGTTACTAGCGCACCCTCCCATGGTGCATGACTTTAAGACTATATTTTCAATAAAAAAATGTAAATATAAGAAATAGATGTTAGCTGACCCACTTATGTGTCATATCAAATTAGAAAATGTTAATGGAATGCTGAAAGAAAAAATTGGGTTGATATGGGTCAAACAAATAATAATGAAACAAGTTGAAAGGACATGCCATTCAAACAACATAAGAGACAGCACAAACGCTAGTAGGCTACCACTACATGGAACTATATTAATGAATCGTTAAACAACAATAATAATAATACAAATAAATCTATAACTCTCCTTAGAACAGAAGGCTATGACACATTTTTGGATGACAAGAAATCTATTTCCAATTGATTCAACAACTAAATATAGGTCACGAAACAGCTTCAAAAATCCAGCCTTCTAAAACATTAGATCAGATAGATGATAATTTTTTTAAACATTCCGTCTAATAACTCCTTTCAAATTTATCCAACTACACCAGAAGAGGTTACAGATATTATAGTTAATCTTGAATGTAAAAATCCATCTAGATATGATGAACTAAATCAAAATATAATTATTCCCTGTGTTGAATATATAGATGAACGTATGTCTGATATCAAAAATTCTTCTATTCTTACAGGAAAAATCCCAGAGGAAATAATAATTGAAAACTAACCCCAATTTATAAAAATGTCTCTAAAATGGTTATATCAAATTAGAGACCCATTTCCAATGTCCCCGTTTTCCTAAAATTCCTGAAAGGGCAATGCTTACCAGAATGTTAAACTACTTAGATGCATTTAATATGCTATCCACTGATCAATATGGTTTCAGCCCTATTTCTCCACTTAAATGCCAATAATGAATTTAATTGATACCAAAACAACAAATGTTTAATCCCACAAGCACACTATTGGAACAATCCTCGATATAAAAAAATTTTTGGTGCTCTAGACCATGGTATCTCAGCTGGCTTCTGAAAAAACAAGGGAGTTATTATAATATAGAGAGAGTTATTATTATATATATAATAATGATGGGGGTAGTCATTATTATATATATAATAATGAGGGGGGAGTTATTATTATATGGGAGTCATTATAATATACTATACCGGTTAGATCAATTTCTCGTATTAACTTTTGTAATCCGCCTAACGACCAATCCTTATCCGGAAATTGTTGCATAAACTTCTTGCGCTATAATGTTTGTTTCTGCCGAAATAATGGTAAGGCAATTTTGTCTTCTTCGCTGAACGCCATTTTCTCGCTCCCCTTTTATCATCATCATTTATTATTTCCAAAGCATAGAAATCATTGAAAGTTACATAATAATAACAACATAATAATAATAACAACATAATAATAACATCTGTATAAGAACTTAAAATAACATGTGTAGAAGAACTTAATTATAATTATTATTACAGTAATAGATTATTAAAATATAACAGTAGTTGTATATAACATCCATAGAAGAACTTAATTATTTTACAATAAAATGAAATAGGTGAAAAGGGTACAATTATATGGAAATAACAAGATACCGAAGGGAACATAGTTCCCGCAAGGAGGTACCTTAGGTAGAGTAAGAAAAATGAAAAAGTAATAGTGAATAACAAGATCTATAATAGAAAAACGAATAGGTACACTAATATTATAGAACAAGCAGACATTTGTATTGGTGTATCAAATCCATGAAACATCATAGCAGTTCAAATTCCTCATTTATTAGCTATAATGAATTGTTTAAGTTTACATTTAAAATCATCTAAGTTTATGGAGTTTCTTAGATACAATGGGAGGCTATTCCAGATCCTAGGTCCAAATAATTTAATAATAAATAGGCGGGTATTAGTTCGAGCAAAGGCGATAGAAAATTGGTTACAAGTTCTTACATGATAGCTATTTCTATTGCTAACAGTGGAAAAAAATTCACAATTATAAAAAATATGTGGTAGTAGATTATTTGAGTATTTATACATAAAAATGACTGTTTGTTGCATGTGTATTTCAAACAAATTTAATATGTTTAACCTTTTTATATAGATTAACTAGAAAGAGGCTCGCTTCGCTCGCAGTGCAGGATAATACTAATCCAATACCTATACCTAATACCCAATCATTGAATTCATGCTGAACAACATTTCAATGATCGCCACCTATAGCCAAGCTCTGCGCCACGTAATATTTAGGCCTATGTACGTTAAAATCACGCAACTGTGACCATTTGTTACGCTGTACACGTATTTTTTGTGTTCCTCGAGCTACGCCCATCAACGCATCGCGACGTTGTACACATTATGACGTTGCAATGAACAATTGAACGTACACTTCGTCAAACGCTTCTTCGACTAAACCGTGTGGTTACCAATAGCAACGTCGTCTTCGAACATCGACGTCGCGTAAGGACTACTCGCGACGTAAGGACTAAACGGTCTAAACCGACTACCAATAGTCAACCAATCAGAACGCTTGAAGGTAACAGACAGAGAGACATACAGATAAGGATCTTAATATTATAGATGGTGTTAGAGTATTGATAAGAATTGGAGGCTAATCTAATGGCTTTATTTTGTAAGATTTGGATTGAACTAATTTTATATTTGTAATTGAAACTGAAAGTGAAAAGTGAAAAATATGATAGACTATATAATCATAAATAAGAAATGGAAATCAAGCATACTTGCTTGCAGGTCATTCCCCAGTGCAGATATAGGAAGCGACCACCAGCTAGTCATAGCAAAACTAAGATTGAGGTTAAAGAATAAAAAAACACCAAAGCCACAAAAGAAATTTAATATAGACAAACTCAAGGATGAATCGACTAAAGAACAATATAAGAGCAAATTGAAAGAGGAAATGGAAAAGAAAAATCTGCTAAAAGACAAAAAAGAGATAGACCAACTATGGGAAGAAATAAAAGAAATATACATTAAAACTGCTGAAGAACAAATAAGATATACAGAGAGGAACAAGAAAAAGCCATGGATAACACAAATAGTACTGCAACTGAGTGATGAAAGGAAAAACCTAAAAGCGAAGAAAGAAAATGGGGATAAAGTAGCCAAAAAGGAATACAATAGGATAACAAAAGAAATAAAAAGGAAATGTAAAAAGTGCAAAGAAAACTGGATACTTGGAAAATGCGCAGAAATAGAACGGTCAAACATACTCAACGACTCAAGGAAATTGTACCAGACGATCAAAGAATTATGTGGACAAATCCAATTGAAGACAACCACAATAACAGACAAGAATGGTAAAGTATTAGAAAACAAAAATGACATAATAACAAGATGGAAAGACTATTTTGAAGAATTATACAACACAGCAGGAAATAACAATGAAGACACCAACATAAGGAAGGAGAACAGAAAGAGAATGATGAAGAAGAAATAGCAAACTTTACAGAAGAGGAAATAAAAGAAGCCATAAAAAAGATTGAAAGTTAGAAAATCTCCAGGAACAGATATGATAACAACAGAAATGCTACAAGCAGGAGAGGAAATTACAGTGAATATATTCCACAACCTATGCAATAAAATATTCGAAGAAGAAAAATCACCAGAGGAATGGGGAAAAGCCATAATAGTACCAATACATAAAAAAGGGATAAAACAAACTGCAATAATTATAGAGGAATAAGCTTACTCAGTATACCAGGGAAAATATATACAAATGTGCTACAACAAAGACTCAAACACTACTCAGAAGAAATATTGACAGAGGAACAAGCAGGCTTCAGAATGGGAAGGAGTACAATTGATCAAATACATACGATCAGAAGGATAGTAGAAAAATATTGCGAAACAAATAAGAAAATATACCACAATTTCATTGACTTCAAACAAGCATTTGACAGCATACAGCATGAAGATCTATGGCAAGCACTGAAGCACTATGGTATTCCAGAGAAGCTAGTGAATCTCATAAAAAACTTATACAGTAAAACAATGAGCAGAGTGAAAATTAATGGGGAACTAACAGAATGGTTTGAGATAACAATTGGAACGAGACAAGGATGTGGCTTATCTCCACTGCTATTCAATATAATACTAGATGTGGTAATGCAAAAAGCAATACAAAACACAAAAGAAGAAGATGCTGGAGTAAACGTATATGGACAAACAATAAATAACTTAAGGTTTGCAGCTGACATAGATGTGATAACAACAAAAGCAGATCACCTACAAATATTAACCAATGAAATAAGCAAGGCCGGAGAAGAAGTGGGGCTAAAAATAAATATACAGAAAACTAAAGCAATGGTCACGGGGAACAAGAAGGGGAAAGTTAATCTAAAACTAAAGGAGGAAGTAATTGAACAAGTACCAAAATTCGTATACCTAGAATCAGTACTGACAGAAGATGGCCTAAGTGAAGAAGACATAATAAGGAGAATTGGACTAGCAAGTGCAGCATTTGGAAAACTTCAGAAGATATGGAAAGACAAACAAATATCACTGAAAACAAAACTAAAGCTATATAATACACTGATCAAACCAATACTATTATATGGATCAGAATGCTGGACCATAAAGAAGAAAGACGAAAGAAGATTAATGACTGCAGAAATGAACTGGTTAAGAGGAATAGCAGGAGTCAGCAGAAGACAAAGAATAAGAAATGAAACGATCAGAGAAAAGACAGAGCAAAAAGAAACGATACTCGAATCAATACAGAAACGAAGACTGAAATGGTTTGGTCATGTTGAAAGAATGAAGGAAGAAAGACTACCAAAGAAAGCACTATACAACTATGTTGAAGGGAAAAGAAGAAAAGGAAGACCAAGAAAAACATGGATAGAAAACTTAAAAGAGGATGCAGAAGAAATGCAAATGAACTTCATCCAATTGACCAGAGCAGCAAGAGACAGACAGAAGTGGAAGGAACTCGTTCAGACCCATCGTCCAACCCAATAGGGAAAGACGGAAGGAAAGAAAGAAAGAAAGAAGAAAGAAATTGAAACTCCAGATTATGTTACAGTATGTTAAGTAAGGATGGATTAAAGAGTAGTATAGGTTTAATATGGCCTTTTTGTTAATAAATTTCATTATGTGTCTAATAATATTTAGATTTTTTGCCACTTTCAGGGTAATATGCTTATTATGCTCAATCCAGTTTAGGTTTTAAACAAATGAAAAAACAATTATTCAGTATGGCATAATTTTAACGGGAAACATTAATCAGTTTTGGTATGTCAAGACGAAAATGAATTTGAAATTGTTAAACTTGATGAATATTTACTAGTGCTTTTCATCATTATCACAAGGGGTTCCGTTTTATCCGGACGGACACAGTATACAATTCTATTGGCGTTCTGATCTCGTCACAGAAAATGCCACCAACCCTAAATCTCTATTGAAATGTCTAAAATAAATCCTGCACCGAAACTTGACACAATTTTGCCATCGGTTTCAGATTCAGCAAACTCTTGCCTCTGAATTTATCAGCTTCTTTGGCAACAAAATAGCGATAATTAATCGAATGCATACAGTAGTCGTTCGACGAATGAATGAACACTTATCCTCCAACTCTCTTTATCTCTCTCTTCAGTCTACCTACTCAGCCTCATTTGTGACATTCCTTGATGAATTTACCTCTTTTTTGGGCTCTGCAGCTACAACTCCACACGAATTCTTAATTACTGGCGACTTTAATTTACACGTGGACAAGAGTGATGATCCTAACTCTACCCAATTCATGCAGCTGCTCACACAGACAAACCTCACGCAACACATATCTCTTCCAACTCACACTTTTGGACACACTTTAGATTACTTATCACGTCATCTTCTTCATCATTATCTCCAATCTCAGCAATTAGTCAAGTCTCTCCATCTGATCATTTTCCCATCTTCACCATTTTAAGTATCTGCTCACCAACTCCTCCACCTCGTGGCACCTACTCATTCCGCCGTCTCAACAAAATTGACATTGCCTTGTTCTGTGATAACATTAAGTCATCTGACCTAATTACTAACACCCCTACTACCCTGTCATCACTGATCGATAAATACAATTCTGTGCTTTCTGGTCTTCTCAATAAACATGCTCCTATCATCACTAGACCTTTTTCGTCTCATAACAGCAAACCCTGGTATAACTCTTTCATTCATGCTTTCAAGTCATTTCGCAGACGTCTTGAGCGAACCTATCATAAAACACATTCTCCATCTGACCTTTTAAATCTTCGTTCCACCACCAACCGCTATCATAATCTCCTTACATCTGCCAAAAAGAAGTACTATTCTAACATCATTTCAACAAATAGCTCAAATTCACGTAAGCTCTGGAAAACTGTAAATGATCTTTTCCATCGCAAAGACTCAAAACCTCTCCTCAATCCATTTCCCTGTCAGAACTTGCTGAATCTTTTGCTAAGTTCTTCTCTGTAAAAATCTCCAAGATTCGCAGTGTCCTCAAGTCTTTCACTATTACTCAAACCACCTCTCCTCATTATCCTCCTCCCCACAACCTCCATGCAATTTATCCAGCTTCACTCCTACAACTGAAGAAGAGGTATCCAAACTTCTACTATCCTTGCCAAACAAACAATGTGATCTAGATCCCATACCTACCTCTTTACTCAAACAGTGTGCCACCGTGCTTACGCCTATTATAACTAGAATCATCAACCTCTCTCTTATCTCAGGCACTTTCCCATCCGCATTCAAAAACTCTTTTGTCACTCCTCTCCTAAAAAGCCTGGTCTTGACAGAGAAGATCTCAATAACTATCGCCCCATCTCAAATCTTTCTCTTCTATCAAAACTTACTGAAAAATTGTGCTTTCCAGACTGAATGAACATCTTTCAAGTAACTCACTATATAATGCTCATCAATCTGCCTACACTAAACATCACTCAACTGAAACTGTCCTCGCCTACATTTATGACAGACTCTTAACTGCAATTGGTCTTCGCCAAGTTACTGGCCTTTGTCTCCTTGATCTCTCTGCAGCATTTGATACCATAGATCACAAAATTCTGCTCGAGCGACTCTCTCTGGTTTGGCATATCTGAAAAAGCTCACAACTGGTTTGCATCTTATCTCAAATCTCGGTCTTTTCAAGTGTCCTGTCTTGGCCAAATTTCTCTTTCTCATATTATAGATTATGGAGTGCCTCAAGGATCTGTTCTCAGGCCTGTACTGTTCAGCCTTTACACCACACCACTTTCATCTCTAATTAATTCCCTCAAATTAAACCACCAACTCTATGCCGATGACACTCAGCTATTCCTTTCCTTCTCACCTCTTTCATTCAATGCTTCTATTATTGAGCTTGAATCTGCATTCTCGTCAATCTCTGCATGGATGTCATCTAATCTCCTCGCTCTCAACCCATCTAAGACAGAGTTTCTTTTAATCGGACTACCCCAACAACTCAAAAAAATTGACAATCCTAAACTAGTTTTGGCTCCTGACACCACAATAATCCCTGTTCCAACTGCTAGAAATCTCGGATTCAAATTTGACTCTTTTCTAAACTTCGAATCACAAATCTCCCAACTTTCAAAAGCCTGCTTTATTCATATTCGTGACCTTCGTCGCCTACGTCCTTGTCTTGATATTAAGACTGCGTCCACAATCGCCACCTCTATAGTCCACTCCAAATTAGATTACTGTAACTCCCTCTACTATAACCTTCCCAAAGCCTCCATCAACAAATTGCAATCAATACAAAATGCACTTGCTCGTGCTGTTACTAAGTCACCTAAATTCTCCCATATTTCACCCATACTAAAATCATTACATTGGCTTAAAATAACAGAACGTATCCAATATAAGATAATAACACTTACACATAGCTCACTTCAGTCATCAAAACCTGTCTACCTTAGATCACTATTAACCCCTCAGCCTCCTCGACCCACACGTTCATCATCTCATCTCACTCTGTCACGCCCGCTAAATCAGTCATCCCTGAAAATTTGCAACCGTGCCTTCTCATATGCTGCACCTGAACTCTGGAACTCGATCCCAGCTTCCTTCGCACACTTGGACACTTTAAAACAATAAAATCTGATTCCTCATTTCCTATAATTCCCGCACTATCTCCTCAAGTCTTCAGGTCTAAGCTTAAATCCTTCCTGTTTCTGAAATCATTTCCGCCATAGCTGTAACAACCTAGCCTCACTGCCCTTCGGATATTGACCATTGCCTGGCTGATCCCACACCTTTCCTATAGCTATTTTAAGAGAGGCTGAGCGCCTGAGAATAAGCAGCTACTGTTGTGCTGCTTTCCAAGGCGCTATAGAAATCCACGAGATTTTACTTACTTACTTACTTACTTACCTACCGAAAGTTTCACTCAGCTGAAACTGCTCTTCATGCAATTTACAACAATATTATGACTATGACAAATGTGCACAGACGGAGCAATTATAGTGAGCGGATGTCAGGAAGCATCTCCTGCAGCGCCACGTCACAGTAGTAGACGTCTTTCACCTTGATATTCCGTCTCAATCACGGAGTCCAGTTTCGATACAACAATGCAAAAACCATTGCTGACTTCCTGAACGTTGGGCATATGCGAATCAGTCTCTCATCTGTAATGCCACATTTATTGACTGCAGAGAAGTATTGCATGAAGAGCAGTTTCAACTGAGTGAAACTTTCGGTAGGTAGACTGAAGAGAGAGATAAAGAGAGGTAGAGGATAAGTGTTCATTCATTCGTCGAGCGACTACTGTATGCATTCGATTAATTATCGCAATTTTGTTGCCAAAGACGGAGCGTAAATTCTGCAATTCTGTAGACTAACAGATTAACTGGTGATGCTATTGTGAAGGGTTGTTATTATTCACGACTATCTGCAGTTGAAGTGCCTCTAGAAAGCGCTGTGTGAAGGAGTTGACTGCAGCCAATTGCCTAGCTCGTTTCACGCGTTCAAAATTGGCTAAAATTTGTCAAAATAAAATGGGCTTGGAATTTTTTTGGTTCACAGTATAAGTAAGTACAGTGTAATGTTCCACTTAATTGAGACGCGTGGGTCAGAACGTTTGTTACACCCTGTAGATTCTTCCATGTAATTCCAAATGCATACTAGGGAATTCGATTTGTTCAGTAGAGGGCATACGCCGCATGGGCTGAAACCAGGCCCGCAGAGAGAGAAATTCCGGGGCCCTATGCAGAAGGGCCGTCGGGCGCCTGACAGGTCTTAAAAATTGGTGATGACCTTTTTTCCTTGTCATTGATTTCACGATACGATGTTGCAACTCTCAAAAACTGGTGGTGAACTTTTTCCTTGTCGCTGTTTTTCACTATGTTTATGATGTCCTCGGCGCCCGCCCCTTCTTATACTCGCCGGGCCCCTGTGCACATAATGTGGTAACCTTTTGTGTGCTATTATTATTAATACATCTTCATTATCGGCCCGGGTCTCTCCAGACCGCCGGGCTCCTGTGCATTTGCCCACTCTCTTATCGGCGACCGTGGCTGAAACCTGTAAAATCTATGCAAAATATGTCATCATCATCAGTGTTTCTGTCTCTCGACAGGTCCAGGTATCCAGTTATTCCACTCCGATTGATTGCTTGCTTCTTCTTTGAGTTCCTGATATCTTTTATTCATCATCCACTCCAACATCATCTTTGTCGGTCTACCTCTCACTCTCTTTCCCTCCATTTTTCCTTCGATTATTGTTCTTAGTAAAGAGTCATGCCGGAGGACATGTCCCATCCAATTTCTCTGCCTTTTCCAGATTGTATCTATCAGGCTTCTTTCTTCCTCTATCTCCTTCATGACTTCCTCGTTTGTCTTATGCTCTGTGTATTTTACTTTTAGCATTTTCCTCCAAATCCACATTTCAAAAGCCTCTAATCGTTTTATATCTTCCTTTCTCATTGTCCACGTCTCCGCCCCATACAACGCCACACTCCATATCAATGTTTTTACCAATCTCTTTTTAGGTTTAGTTTTAGTTTACTTTGCATCAGCTCCTTTCTCTTGTAAAAAGCTTCCTTTGCTATTGCTATACGTCTTCTTATCTCTTTATTGCATCTGGCATCGGTTGTTATCAGACTTCCTAGATAGCTAAATTCCTTCACTTGCTCTATGATCTGTCCATAAACCTTTATTTCCACTCTCATTCCTTCTTTTTTACTTATTACCATAACTTTAGTCTTTTTTGTATTGATTCTCATTACATACTTTTCTGACACTTGTATCAGTTTATCCATTACTTCCTGAAGCCCTTTTTGATTGCTTGCTAGCATGGCCTGATCGTCTGCGAAGCGCAGCGCCTTTAGTAGTACTCCTCCGACTTTCGCAAAATATGTACAAATCAAAAATTGCAATCTAAAGTTCATATTAAAAAACATAGTCATAATATCCCATAAGAAAGTGACGTAGAGGGCCTGTATTTCGCGTGCTATATATTGCTCTCTCCAGAAACACAATTAACATTTCCTTCCGCCTCGCTACTTGATCTTAAGAAGTACAGTTGACATTCCACATTCGAATTCATGCGTACTTTTTCTCTCAATGTTAATCGTCTTCATGCGGTGAAGGAATGGTAAATGACTCTCCATTACCTCAGCCTAAATTTACCATCTTTTCAATATATATATAATATCTATATATATAATTCTTGATGTCCGGCGGTCCGTCCGTCCGCAACACGGCAGATATTGCAAGACGCTGTTGTCATTGACAACCAAATATTGTTTAATCAAAACTGTATTAACAACGGAGCGTTTAACGAAGCGTCTTAATATTATTGCAGCTTAAACACCCGTCACCCTTCCCTCACCCCATCCCTCTCCCAATCGCCCAGGCCCCAACCCATTCTCGCTCCGGCCCCAAACACCCTTTCCCCTTCTCTTTCCCCATCCCCTTCCTCTACCCATCCTCCTCCCAATCGCCCCGACCCCAACCCATTCCGGCTCCGGCCCCAAACACCCTTTCCCCTTCCCTCTCCCCATTCCTCTCCCAATCCCTTCCTCTCCCCATCCCTCTTCCCATCCCTCTCCCAATCGTTCCGGCCCCAACACATCCCCGCCTAGCCGCAGGCCCCAACCCATACCCGCCCCGCCCTACCCCACAGGCCCCAAACCCCCGTTTTCATTCCATCTCCCAACCCCTCTTCCCTCTCCCAATCGCCCTGACCCAACACATCCCCGCCCAGGCCCAAACCCATACCCGCCCCACCCTACCTCACAGGCCCCAAACCCCCGTTACCCATCCTCTCCCAACCCTCCTTCCCTCTCCCAACCCCCTTCCCTCTCCACAAACCTCTCCCAATCGCCCCAGGCCCCAACCCATACCCGCCCCGCCTACCCCACAGGCCCCAAACCCCGTTCCCAAACCTACGGCCACAAACCCCGTTCACAAACCTACACAACGCTGCTCCAAAAACCCGTACAACCCACTTTCCTCCTCCCAAATCTCCCTTTCCTCTCCCAATGCCCTGCCCCCCGTTATTATATATATTTACTCCTTCCTAACCTCAAACCCTATTTTTTTAATTTAACCTCTCAAG
The DNA here is from genome assembly GCA_018105865.1 of Metaphire vulgaris. Classification (NCBI taxonomy): domain Eukaryota; kingdom Metazoa; phylum Annelida; class Clitellata; order Crassiclitellata; family Megascolecidae; genus Metaphire; species Metaphire vulgaris. Next base: position 15,001,229 of record CM030852.1, read on the forward strand.
TGGGGAATAAATTTTCAGACGCGTCACCGTACTGGAGATTTAATTTTTGCAAAAGCGTTCTTCATAAATGATTGCTGTAACGTTTTAAATTTGCTATATCTCATGCTTTGTAGGAGCTAAACAGATGGGGTTTGCGCCATTGTTTAGATTGTTTATTCCTCTTTCTAACCCTCCGTGCAAAACAAAAAAAGTCTAGCGTTCACGAGGTTTGCGACAATAAAGTGGGAATGAGGAGCAGGCTATTGGTCGGAGTGAAAAAGCAGCACAGCAAACAGGAGAATCAAGCACTGCATGTCGTTCTACAATGCCAAATCATTACACTAACCTTGACTATCAAGTTTCAGAAAATTCACGCCAATGGGCGTTAACTCGGTTGAAGGAAAAGGCGTCGGGTTAGGGAAATTAATTGCGCAAAATTCTATTGCATTTGCACAAAATTGGGTGGTAAAACAGCCAATCTCCCCCGTCATTTTTGACGGGTAAACACCTAGTGTATATATATTATACATATATACATATATATTATATATACTGTATGTATGTGTGGCTGTGCAAACACCGTCCTACATACAATATATGCCCTGATTGAATTTATGACAAAATATCTCTAGCATCGACTTTAATAAATTCATATTCAACTCAGAAATAGCTGCAAAATACTGTTGCGAATATAGCCGGTCCTCAAAATGATTAGCTGCCCAGCATACTTTTTTGATGACGGTAATGACGGTAATGACGGTAATCTGATAGATCCTGACCTATAGGCCTATTATTCATGTACTATGTAATGTGTTCGAGTAGTCCTTCTAGGTCGATTCACCACAAAAATCTTAACTTTCAATAAATAAATGCAATAGCCAACTGAAAGCAATATTTATGGGTATGCATCTTCTATCTTCATGCAATGCAGTTAATGTCTTAATGTTTTACAGGCATTACATTTAATGCGTCCAGCATCAACGAAACGTCTCACGTTGAATCTGGCATTTGTGAGGCCAAAATCCTTGAATGCCGTCCGTATGCATATCCACCTCCATGTGACATTCATTGGTTGGATGTAATTCGTAATGAAGTTGTTAATGGAAGTCATATTACAGCGGAATTCGGAGGAGAATACATATGTTCAGTTACTAATGCTATCAACGGGAACAATCATACAGCCAATGTAACATATGATTTAAGCGATGAAAGTCCATCCACAATGAACAAATGTAGTAAGTCAGTTCTTGGAGTAATAATTCATCTTCGTGTAATGATAAAAAATACTTACAAGCGTTCATTTCAAGTGTATAGAAGTAGTGCTAACGATATTTAGGAAACAGCAAAAGTCGTAATGGAAATATCAATCCCTTTTGACTTTTTGGCGTTAGCATCACCTTTGTTACGGTCGAAATTAAAGGTCTGGGGTCATCCAAATTACCACATATAACATCATTAAATGCTTGGCCATTTTCGATCGAGCCTTCGCCTTGCATCGAACGTCATCATGCATTGAAGCCCATGTGGATGGCGCCATCACCGCTGCGTTAAGTTACCACGACATAGTATTACTGTATTACTAACGACATCAGAGGCTGACATTGTTACATTTAAATAGCTACTACTTCAGTACCCAAATCATAAAATAAGTAAGACCGAAGCTTAACAGGTGTGCTGCTATCATCATATGCATCAACGTTATCGTTAACCCTCGTCATCAAACGTCATCAGACTCATACTCCTGGTTGATGATGTAACAATATGTGGACGACGATCTCTTGTATGCATCTTCATCTCGTGACATTCTAAACGAACAAAAGATATTAAGCGTAAAAGAGAGGAGCGGCAGGTGGGAATGGGGGAAAGATAGAGAGGGTGAATGGGAGTCAGGAAAGAAGACAGAGGAAGAGATAGAGTAACGAGAGAGACATTGGTTTAGGAGAAGAGAGGAAGTGAATGAGAGTGGAAAGGGGAAATAGAGAGGGGAGGGAGAGAGGAAGAGAGGGAAGGGATGAGGAAGGGAAGGGGAAGGGAAACGACGGAGAGAGGGGAAGACATTGGAAAGGAGAGGTAGTGGGGGTGTGACAGAGGATGGTAGGTGAAAAGAGAGTGAAGAGAAATATGGAAAGAGGGTAAGCGCGGGAAGATAAAGGGACGGAGAGGAGGAATTAGAAAAACGAGGAGACAAGCACACCCAATTAGAAATTAGAAATTTGCAGCAGCGCCTCGTCCAATGAAAACGGCGTTGGTAATGTTACTAATAAATGTCTTCAGGAAACTACAAATATTATAATAAAGTCGAATTATTTTTATTATCATCGATTAAAATAAGTAATCTTACATTGCATTCAACTGTTGTATTTAAATTGCGTTTTCGCGTAATACACTCATCTCTGACATAAAGCTCTGCGCAGACCATCTCAATGTCCGTTCCCCTTTTCCTTGGTCATGCGAATACCAAAAAAAAAACGAAATCTCAAGTCCTTAGTATCGAACCAAATCTGTAACTAAACCCTCTGACGCCTTTTTTAACCCATATATGCCTACGAGCCTTTATAAAGGATGGTTGATTTTTTACTTACTTATTTATGCCAATGAAGATTTTTTGCATTCCAATTCTATATTGACTTCACTGAATAAGTAACCTTTTAAGAAAAGTGTTTTGGTTCTGAATATTTTCACATTTTAAATCTTGATTCAGAGTTGAAAGCTGTTTTGTCACCTGTAACTATAGCTGACAAAAGGTATATTGTAATTTTTCTAAAATTTCACCATAAAAAGCTAAATTTAGTTCAACAGTGTGATTTGACATCTATTACTACTCATGTCAATGGCAGCTTCATCATATTTTCTGCACAAGATTTTTTAGGCGCCAGATTTGTACCATCCTTTATAAAGGATGCTAGGCATATCTGGGGTCACACATTATACAGTATACATCAACCATTGGTCTGAAGGGCTTACACGATTTACATGCATCACATCACAGTTTGAGCTCTACCAGAGCAACGGTTCCATGGCACACCAAGATCTGGGTCTTGGAGTGTCAGTTGGTATAAACTTGGCCAAATCTTTGCCACCTGGACCAACTTAGAGACTGTACTTTGATAATTTTTTCACATTGTCACGACTCTTGGATTACCTCACTCTCAGGAATATTGGAGCAACTGGCACTCTGTGTGTCAACTGAACGGACAGATGCCCTTTTATATCACCATCTGACATGAAGAAGAAAGAAAGAGGACATTTTGACTACAGTTATGATGCAACCGGAAAATTCATCATCAACCAATGGCACGACAACAGCCCTGTGACCATGGCTTCTAACTTGCATGACATTCATCCAGTTGAGAAAGTGAAAAGATGGTCAGCCCAGAAGAAGGTGATAGAAGTTATCCAGCCAGCAACCATCAAATACTACAATCTGCACATGGGAGGCACGGATTGCATGGACCAGAATGTGGGTTGCTACAGAATTTCCCTCAGGTCCAAGAAGTGTGATGGCCACTATTTATCCAGATGGTCGATTATGCTACTCAGAATGCTTATTACGTCAGCAAACGATCACCTGCAGATACATCTTGTTGTCTCAATTATCTGCCCTTCAGACGAGATATTGCTAGTCTATAGCAAGTGTTATGCTTAGAGACTCCAACTTAGAGGACCGATTGGGCAGCTAATGGTTCTAGACAGATGGGTTCAGTCGAGTGTCCGTTATGATGGCAAAGACCATCTGGTTTCATACACTGAAAAGCAGAAAGTAAGTCAGCTTTACAAGAAGAAAGCCCATTTTGTTTGCCTTGAAGTGCAATGTTGGCTTACATCCTAAAGACTGCTTCATTGACTTTCATCGAGAGTGATGCTAACCGCTTATTGCTAATTCCTGGTGCTAATTGATGGCTGACACATGAAATTTGGAAGATTCAATTAATGCATTTATTGTTTAAAACAAATTTCTATGAAGTTCTTAAGAAAAATCAAACAATTTGCAAATATACAATGCCTGCACACATTGCTTCGTGGAAGTATTAGTTTGGCATTTGTGCACCCATAAGTGCCTAGCATCCTTTATAAAGGATCGACATTTGGGTGGCCATAGTTTGGAGATCCGTCAAAATTTTCCAGAAATTAGGTTAGTTCCAGGCTCTAAGGCACAGATTTGACTAAATATTTCAATATAGTGAGGAAATAAAAAGTTAGGCATATATGGGCTAAAAGAAAGAGTACTTCGAAAATACCAGATTGCATAACTAAAATTCCTTTAAGCTCTCGCACCAGTATAAAAATCAACATATGAATTTTATTTTGATTTTTAACAGAGGGTGTTACAGAAGTCAATGTTACAGTGTCAATGAACAACCGGTCGGATATCATTTCGGCTGAAACTCGGAAAGGAATCAGTCTTCAGAGCAACTCTAATGCGTACAGCAGTCAAAATGTCACAGGCAACGCTACGGAAGCCATCATGACATGCAAAGCTGGTGGCATTCCAAATCCTACCTATACCTGGTACTCAAGTGATTGCCAAAGCCCGATTTCGAACGAACAAGAAATAAAGGTAGTCGCTTCTAGTTCTTACGAATGCGTTGCCAGAAACTCTATCAATGATCGCAAATTCAACAAAAGTATCACAATAAAAATTACCTTGTCAGGTAAACAAAGAATCTGAATTTGATTTTTCACTTAGAGATTCATTTTGAATGCCTTCTATTTTGATGATAGTTACTAGCATCAAATGCATCTATAACCATATGTTTTTTTAAAGCTATTTTACTAACGAGCAGTCTTCACATTTTAAAATTTGAATTCATTATTATAATCTAGCAATGAGCGAGCACTAAATCCTAGTCTTTGGTCTGATGCTTACCCTTATTCATTTTTCATTAATTTTACTAAATTTGTCTAAATATTTGCAAATAATGTCTCATGAATTATTTTCTTTCAGGCGCTGAACTTGTCATATGCGGTAAGTTAGTCTATGACTTGAGTTCCTGAATAAATTAGAAACCAAAGCAGTTTGCTATCTGTAGCCTCTTGACTACGTAGGGCTCTTGCTTCACGAATACGTGGTGTCACATAAATCGACTTACATCAAGTCCTCCTTAATATAATAGACAGCAACAGACGCCTTTAATAATCCTATGATAGTATTATACGTCTACGTCTTGTTATATAGCGCCGATGTGCTCGATAAAGTAAATAGAGTACTGTCCAACATAACTAGGCTTCAACATTTGAGAGAGGAAAATGTCGTCAGTGAATTCTGGGTGCTGTGATTGGAATGTTCAACCGCAACTGGACCACGGCCAGAGAATGCCTGGACGCGGCGACAGTATTAGGCGGTTGGGCGATGAACTGAACTAATGGAGATCGGGTTTTACTTTTACACACTGTATACATGCACACACACACACACATATATATATATAGTTTATTTATGTATATATATATGACACATAAACTGAAATAAACTGTTCTTGTTTAGATTATCTGGAGCCAGTGGAAACTTCTGATGAGTGTAAGTCTCATCAGAAATTCAATTCGTAACGTTTATTCCACAATTATATTAAGAAATCAATAATATCATTTCCATTACCAATAGTCACCGTCGACAAATTTATTCGTTTTTTAAAGATGACTACGTATATTCGGTTTTTAGTAAAAAAAATAGCATCATACTGTATTAATATATACTGTTGATCGTTAGCGACACTGCGGGAACTGCAATAGTGATGCTATTTTCCCTAGAAATCGCAAAGTTTAGGTCAGTAAAGATGATGCTCCACTTTTAAACCAATTTTTGATCGCACCTGATCTTCATACAGTTCATGGAAAGAAATGGCCTGTGTCTTTTGACTAAAAGTCAAAGAATTTCATGTAGAATTTATTTCAAATAGGAAAATATCTGTTTAATGTGAGTGTTATCCTTTTGTTTCATAAAACTTAGAAACTGCAGATTGGTTTTTGATGTATTTTATCTTATATGTCCTTTAATGTTTACCTTCTAGGTTGGGAATGTCTTCTACTTCTAATTCTTCTGGTCTTGCTTTTCGTGTTGCCGGCGTGTGTATTTCTGCTTTGCTATGGCTGCTCAAAATCCTGCAGGGAAAACGTCAATGAGGAGTTTCCTTGGATAGAGAAAGCAATGCCTTGCATGAACAAGAAAGGTAAGAATCTTACAAATGTTGAGAATATTCAGCGTTTTTACACATAAGAGATCTTACAAAGCCATCTAAAACTCTATTATTTTTTAATGATTATTGTTATTAATACCACCTGTTTATACATTTGAATCTATCACTTTAATTCGCAGTTATTGCCAACCTGTTTATAGAAGGCCTTTATGAAGACTGTTAGCTATTAGTTAGGTGCAGGCACACTGTTATTCCATATTTATGGATTATAATAAAATGACGCTGTGTGTTTTGTAGGATGTGAATGTTCCGGTGGAATGGTTCTTTTCATCTTCTGTTTGGTATTCTGCGGAATAATTTTCGTTCCTTGGATACTCATTGCGAGCCACTGCTGTCGAAAGAATTCGAAAAAGTCTCAAAGTAGGAAGAAACAGGCTCCTCTTCCTCTTCTTCTTCTTTTTCCTCCTCCTCCTGCTCCTCCTCCTCCTCAAACGCTGCTCACAGCATAGACGGTTGAGAGTATTTGCACTCTAACCAGTCTATCAATTCCCAATCGCTGATTATATTATTTATTCTGGTCTCTCTCTTGAGCTGATAAACCTGATTTCGAAATGATTCACCTTTGAACGATCTATACCTGTAACAATCGAATTCTACTTTGCCAGAACTTGTTGTCATGGCACATTAATCGCTCTGATTCGCCGTCCAAATTAAACCGAAAAAAACAACAACCGCACAGTAGAGATATTAACATAGGAAGTATTCACCACAACACGCGAAGACCCTTTTAAATTAAAAGCAATTGGGATTTATTTAAATGCGAGTAAACTTCAAAAAAATAATGCAAAGCTTTCAAGATGCCCAGCAACGAGACGCACCAATATGCAGAACACTAATACTTTGCACTTGTGGAAGAAGAAGAAGAAGAAGAAGAAGAAGAAGAAGAAAAAGAAGAAGAAGAGAAGAAGAAGAAGAGAAGAAGAAGAAGAAGAAGACGAAGAGAAGAAGAAGAAGAAGAGAAGAAGAAGAAGAAGAAGAAGAGGAAGAAGAAGAGAAGAAGAAGAAGAAGAAGAAGAAGAAGAAGAAGAAGAAGAATTTATTTCTCAATGAGATCAAAATAATAATACGAACACAATGAATTCAATGAAAGTGGCAATAAGAAGCATAATCGACATTCAATGAGACCGGTTACTTTTTAGACTGGTACAGACCCCCACAATGCTACGCTTACTTTACAACAAGAATCTTATCGTGTACACTTTCAAACTTCAAGTCAATTCTCTCAAGAAGTTTTCCAGTTCAATTACATGAATTCAAATGTCTAAGCATTGTTTTGTAAGAGCGTTATCAGTTAATATAGTTAATTTCTTTTAATGTGCTATGCATCTTCACTCACCTGCTGACAATCAATCTGTCTGTGATTATTATTATAATAGTTTGCAATCATTGTAATTGTCGATCACTTGCTTTTAAAGCAATCGGCTTCCAGTTGCTTCGTCATTTGCTTTGAGACGAATTTCTTGGTGATACTGCAATCCTCAATCGTGGACCACTAAATAGATAGATATCACCTACATAAGCTAGTTGTCCATGCCTCAATGATAACGAAAATTCAATAGAAATCATCACTTGGTCTCATCATAAGTGCAATTTTGGTAATTTCTATGCCACGATTGCATTCGATTATTTGAAAAATAGAATATCCGCATTTTTAGATGATTGTCAAGAGATTAACGCTTTAAATTGTAGTCTAATACATACGACTCGTAAAATGACCATTTAGGATACATTTACTTACTAATTTGAATTGAATTTGATGTTTTCTTTTTTGCTTCAGGAGACAGCATCAGTCTCCACGAAAGGTAAGACAAATAAGATCCATTCATTACACTACATTGCGCTACATTACATTGCATTACATTGCAGAATACGTCGTGCAAATGTAAACTTTCACGCACTACACTGATTTTATGGCAAACGAGAGTTCATTCTGCCTTTTCATGCGTTAACATAATCAGTGGCGGCTCCACCGGGGGGGCCAGGGGGCCCGTGCCCTCTTATTGAGTGCCTAGCCCCCCAGTGCCCTCTCCCAGTTGGGACCCTATACTTAATGCTACATACATTAAACAACAAATGGTTGGCCCACCATGATTAGAAGTTGCCACCCCAACGCCCCCCTCCACTTGCCAAATCCTAGAGCCGCCACTGAACATAATACTGATGAATGGAGCAATGGAGAGGAAGAGGACCTTGTTACGTAATCCTATTTCACTGATTCTTTGAATAAGTTTCTATAAGGAAACAAACAAGATGTACGGGGTATGAGTTTTTGATTATGGGGACGTTTTCTAAGAGTAGGTAAAGCAGGCGCTGCTGTGGAGGCCGATGGGGGATTAGAATGTCATACGTCAAAGTTCAAGTCATGTCTAGCATTGGGACATCTGAAAGCTAAAAAACTGATATTTGACAATTGAAACATGTAACCGAGGTTCAAAGAGACTGTTCAGAGAGCCTTAACTCTTAACCATTATGTCAATCAGCCTTTGATAACTGATTAGGTCGCTATGTGGCCCATGTTTCGTAATATCTTTAATGAGGTAGATAAAGCGTGTTTGGAGCGAGTCTGCAGTTTAGAAAAGAACAATTCTATTTTTAAATATTGCATTTTAAATTCTAGAGGCGAGATAAAGTTAAACTTCCTAATCAGCAACTCAGAAACGGTGCACACACACATACGCACACACACACACACACACACACACACATATATATATAATATATATATATATATATATATATATATTAGTACAGGTGTAAAATCTGCCACTGTCTGTTTGACTTTCAAACCGACAAACACATGGCAGAATCGAGATCATTCGATTTACACTTTCTTCCTGATTCACTCAAAGGAGATATGGATCTCTCTCTCTCTCTCTCTCTCTCTCTCTCTCTCTCTCTCTCTCTCTCTGTCTTTCAATGATAGTAAAGTGTCTCGCTTCTTGGCGTTGCTATGGGCGACTCCGACGCTTTGTCCGTTTGGGCGTTTGCGTCAAATGTAAATTCGATCGTTCAATTTAGAAAAGAATGTTAAGTGTTGAAATGTGTCGAGAGTCAACGGCCTCTGCCCTATAATGTCTCCCCTTCTTCCTCTTTTGCCGTCTGAGATAAGCACAAATGACAGAATAAGGAAGTACCGTTATTTAAACTAATGCTACCTCTCGAATTATTACATTCAAGAAGTAGGCCTAACCTTTGCCACCTTAGTCCTTCTTTTCTATTCACTCTTCAAAATAATCGACCTACTGTACAGTTTGTGTAGGCTTACAATGTGAGCCATTGCGCTCTTTTCAAAAGTCCATTTGAAATTGTCAGAGATTATATTTCAAGATTTGCGTCTTTTGCGTTTTACAGAAACGGAGGCAGAAACGATCGTCACCAGAGCGGGGCGTCAACGGGGGAAGCCCTCAGCCAGGCACCCCCGCCGAGACCAAACACAATGCAGCAAACTCAAGTCGACCCCTTCCACAACTCACACGTAAACTCCCCCCACTCAAGACCTCCTCCTCCTCCAAGCAAAAGGGCGATGGTATGTACCCAATCAATTGTGGTCTTGATATCGCTCTCACAACTGCCTTCATTTATCAAAAACTTGACTTTAGTCTACAGCCATTTAAAGCAACCATTTTGTTTTTTTTAAACATGTGGGAAATGCTGAAGAAAATATAGGCTTAACCGTTTGTAGGTCTTCATTCCTTTGTGTCTGTTAATGCTGAACCCAGTTCAATGCTCTGTCCAGGGCTTACTATGCTGTTAAGACGGCATTGCTATCAGTAAATATGATTTAATAATAATAATAATAATAATAATAATAATAATAATAATAATAATAATAATAATAATAATAATAATAATAATAGTAGTAATAATGTGATTTAAAGTGATTTAGGCGGCTAAGTAAGCCTGTGTGAAAACCACTGTTGTAACTCTCACATTCAGACACCTAGTTTTCCGAGATAGCCTTTCAATCCGTTTACTGTTTCAACTGTCACTGCCACCTCATTCAAACTGCTCCATTTGTCCACAACTCCTGCACTAAAACATTTTTTCATCGTCTCATCCTCTGCTCTTTAACAATTTGCATTTGTGGCCTCTTGTGCTGCTATTAGAGAAAGCAATGGTCCAAGCAGTGAGCCCTGAGGCCTGACTCCACCAATAAAACTCTTGCCCATTTCAAATGGCCACTCCTTGTGCCAACCTTCTGTCTTCTTCCCTTCGACCAATTTTGAATCCATCTGACCATCATTCCCCCGTATTCCACAGGACTTCAGTTTTGCAGACAGTCTTTTCGTTTCGCCGGTCTTAATGCCAAATTGAATTGATTTCTTTCATTGCTTTCAATTGTTGTGTTGTTCTAGAAGTCTTTCTCTCCCGTTAGCGCTTCTGGGGTTGAGTACGGTGAACTAAAGATCGATGCAAAACCTGGAAGTAGAAAACCTGTTGAATTGATAATCCAAAAGGAATCAGCCTATGCAGAACTACAAACATCATAACCTCCGTTAATACAAGAGAATAACTATTATTACTATTAAACACAGAGAGAAGTTTCATATTGAAACTGCTGGAATAACAATTGAACATAAATGTGTGTATTTAAAACAGAATTATCAATATTCGCTTGACCTCGTAAGGCCTTTTCAAATTTTCAGGAATAGATAAGACAAATTTGTTTGGTCTTAAAAAGCGACATCAGTCACAATGTGTGTGTGTGTGATCTAAATATTCCTCACTGATTCCCGAATAGGACAGAAGCCAATGCAAGTTATTCTGAAACTCTTGTAATCAAAATGCTTAGCTAATATTTGAAATAACGTTTATACAGAAGATGTAATTGACGAAATTACATTGAATTTATTCGTCTAATGGCATCTGTATAGCAGTGGCGGCTCCAGGATTTGGCAAGTGGGGGGCCGTTGGGGTGGCAAGTTCTATTCATGGGGGCCAACTATTTGTTGTTATGTATGTAGTATTAAGTATAGTAGTGTCCCAACAGGGGGCCACTGGGGGACCAGGCACTCAATAGGGGGCACGGGCCTACTGACCCCCTCCCGGTGGAGCCGCCACTGCTGTATAGACACACAGCGTGCATCGCAGTCTGCTACATTAATCGAATTTTTCTATATTCGCTTTTATTTATATTGCGAAACAAAGGCTTGATTTTAAACGGTTAATTTTGTTATATTTCATTTTATGTTGTCTTTTAATTGCATTTAGTACATAAAAGACAATAATCTGATAATTAATAGGAAACACGATATCAAGTCTTTCTGGCTGTTTTGCAATAGTCTATGCTTCAAATTTACAACGAATTTCCGATGAGTGTTAAACGTTATTGGAGCTGCACTTAAATGAATGATTGAAGTGAACTTGGCAATAGAGACCCCAATAATAAATTCGTTGCTTTGGAGCAAAGTGCATGTGTAGCAGTGCCGCAATTTCGATGTATTTAGGCGATTATGTTGCGCCAACTGCTGACGTCAGCAAATTTAGTTATTTTTAATCAATGCAATAATTTAATTGTTATTTAACAAGTGTCTTTAACTTTTAGCGTTTGCTTTCTTTTGCATATTGAAGACGTTTGCATATTGTGATATTGAATAAAGGTGACTAACGGTGTGTCATCGGTATTGAGTACAAACTATCAGTTGATTCTAATGATGTTGGCTTTCCTTTTGCTATATATCTGTAAATAAACTTACAATAAAAGCGTTTAACTAAAGAGGTTTTTAGACGTCCACTCGGCAATAGTTACGCATAAGACATTCACAACTACAGATGCTATCCAACGACGGCTCCAGATTGGGGGGAACACCGCTACTAGAGCAGGTCGTCTTCTAATTATTCCACTTTCCAGGGAAGTCCCGGGGACGTCGTGAGGCCCTCAGCCGGGTCTGGTGGGAACCCCAGCTGTTAAAAAACGAATGATATTGGACTCAAAATCTGAATCTATCATATATCTCCAATGAAGATTTCTTATATTTTCTAGATTTTGGGACACAAAACGAAAGCTTAAACATTTGAAACTCATATAAAAATGCACAGAAGTAGGATGACTGGATGAGGAGGGCAATTCGTTTGAGCCCTAGGCTGACGGAGCAGTCGTGCCTCCTATAAGCCACTCTAAATCACGCTATGATAAACGAGAAAAGAAGGACCATAACTTCCATAACTTGTGAACACAATTGATTAATTACATGATAAAGAATGAACGAAATCTGTTATACATCTGAGTTTGTATGTTCCGTAGACAACCACTAGTGCAGGTCAGTTCCCATCTCGGTAACATTTTCTCATCTGATTTTCACAAATCCCACGACCGATCTAAGACGGAATATGGAAACCCTGTCACCAGACCACCTCCTGGTTACGCCAATGGATCTATCGAAATATTTGTCCTGGTTGTCCACTAAATTTTCCAGAAGATGTCTGTAGCTTGTAGAAGTCTAGCAGTGCATATCTGAAGGTTTTCACGTGTGTAGGATTAGTGGATGAATTTTGTGATGAGATTTGAGCGTCAGGCATGTTAAGGCTCTTTATCTGAGACACTGAAAAGGGCAATTGGCAACTTAATCGTAGGACTAATAACAGCCAGTAGAGGGTTAAACGGGGGCTCGACCCACTCTGAGTCGGGGTCTTAGCTAAGGGTCAGACTGTCCCGACCAGCTGCTGCTGAACTCAGTTGTGTTCTCGTAATTATTTTAATTCAGAAACTTCTTTTGAAACCGATTCAGTTGCAAAAATCTCGTCAGATGCGGTTGATTTCATATACGAAAGACATTCGACCTGGCCATCGTCTGCTGAATGCGTTGATCAATCATCAATTGTCGGCATATTCCAGGATTGTTTCTGTGGTTTTAAAGGCATTTGTAGTCAATAGGAAGTGAATTGATAAACTCTGTGACATTACTACATAATTGTGATGTTCACTTTCATATATATTAGTGAGCAGAGAGACTTTCTATTTTTAAAAGTGCGTGAGTTTTTTTTACAGGAGAATGTCTCCTGGTTGCACTGCTGCCTTTAATCGGATCTCTGTCCCGAGTGATAACAGCGCTTGTTGTTTCGGATGCCCTTATCACAGGCCCCAGTGACCTATTAGGAGATATTCAGATACGGATGACAGGTGTAAGAATGAAACAGTAGGCTATAATGCGTTCAACAGGTGAATAAGACCATCTATCAGCAAGCGTAGACCTGCTGTTGCTAGGTACACCTGTAGACATCCTGGTCTTTGAAGTGTCTCTTAAACTGTTAGCATATGCGACCACAGATAATATCAATACAATTCGGCATAGACACTTAAGGTCTAAAGGTTTGTTAACCTGTTAAGTCCTGTTAAAGCTGTTAAGACCTTTTAGGTTTCCATAGACTCATTGTCTACACTGCACTTCTCTCTACAAGTGAATCATTGCTAGAAGTCATATGCACAAAGAGAGAATGCAAAAACAGTGAAACCGTTTTTCAAGGCACTCCACATTCAATCATGTTGTCATACCTTTATACCTGTACAAGTGCGTTGCGTCATGCTAGGCTCCTCCCCTTGTCCAGCTGCGTTGACGATGGATGACGTCATCCACAATTTAGTTGGTCACCATTTTGTTCCTCATTATCATTAGTTGTTTTCATACAGGACTACTGAATTATTTCAAACCTTATTATTATTATTATTATTATTATTATTATTATTATTATTATTATTATTACAGAAAATCTCAACATTTATGAATGCTTATTGCCTCAAATGACGCTAAGGAGCAAAAGTGCTAAAATTGTTGGGAAATTCTTACATCAGTGTTCGTATAATACCTATCAGGTGGCGTCTTCCAGGGGGTAGGGGGTTCGCGCCCTTTGGTCACGCCACTGTCCCATTAGGCAGCCTGGTTACGCCCATTCTGAATGCAATTAACCCATTGTGTGTATATATATGCATATATAATTATATATGTATATATAATATTAATATATATACAGAGTGAACAAGTAAAAACGGGACCCCTTTATGATATTTAATATCTCGGCCGCGTGTGGAGAGATTTCAATAAAAGTTTTAGGACATATATCTGGGAGTGTTTTTGATGTAATTGCCAAATTTCATGCTGATATCTTTAGTTTGTGCTGAAATATGGCCAGAAAACTAAAGGTACCCTAATTTTGAAATTGATCCGTTAGAGGAGTTTTTGCTCGTTGCCTTACTGTTCTATATTTTGGGCTTTTCTCAGCGTCATTATTGTCTGGAAATTTGTCATTCGATCTGCCTTAATTAACCACAGTTACTGTGAGATACAGAGCTGTCGATTCAGAGGCATTACTTGTGAGCAGTAGGAATCACTGTCGCCACCTGGCGAATGAAGCGAAGTCTATTGGTGTACATCTGTTTAAGCGGACGGGGTTTGATTAGGGAGACAAAATCTATCAATTTCAACAGAAAATTGATAGAGTGGAGTTCTCTAATTAAGCAGCGGAAAGTACGTATAAATGTGAATCCACCCCTCCCCTCCCAACCGAAATCCTGGATGCGCCACTTTGGACGTATAAATAGCTTACGCCCTCAACAATGTAAGACGTAAATCGGGAAGGGGTGACTCACCCTTTCCCCAAAATGTGCGATCATGAATATAACTGTGAAGCGTTTTGGGCATTTATTGAATTCAAAGAACATTCAAATTCAGTTTCTATGCTACATTCAATCGATTATTCATGTTTTATGCTATTGAACTGATGTTGAAACAGCAGAAGCTCTATAGGCCTATATACATAAGCTATCCATATATTCTAGGCTAGTACAATATCATAAACACGGTTAGACGTTATAGGCGGATTTCTCGTCATGGTGAACCTCCCCCCCCCCCACCACCACCGAAATCCTGGATTCGCCACTGGGGTAAACAGTGGAATGTGTTAAAACAATAACCAAGTGTGATGGTCATGTGACCAAATTAAGACTGCTTAATATTCGTGAATTTGTCCTTTTAACCACTGGCGGTTAATGGCATCAAAAGGCGATCTTCTAATCTGTCTTACGATAAGTCAGAATGCCATTTGATTAGGTAGACACAGTCGTTATCTATTGGGGCTGCGCAGGTGAAATCGTGTCTCAACCGGATTCAGATAACAGATCATAGGAGGTCAACTATTGATGATTAACGTGTTGCTTATCTCAATATAGACGGTTGCCTTTGTCCCTCTGCTTCTGCTGTTGCTATCAAAGACTATATGCATACTCAGATAGCAGTTTCTTAGGCTGACGTTAAGATAGCGAGTATCCTGAGTATACTCAAGTACTTCAAAGTACAAAGTCTGAATGTTAATCATTTAAAGTCTTAGACCTATATACTCATTGTTTGCACAGACGTTCAATAGGCCTATTTGAACGTCATGAACACATTCAGTTCTTAATCAGCCTAAAACTCTGATAAAGAGTAAATGGAGTAACACACAAAGAAAAGTTAAGTTTTGTTCCACCAATATATATATATGTATATATATATATATATACATATATATATATATATATATATATATATATATATATATATATATATATATATATATATATATATATATATATATATAACAAATCAAATTCAAAATTTGCTTCTAATTATGTCGTGAGCGCCTCACAAATTCAATTCTTTTGCAAAAATTGCTAACTAAAGCACCAAACTCAAGACATAAACTACCAAAATAATTTCAAATTCTGTTTTATCTGTTAGCATATTTATGTCAATAAATATAAAATATCAGAAATGTTTGCCGTTGACAGCACTGCTTCGATTTCAGGTGAAGAATAATTCTAGATTACATTCGCCAGGTGGCGATGTTGACTTTGACGCCTTTAAGTTCAACGCCTGTGACCTTAAGCGTCTTCACTTTGCTCGATCTATGCAGGGGCGTCTATCCCCCCTTTTTTCATTGGAGCAAGTTCCCCCCAAACCTGACATAGGCGTTCTGAGACCGCGGAGGCGGGGGGCGCAGGCGCCGAAGGCGCTCGGGGTGATTGCGGGAGGGGCGGCTCAAGGCCCTCCCGCCACGGGGGTCCGATGGTATAACCCCCGGAAAAATTTTGAAGTTGCAGATGCTCGTAGGTGAGTTTTAGTGGAGTTTTGGCACACAATTCACAATTGAGCACCTGATACATCATGATTTTTATCTTAGACCATGTAATTTTTTTGCTTATTTTCTTAATATCAGTCCATGATGATGGGATGATGGTGGAAAAAAGTGTTGACGAAACATATTACAACTTGCAATTATGTGAGATTTTCGCCAACAAACAGAGAAAAAGTACAATACATGCTAATGGCCTAATGCTATTTAGGCTACTTCTGTCTGAGCTGTCTCTGTCCACTACGCACCACAAGTAGGCTATTTGGAGTCACTGCAATGTTCAACGACTAAGAGCGGTGCGAAGCTTGTTTGAGCATAACGCAAAGTTATCAATAATGTCTTGAACCGACAGGCTGTCAACAATATCACGTTCACTGGCAAGGATTGTCAACGCTGAGAACCAATCATCAGACATTGTGCTGCGCAGTCGATTTTTAATGATCTTTACTCTGCTCATGATGCGTTCTGCACTGCAGCTTGTAACAGCAACTATGGCCAGAATCTTCACCAAGTATTGCAGTTCTGTGAACGATGATAACTCCAGCAACGCTCTTAAAGGTTTCAAGAATGTGGTCTTCCCATCGTTTGGTGCAGTGCTCCGTCATTCTCGTTTCAGATTCGCCAACACTCACCTCTGGCGCTGGCGCTGTCACTAAACCATCTGCTGCTTTAACATTCCTGTCACATGCCGTGGAAACATCAGATACATCAATGAGATGTGACAACGACTTGTAAACAGGTGCAAAGGCATTTAATTCGGCTGCTACTGCACTGGAATCCACATGATAGAACTTGCATAGATGCTGAATGTCAGTTGCGGTAACCTCGGGCGATGACAACAGATTTGCTGGTGTAAAAAACTTCATTTCTCGAAGAAAGTCAACATTCTCGCTGCTGAAACGATCATTCAGTTGCTGTAAGATAACATCGAGACTGCGAATGATGACTTCAGTTTTATAAGCTTGTTCTCGGTCAGCTATGCTTTCATCATCAGCCTGTTTGTTCACCAGCCATTCGTTTCTTTTTTCTAATTCGTCTGCTTCGCAGCTGTGGGTAAATTTGATGTTCATTGCAAAAGTCTGTTACTTCCTGTTTAATGGTTAAGTAGAATTGATCAACATCGCGTCGAAGAGTTGTCAGAGTCTGAATACAGTCACCTATCAGAGTCACGACGATTGACAAATCTGCAGCAGTCCCTTGCAGCAGTCTAGACACAGGCCCAGTTACACGAAAAACATGCTGTAGAAACATAACTGACATAATGCATCGGGCATCCTGCAATTTGCATAGCAAGCCAGTGGAAGTAGTTGTTGTTGCTGTATCTTGGCTTGTGGATGCCAACTTTTCAAGTGCCCCAATAATAAAAAAAGCAAAGCAGTCAATTAAAGTGTTCACTCCATCTTCAGCTGATCTCCATGATCTTGTTGTGTCTGAAACACGTTTAAGTGTGTGAGCATGACTTGCAATTGACTGCATCTCAACGAGCACAGAATGTCTTTTGTGGCCTGTGAAAAATACGTACAACTCTTGCAATACGCCCAAGGCATTACATATATCAGGACAACATTTCAAAACAGCTTCTACAACCAAGTTAAGCCGATGTGCGCTACACCATACATACATGGCTTTTGGTGCTTTTTCAAGAACTAAAGTTTTCAGTCCAGTATATTTACCTCTGACATTCCCCGCTCCATCATAGCTTTGGCCTATTAACCATTGTAGCGACACATGCTTTTCTTGCAGGATACAGAGAATTCTTTCAGACAGCACTTGACCCGACGTATCCCCTGTTGTGAATATGTCTATCAGTCTTTCTACTGGAATCATTCCTGCAGGTGTATCTTCAAGGTATCGCAGTATAATGCATTGTGCTTCTAGCTTTGATTCATCCTGCGTACCGTCACTAATGAGAGAACACAGACCACTTTTCCTCACATTGGCAACAATTCTGTTTACTACCATGTCTCTCATTGTAATCAGTAAACGTCGAATATTCAGAGGACTCAGCAAGTTAATCTCTGGCTTCTTGGAATAATTCGCGTGACTGTAAACCAGATAGGGTCTCTAGGTATGCTGCGGCAGACGCATCAAACTCTGCAAATTCGCGAAACAGGTGCAGAAACTTACCATCGTGTGACTCGTGACCACGAATGGCGCTCATTTCAGAAGCCAGATACTTCAAACATTTGATAGACACATACACAACACGTCTGTTTCTGTCGACAAGCAAGTGAGTTAGATGCGCAAATTTGTCATCTAAACGGCTCTGCTTCATGATCCAAGTCACTCGTGCTATTTCTGAATCACGATGATCCCGAGAGCACTCGTGGATAGCAATGTCTCGTGTTGCATGAACCCAATCATGATATCCCTTTCGGGCCCAAACTTCTGAAGCTGTTGGTCCCGCAAAGAGTAGACAGTCAATACAGAACAATGAATCCATTGATGTGCTATAACTCAACCACTTTCGTAACAATTTATCTCCTTGCGGCAGTGTCTTGTAGAACCAGAAACGTGAACAGGTTCTGCCGCCACTCACAGGAAATACAACTGTATCAGCTGGAACATGATTTGATCGAACCATCTTGCCAATTATTAGTGGCGTTATTCTACGATTACAGATTGCTGCTGGATCATCAAACCAATCAGATACATTGTCATCTGCAAAACAGGTGAACGAGGTGAGTGATGTGACCGCAGCTGCATTTGCATTACTGCTATCGGGCCTCTCGCTTGTGGTGCGCTCATGTGCAATGTCTATGAGTGTGACTCTTGTGTCTGTACTTGCTTCTTTTGAACGTTGACAGTCATTTTCATGCGAAGGCTTAGGCTTGGGTGGTCTTAAAACTTGTTCTGTGCCTGAATCGGAGGCACAGCCATATATGAAAACTGCACTGACCTTAGTTGCAGATGTATCTTCGCATGCCGTCGTATCTGCAACTGCAACTGGAGTGACTGTACTGAACTTATCATAATCATCATATTCAACGTCAACAGAAGAGACTGTGGTAACAGCGCTGACAGCAGAATGAGGACAATCTGAATTAGTCTCTGTGAGCAAACTGTTACCAAATGCAACCTCATTGTCCTGCTGCAGGTTACATTCCTGATCAGCGTCCGATACGAAGCAACTTTTGTGGTTTAACGATTCCCATGGACCTTTGCCTTCTTTTATTTCGATAACTTCATGTTTGATGAGCATTCCCCTGAAAATGATTGTGTTTAGTCATAATTAAATGTTTGGATTAAGTATTTTGCAAAATTAATGCCAACCAATTAAAAAACAAACGTTACAATTTTCACAAACACACCATCTCGGGAATCTCGGGGGTTTAGATGCATTTGATTAATTTAGAGATGGGATGAAAATGTTATAGCGTGATCCGTGATGAATGACAGAGTTAGAGTATGCTCATGCTGTATGAATTAAAGTATGTCAGTTCCCAATGGACATACATCACCCCCAGGCCCGGGCCCCCCATAACAATATTTAGTTATCAAGTTATTTAACTCCTTCAGATTTGAGAAAGGTCTAGGTTGGACCGTTGGAAAATTCACATCTTGTACCTTATGAGTAATCATAGTAATGAACCATCATCCGAGTGAATTTTAACATCGCCGCCTTCTGACCTTTGACATTTAAGCGTTGTCAAAGCGCTTTCGATTTCGGTATTTTTAACTATGCATAAAGCGCTATATAAATCGTCCGGACGGTCCGGTTACAGTGGACCGTCCGACCGTTCATATGGCAATTAAACATTAACCAAAGCAAACATTGTACTGTGGCAACTGTGCAACTGCATAAAGACTGTATGACTCTGTAGTAGTGTAGTACACTGTACTACTACTACTACAGACTACTTCAGTCATACGTGAACTGTACGGTGTAGCGGGTGTACAAAACTGTAATACCTTAAATGCTTATATCCATGTTTTGTACGGCAATGACTTTGCCATTTGTCTGCTCTAACGATCAAATTACAGCACAACTCCTTACATTTATACTTAAAGATAGACTTTTCTCTAGGCATAATGTTATTTACTCGCACAGATTTATTATTGTAAAAGTGGCATTGCTACTGTATGCTACACACGCTGTTTACTGTAAATGACGATGACGTCATATGATGACTATGAGTCTATGACGACGTCATATCTTATCATACATCAACTTCAACGTCATAGAGATGATAATTTGTAATCGGCAGATTATGAATCACAACGGCGTAATTTTCCCTCGAAAGTTCTTTCAAAAAAATTTCCCTTTCCCTCCCATAAATCAAAAAATTCCTTCCCCCCTTTTTTCGTTGGAGCATTTGCTCCAAGGCTTATATGGTGTAGACGCCCTGGATCTATGACTATCTAACTAACTAACTTCTGTTTTGAGTCTTGATATTGAACATCCGATTTTTCTTCGGCTTTCAACGTTCCTGTCTTGCGAGTGGTGTTCAAAAAGAGCGAAAAGGAAACGAAGAGATGCCTTAAGGCCCTATACACATTCTTTTGAAAATTTTGTAATCATGGGTGATCGCAGTGGCGTAACGTGGGGGGGCGGGGGCACTTTGTTGACTGCCCCCGGGCCCCGGGCGGGGGGCCCCAAAGAGGGGTCTAAGCTAGGGTTAGGTTAGGGTTAACCCTAACTCCTTAACGTGCTGACGACCTTTTTTTTTTTTTTTGCTCGTCAGGATAAAAAAGGAGGTGATGACCTTTTTTTTTTTTTTTGCTCGTCAGCCCGAAACTTTGAAACTTCTTTGGGGCCCCCATGACAAAGATGCCCCCGGGCCCCCAAAAGTCACGCTACGCCACTGGGTGTGATCGACAACGAATGAGAAGTAGCGTACATTCGAAAGTGGTTTCGTTCATAACGGTACATACTAGTGTACATGACTATATGGTGAATATATATATAATTATATATATATATATATATTGCGTTCTATCTATTTTTGCTGCTATCTCTTGATCACGAGCTTCTAATGATCTACTCTAGCGATTGAATGTTCATTTTGCGCCCTCTTTTGTGTTAAAATGTGAATAGATGTCTTCTGTCAGATTTAGACAATTTCTATCCTTGGTTCCATTGGTCAAAATTATGCGATCTGAAGATTTTGAGAACAAGAACAGAGATAGGAATAGCTGGAAACACACAGACTCTGCGATTGAGTTACTGCTTTAAAGATGAAAGATTTTCTAGCGATTATCTGCCATCTGCTTTATTATTATCATCATTTTCGCAGCAGTAGAAATATGTGAAATTTATTTGCTCTGTGACAATGGAATCATGTGTCTATTGTGGTTGATTGAAAACTGAAACAACGTTTTTGAAAATCAATTAGACATAATATGATCGTTTTCAAAAAAATCGTTAAAAGCATTTGCATCTAGAAATGGAAACATTAAATCAAAAAGACGGATGTTGCACTTTTCAAAATCACAAAGTTACACTAAAGTTGCGGACCGATTGACTTTGAGCGGCTAATGTTTTTAGCACGTAACAATATGAACGAAAATGCGCTTTTCATATTCCCATTCTGATTTATTTTTCGTTTGTTTCTGATTGATTTCGATTGCTATTAACTATCGAATCAATTCTTGGTAGTTAGGCATTGGTTGGCGCTGATTCCTCTGTAGTTCTTCGTAGGGAGACTGTATCTGTTGCTGGCTATTCAGCTCCAAAGTGAAAGATCCTCCACAGCCTGAATCAGAATTATTCACAGAATTAGCCTTTAAAAATACAACAACTATAAACCCTTCGATAATTTCTTAATTTCACGCCAAATGGTCTGAAATAAAAGACAGCAGCGAAACGTGTTACGATATCGATTGATAAAAATTAATCGATCTATTATCGGCAAACTTTGAATTTGAGATATAATATGGCAAAATGCCAGCATTTAGGTCATATTTCAAAATGTAAAGCAAAATATTTGCGATGTCGAAATAGTACTTTGTACTGTATTTGCATTCCAGTTTGTTAACGCAACACCGTTGCCTTAGGAGGCTTAGACCTAAACTAAGAGTAGGAAGCAATACAGCAGAGATTAGGCCGATTACATGAATTAGGTCTTAAAGGTTCCGATGAAGAAATTTGATCGTTATACACTTCATCGAAGTCATCTGAGTATTTAATTAAAACTTGGCTGTAAGCGTGTGTTTTGCTTATGATCGGATGATCTCTTCTGTGTTCTTACCATTGTTTCCAGTTGCTTTGCCATATTCATGGCGTTGAGATAGTCCTTCGTACACCTGTATTGTTCGTTGATTCCGTTCCAATTCTTCGTAATGTGATGGTCCTGGGTTATCTTTTGCATCGGAATTATGCGAATTGTCAGCGTATCTGGACCTAAAAGAACGAATAGAAATATTCGTAGCAGCCAAAGTCAACGTCGTCTTCGTTTGGCCATGGAGCGGTTGAGCAGATTTTCAGAATTACTAAAAATCGAAATTATCAAAACCTTAAAATAGAGGAATCCACAATTACTTTACGACTACTCATTTCATATCTCAAATAAACACGGAAGATTGTAAGCGTCTAGGCATCCAGTATTATTATTATCGAATGCTCAATGTGCTAAATGATGTCAGCCATTTGATTGCGACGCTATCAGCTGTATGTAGAGTTTGTAGTCCACCGTCCTCTGGCTTGGTTATAGGGCAAGAGTCAACTGGGTGCGACATTGTTTGAACGACATCCAGTTATAGACCTACTGTAGGTGTAATCTTTATATTCATACCTTGAGATTTTTCTAATTCTTTTGTCAACAGTGGCTCGAAAAGCATAGGCAGCGTAAAGACTTGTGATACTTGTTAGAGAGCACAGGTACTGCACAGAAGGACAAGCCCACACTTCTCTAATTTTGCTAATAATTAGAAAAATCTGACAAAATTTTTTTTCAGGAGAATGAAAGCTAAGTCGAAAGCACAACGGGGCAGTGTTCTTACCCAGATTTGTTTGTTTCAGTTGTCTGAACCAATACAGGTGTTTCAGGTATCACTTTCGTTTCTTCTGGGTCCACTGTTGAACGATAAACCCTCCATTAAAACGCTCTTTCATAACAAACGTCTTAACCGGTTGCGGGTATGACCGAGAAGAAAATTTGATCAGGTGCATTGCACTAGGCATACAGTCTGATAGTCCTTGCCAATATGCAGTACATATGCTTTGAAGAAATAAACAGCGAGACTCGTACGGTACTTTGGAATAATAGCGAAAGCGGTTGTCTCGACGTACAGTATATAGACTAGAAAAATTAATAGATGCTTTTAAATAAAGTTAAAGAGCACGCAAGGGTTTGATAACTGTCTTTGAAGATATGTTAAGCTCTGACCCTAAACTTCAAACTATATCAGAAATAAAGACGACATAAGGTGGCATCTCCCCCTGCCGTGCTTTCTGCCACAAATAGAAAACCAGATGTAGGCTTACTCATGCACAACTGAACCTACTGGGTATGCGGTAAAGACATTCGCGTGCGAGGTTTGAAATTCGAAACCTCATGTTTGGTAGACTTACACTGTAGGGCAGCCACGAGGGAGCACAGGCGGCCGGCTACCCAAATTGGACCTGGAATGGTCTTGCGATACGTTACAAATTCTTGAGAAAATGTATCATTGGGGGGGGGTGCTTGGCGGTATGATATTGTTATGTGTATTGTGAAAATAGGCTCAAATTCTCAAGATTTGAAACCCAATATCGCCCGAAATTTTTAGGTTTGAGCTCCGCCTAAGATTTCGCTAAGGGTGCTCACAACGCTTCCAAAGTGGATCTGAAAAAGTCTGTATATAAACCGTGGCTGCCCATATTATGGAACCATGACTAGGTCAATGCTAGCAGACCATCTCGCTAGCCACTGTCGTGATATATATATATATATATATATATATATATATATATATATATATATATAAGTAAGAGCACTAAGCGCAGGACACAGCAATATGACTATTCAGGACAACTGGTTAACTGCACGACTCGTGCGACTATTGCTCCAGACCTCGTGCATTTTAATGCGCAGCCACGATGACCAATATTTATAGCGATATGTAATCAGGAGTTGAATAAATCAAAATTAACCATAAATTTTTGCTGTAGTAAAAGTATTCCTTGAAAGAATTCTATTAAAACGAAGTCTGAAGCGAGTACCTTGGTGAGATTTTCGGCAACACGGACATCCAGCAATGGCGAATAGAATCGGATAAACAATAACAGCGACGAAAACAGATGTTAAAACGCAGAGCGAAACCCAAAAAATCTTCTTACAAAGTGGATCATCTGAAAGCAATTTTCTTCCGGATTTAGCACTTCATCGCTAATACACTTTACAATGGAAGATGGCAAAACAAAAGCACGAGTCACTTAGCCCTTCCTTATGAAATTTCAATCCACAGATAAGCATATTAGACTACATTCCCTAAACACTTTTCGGACCTATGTCACTAATGAAGCTGTTTCAGTTTTAATTGGACTCGAAAGTATATCAAATGTATACAGTGGCGGGGCCACGGGGGAGTTTTGGGGGTTTGAACCCCCCCACTTGCCATCGGGCCACCCGTGAGATTCGTGCAAAATTGCAGAGAAATTTTTGGTGAGGAGGGGAAGGTAGGGGGATGATTGAGGATCGGTTCTACTAGTCTAAGTATCAAGCGTTCTCAACTGTATATATCTACAGGATGGCGTTGTGGGCTTAACGAGTGGCCCGATGACAGTTTAGTTGCCTGCTGTCTACTTTTTGTCGCCTTTTGCCACTTGTGAGTTGTGACACTGAATAGATTTACAGCGATTTTTTTAAACAAGATTTCAAGATTTGATTGAGCAGTAGCATCTGCCACGTGACTCTTACTCTTAGTAGCATTGACACTAGTATGGGCCAAAGACAAGTAATTTTTGACGCACAAATTGAAGCAGAATAATTTGAAATTGACTTGAGCATAAGAAATTACAGACATGGAATCTATTGATGCCAGACCTGTGATTTTGTGTCCAAAATGCTCTAAAACACACGTAGGAGCATCTACGATTTCAAAAAATTTTCCGGAGGAGAAACCCCCGGATCCCCATTCCAAAGGAGACCGCGCTAGACGCGGCCGGGAAGGGAAGTGTCTAACGCGAGGGAATGGGAGAAAGCAGGGTTATTTCTAACATTATCAATTTTGAGGGTATTTTCAGGGTTATTCCTAACCCTAACCCTAAGGTTAACCCTAACCCCCCCACTCTCAAACGTCTGGCGCCGCCCCGAATGCATATCAAATGTATATCAAATGTATATCAAATGTATATCAAATGTATATCAAATGTATATCAAATGTATATCAAATGTATATCAAATGTATATCAAATGTATATCTTCTAATGTAATTGCAATATTGCATAGTGGCATACTATAATTTTGTGAAATCAATGAAACATAGGGCTAATGTCATCCAGATAGTGTGCTAATAGTGCATATAATATATACATATGTGCGTGAATTTATTATTAATTAGAGAGGCCAAAAGAAATTTGTCAGTTTTGAAAGAACACTGACCGACATTTTCATCTTTTGAATTTGCACATGGCATCATCTTCTTCAACCAAGAAATCTTTCCGTTCATGATCACTTTGTGTTTTCTATAGATGACAAAAGATATCCCGGAGACAATCAGATTCGCTGCGATCCATCCACACACGACGGAGATGATGATTATTACTACAATAAACAGTTAATTAGCAATGATCACACCTTCTATGACAGTAGGAGAGTGCATACATATGTAACGTCCAGCTAGTAAAATTCCCCACTTCATGACCACAGTAGTCTAAAACCAAAACCGGTTGAAAGAAATGTCGTCACTATTATAATGGATTGATCTAGATTCTAAATGCAGTGGTTTATCAATTAATCTTAGCGTGTTTCCGATTAATCTATTAAAAGACGACAACAAGTAAAACTCACTGATGGCGCCGTCTTCAGTATCATCTGGAACTATGAAACACAAAAGTAGCAACGAAATGACGCAGACAACATAATTACTCAGTTGAATCTAAATATAAGCAATCATTCCAATGAAACACTCTACTGTTCAAAAGCACTGTTTTATTTCTTGAAATGTCTCGCTTTTGCATGCAATTCAAAATATTAATATATTCTCAGTTGCCAGCAGTGATTGTAATCTCAGTTACCGGCAGTGAGTGTAATACTGAAATGTCGTTCATTTACTGCGCTGCTGATACGGTCCATTTTGGATGAGTCACCACTTGTATATCTTATCGACGACGATTATGATGATGATAAATGCGATGACGATGATGATGATGATGATGATGATGATGATGATGATGATGATGATGATGATGATGATGATGATGATGATGGATGGCACAGAACGTGATAATATTAAGTTTTTCGGCAAGAGCCTGTAGTGACTAACCAATAATATCAGTTATCAAAATGGTGTAATTGTCAGTATGTCGTACTCCATGGATAAAATTATATGCCGTGCAAGTATAGTTTTCATTCTCATCAGCTGTCAGCTCTTTGCCATCTCCTATCTTTCCATCGCTTGTTGTCCATTCGTACATTGGTGCTGGAAGACCAGATGCGTTACATGTAAGATCTAGTCTGACAGACAGACATGGTATCCAATCCCGTTGAGGCCCCTAAAATCGACTCAGCCTTTATTCGCCAGATGGCAATGGCAGCTGAGTAACGGTCTATCCGCGAAGTAAACGGGCGCATTACATGAGAACGCTCGTCGCGTATTATGAAATCATACACCAGTCGCCTGGCCGAGGGCATTGAAATGGAGATCGACGCTGCCCAATGAGTCTTGAAGTTAGTCTTTAGTGCTCGATGGAAACCTTCACTTCACTTAAAATGACTTCAACTTTGGAGTTTGACCATTGGCGTATCCATGTTTGTAAAATAGGGCCACTATCAAGGCATATACGCACAGAAGCTTTTGAAAAAAATTTAAGCGGTGCATATTTTAAAGACTTAATTGTGATTTATTATAGAGCCGCAAAAAATTGTAAGGCAGCTTAGTTTATCGATTCTGTCGACAATCACCGCTGTCATCCCCCAACGTTTCTCACCAGATTTTCACAAATCCCTCGTAAAGTCCCGACCTGGATAGGAAGGCTCAGCCTCTTCTGGTTTCCCTCTGACATTTGTGAATACTGGTTTAGAAACAGTATGCCTAAATTGCACAAGCGTTTTCTCGTTCAAATTTCGCACAGGTCTGGCACAAATCCAAAATATTTATGTTCAAGTTTGTAGTTAATAATTCGATTACTCTCCGCCGCGTTTACGATCATTATTGCTTCCAGACTTTCAGTGCATTTGTTGGTGGTGTTTGGAAAAAATCGATGAATCCTTAATAAAAGTGTAATAGATAAAATAAACTAACGGTGATGAGAAGATGATTGCTTAATCTGTTGTTAGAATTGCAAAATCTACTAGGTTTGCAAAATTTACAAGGAGAAAGAACTCTTATTACTAGGGCTACGGGAATTAATGATTACTTAATCGATTAACCGTTAGTTTCAAAGGCTGTTTGTTGATTAAAAAATCATTGGCTTTTGGGAAACATTTGATCCCATTGGGAATTCTATATTGGCATTATACATATCATCATCATCATCATCATCATCATCATCATCATCTTCATCATCATCATCATCATCATCATCATCAGTGTTTCTGTTTCTCGACAGGTCCAGGTATCCAGTTTCTCCACTCCGATCGATTGCTTGCTTCTTCTTTGAGTTCCTGATATCCTTTATTCATCATCCACTCCAACATCATCTTTCTCGGTCTACCTCTCACTTTCTTTCCCTCCATTTTTCCTTCGATTATTGTTCTTAGTAGAGAGTCATGCCGGAGGACATGTCCCATCCAATTTCTCTGCCTTTTCCGGATTGTATCTATCAGACTTCTGTCTTCCTCTATCTCCTTCATGACTTCCTCGTTTGTCTTATGCTCTGTGTATTTTAAGACAAACGAGGAAGTCATTATACATATATGAGGAGCAATATTTCTTAAAATTAAAATTTAGCAACAAACATTATCATTATGAATTCATAATTGAAATCTAATCCCAGACCGGTTTCTTCAAGCTCGATATATTTACAGTAAGCGTACCAGATCCACACAATTTTATTTCCAACATTTACAGTAATTATTTGTTTTCCTTAAGAAGAAACTATTCTTTGCAGAAACTGAAACCCCACGATTGGTGACTTCAAATTAGGACGCAATCATAATAAAATACTGCCACGTAGACGTGTTTAAATTTCAATTCCTGTGGTTTACCTGGCGGAGTAATTTCTATCGTATTGCTCCCAATGAAATTGCGACCGTTGATGGAATTGTTGGCTACGCATTTGTAAAAACCTAATGTTGTCACGATTGTTTGTTGATCGGTCGAGGTCTGGTTTTGACATTCATCGTACCAGACATAAGTAGGATTGGGTAGGCCGTCTGCCTTGCATGTTATGGTGACATTTCCTGTAATTTTCGTAGCGTCTCCACAGCTGTACGTATTGACATTTTCAACTTTAGACATCTTTGATGCAATGTTCGTAGACTGTGTAATATTGACTTCAGAAACACCTTCTGTTAAAAACCAAAATAAAAATACATTCACTATCGGAAAATCCTGAAGGTTTGCTTCTGATGCAAGAGATTATTGATTATTGCAGGTTGAGTTATTTTTGTTCGTGTTTTCAATGAATATTTGACCAAATTAACGATCGCATGAACGCAAAAAATGAGAGCAACTGTTCAAAATACTTTCAACCCAACTCAATAATTCAAAGAAACGTAGGCTAAGTGGAAGTAGAAATACATCTGAAGACTGATTTTTGCTGGTCTCTAGGCTGTTAAATGCTCAAAGCTGCTGCAGAATTAAATTTGACTGACCATTCAGTACAATGCTCTGCAAATGGTTTTGCGGAGAGGCCAGAAAACAGACTAACCCCATGATGGGCCTTTTTCTTCTACATAGACTGATTCATCCGCTTGTGCAGAATACATAAGTAAGTAAGTAAAGTCAAGATTAATGTGGTGACTAGTCGACAGACTGCGCGAACACATTACATAACTAAATAACTAAATACAGTAACTAGTTCTGAATAGCCAGGACTTGAGGCGTTTCTTGAATGTGTCGAGTGACTGAGACTTCTGGATGTCAGCGGGAAGCGAGTTCCAAGCGCGCGCAGCAGCTACCGAAAAAGATCGATCACCAACAGTGACGAGACGCGTCCTAGGGACAATCAGTTCAGCCGTAGTGGAGGATCTCAGTCTTCTACGGCCTTCGAGATCCGAGACGCGGCGCAACTCGGTCGCCAGATAGTTCGGTCCTGTTCCGTGCAGGCAACGATAAACGAGACTTGATAGTTTAAACTTAATGCGCTCTGGCACGGACAGCCAGTGCATATCAATAAGTAGCGGAGTGACGTGCTCGCAACGCGCAGACCGCTGAATTAGGCGAGCAGCCCCATTCAGGACTGACTGCAGTCTGCAGAGTAGAGAGGCAGGCGATCCAGCGAGAACGGCATTTCCATAGTCTAGTCTGGTGAGGACTAGAGCTACGATCAGCGTCTTGAGAACGGCTTGGGAGACTGACCGACGTAGACTCTTGATCAGCCGGAGAGAGGCGAAGCAGCTTGCAACGGTCTTACATGTCGAAAGACTTTCTGCAGTTGCCTTCTTATTGTTCTATCGTAATGTACACAGATTCTCTTTCCACGAGTCCATGTTGTCGACTGCCAATTGCTTAATAGCTGACAATTTTGTCCTTCCTAACATTACTCCAATCACTGAATCACTTTTTAATCGTTCATCGTAGTCATCTTAACTCGGTGTATTATTTCTTTGTTGTGACCATCTATCCTGTGTCAGGAAACTCCTTAGGCATACAGGCTAGAGATGGCCATAGGCTGAATTAACCCATTATAGTTGGGTTTGATCAAAAATTTCCTCAGTTATGGTGAGTTTGGTCAAGTTGGGTTGCACAGTGACAACGTTTAAAATGGAATAAGGCCAAAATATAAATGGCTATTAGCAAATAAATAAAATTGTATCCATTTTACATTGAAATTGAATCAATTTTGCACTAATGTTCTTGTTTCATGAAATCCGACCTTTTAGTTCTCGAGATATAAATTTGTCAAAACTCGTCTAATGCGCCTTTTATGCAGTAATTCTTGTTACAGCGTATTTATAAACTTGTTGACTTTAGTTACTTGATGCTTGGTTGGGTTCAAAGCTCGATCAAACGTATCATACGTACTATATTTTTCGTATCATACGCACGTATTTTAACGTATGACTCTTTATCATACGCGCTATCATACGTGAGCAGTAATACATTAGGCCTACATAGCCATGAAATTGCGTCAATTACCGAAGTCTGTTAACCATTTACCTGCACAAAGAAATTAAAAGGGGAGCAAGTGTTAACGAAGTGAATTTTGGGATCAGTTACAGTGACGTGGCGTGACGTCACAATTGATATTGCTCGCTAAGTAGGCAACTTACAAGTAACCGAGCAGACTTATAAAATACGCGTATCATACGCGTATTTTATTTTTTATTCATACGCACGTATTTTAACGTATTTTATTTTGTCATACGCGTATGATCGAGCTTTGGTTGGGTTGAGTTGGATGAATACTTCCAATTGTCGGCATAGGCTAGGTTGGGTTGGAGATTTGATGGGCTGTGTTCTAAAAATACACCAATGACCACCTCTGATGGAGACTCCTAGACATTTTCCATTACTGTTTATTATTACCAAGCAAAAGCGTATGATCGAGTGGGATCTTTGCAAATCTCTCAGTCTTTTGCAGTTTCAACATGATTCTTCAGTCCCTCTCTTTCCTTATTTTCCGATTATTTTCTAGTCTTCTTGCTAGATATCGTGGTTTGTTTGATCAATGCTGTCAGCGAAATGCGAGTCGCTTCTTCATAGGCCATTCACTGATAGACCTGTTCTCTACCTCCTTCCTCTCACCGCACAGGTTAGATTTGAGATTAAATTAATTGGTGAAGCTAAAGCTCTACCCCTTGTCTCGAGAATAGCTCTTAATCACTCTACATAGGTTCACCTAATTCCATTTTGGCAAGTTTTAAACACTCAGGTCAAAAGTATCAAAATAAAAATAAACAATATTTATCTAAGTCTTTACGCTTTAAAATCTAAAGCAAGTTTAGAATGCCACTAGATGAAGATAAAATACAAGAGAGGGATCGTCGTCCATATAATTATTACATCATCAACCAGGAGTATGATTCGGATGACGCTTGATGACGAGGGGATAGGTTGATGCACATGATGATATCAACACACATGTTGAGCTTCGGTCTTACTTATTTTATGATTTGGGTACTGCCTTCAGGTATACAAAACACTTTATTATAAGGAACCCAGTTACCTTCTTTCAAAACTTTCTGTACAAGCAAACAAATACTCGACCAGATCCGCGTCTGCAATAGTTCTCTCCATCCCCATACTCGGACAGTTCTTGGTTCTCGTGCTTTCTCAGTGGCTGCCCCAAAACTCTGGAACTCATTGCCTCAGCATGTTCGCATTGCAAATTCATTACAAATTTTTAGAGCAAAATTAAAAACCCATCTTTTGACCGGGCTTATCCACCATAGACTGTCACCCGTTTGTCCGGCCGGATACCCGATCAGAAGATATATACCCTGGATCTTTAGTGATTTGGATTTGGTGTGCCATCGGTTGATGTTTCTGTGCATTATGAAAGTGGCGCTATAGAAGTTTAAGATTAGATTAGATTAGATACTGAAGTAGTAGCTATTTGAATGTAGCAATGTTAGCCTCTGATGTCGTTAGTAATACAGTTATGCTATGTCTTGGCAAATAACGTTGCGGTGATGGAACCATTCATAGAGGGCTTCAACGCCTGATGACGTTCGATGACAAGGCAGAGGGGCGGTCGAAAATGGCCAAACATTTGATGATGTCATGGATGTCCTTAAACCTTTAATGTTGACCGTGACAAGGTGATGCTAACGCCAAAAAGGCAAATGGGATTGATATTTGCATTATGGTTTTGTTGCTTCTCAGATATCATTAGCATTACCTTATATACACTTGAAATGCAAATATTTTTGTCATTACACGAATATGAATTATTACTCCAAGAACTGACTTACTACATTTGTTCATTGTGAATCCACTGTCATCGTTTAGCTTATACGTTACATTGGCTGTACGATTGTTTCCGTTGATAGCATTAGTAACTGAACAAATGTATTCTCCTCCGAATTCCGCTGTAATACGAGTCCCATTAAAGGTCTCATTACGAATGACGTCCAACCAGTGAATGTCATGCGGAGGTGGATATGCATTGAAGTGACATTCAAGGATTTTCGCCTCACAAATGCCAGATTCATTGTAAGACGTTACGCTGATGCTGGACGCATCGAGTGCATTGCCTGTAAAACATAGAGACATTAACTGCATTGCATGAAGTCAGAAGATGTATCATAAACAACCATAGGCTCAACGCCCGTAGGTGCCCGATCAGAAGATGTATACCCATAAATAATGCGTTCAGACGGTTATCACATTATTTTCGTCAAACGAGCCTGATGGGTGGTGAATCATTTTGAAAACCTGCTATGTTCGCAACAGTATTTTACAACTATATCTCAGTTGAATATGATTTTATTAAAGTCGATGCTAGAGATATTTTGCCATAAATTAAATCTGGACATACTGTATAGTAAGACTGTGCTTGTACAGCCGCACATATAAACAGCATAAATAAATAAATACATAAATAATGCCCTCAGTAGGCCTACTACATTCCCGAAGAACTTATGAAAAAAGTGTCAGGATAAATTAAGAAATTGTGTGGCTAACTCTCGTCCGGGTCGAGGTCTGGAAAAGTTCCTCGAAAAGCAATGGTGTTGAATCGCTGCAAAACGACTGACAATCGTTGGCAGAAGAAGCTTCTTACCTCTTGTCTCAAGATTATCGGGCAAGGGTTTGGGATTTACTGGTTTACAGTGTAAGTTCACACAGTGTAAGTGCGCGAACGTTCATATATATATATATATATATATATATATATATATATATATTAGGTGGTCCTCAAAAGCAAAGTTATACTTGTTAAAAGTGCTTTTGCATTTCCTGTTCCATTTGGATAAAAACAAATTGGGAAAAATTCCAATCGAATCTAAACATATTTAGTACTGTCACACGACCCCTATATTTACAGTGTGTGAAAAAGTCTTGCATCGGCTGCAAAACCGAAGTATTTTAATATATTATTATCAGATTTTCTTGAATAATTGGTGGTTATTCTATATTGTTTGTATCAATTTTTTTCTGCCTTTATTTCTGTATGTGATGTCACTTGATTATGCACTTTTCCCAGACATTTTTGAGGAAATATGGCCACTGTGTGATTTATCGAATCTTTACTAAAATGGTCACTCGCGGGAATTCGCATGCTATAGTGCGCGTTCCAAAAACTTTAACTCAATAATTGTTTTTGAATTTTATAAGTCGTACAAGACAAAAGAAGTGGATAGGTCATGTACTGAGAGAAGAATCAAACATACTAAGAGAAGTCCTAGAAGGAAAGATGAATGGGAAAGCACAGAAAGGGCGACCAAGAACATCGATGCTAGAGTGGATGTTCGACACTACGGAAAAAACAAGTATTCAGCCCTGAAGATAAAAGCTCAAGATAGAGAGGAGTGACGACGCTGGAGTATGGAACCTGTCTTTGGACAGAGCACCTGAAGAAGAATTTTATAAGGTAGCATTGAACGGGCCGTTTTTATTGATTGTTGTCATTAGTACTTTACGGGCCAGCCCTTGTTCTTTCTGACTAAATGACATTTGTGTGGCATGGAATGGACCAGTTTGACAAGGTGCTCTTGTGTTATGATGTGATTTCAGGCTGCAATTAGAGACTCCATCAGCTCACGTCTTTTCTGCGGCTGATTCTTGGTAATCTGGACTGACACTTTGTACCACAAGTTCTCAATAGTGACAAGATCAGGTAACTGAGCCGGCAAATCAATGAACTCCATGATTCTTCTTCCAACAGGCAACAGTTTTCGCTCTGAGACAGTGTGCATTATAGTCCTGAAACAAATACTTGCTAGGAAGCAGCTGTTTAGCTGATGGCAGCATACATTTCTCTAGAATATCTCTAGAATGTCAATGTATTTATCTGCAATCACCATCCAGTGAACAATATGAAGCCTTCCAACCCCACTGGCTGCCATGCATCCCCCCACACATATATATATCTGCAATTGCATTGTTTATAGGGCCTACTTAAAAATCACCACCTAGCCAAGTTCCGCTCACCAACATGGCATGACGTTGTACACGTAGTAATTAACAAAGTAATTGCACTGGTCAACAAGGGTTTTGCTTCCTTTTCAATTTCTGGCGTATAAGGTAGATTTTGGCAGGCTGCTCACAGAAATATTTTAGACATTTTCCTATCACGCATGGTTTTTGAGAAACAGCTGATTTAAAATTTAAAAATCAAATATTTCAAATCGGGGTTATTCGACAGTTATGGGTATTCAGGTTAGCTGTCTGGCATTAGGCAAGAATCTTATGTTACAGCCACACCAGATGTAATTTGCACTACAGGCTCACTTAAATACATAAGTTGCAAAAATTAGTATGATTAAGTGTGCCCAGACATGATCACTTGATCAGACATGCCCAAACCTGTATTCAAGACTACATGCACAGCTGATCTGTACAATGTGAGTTTTGTCCGATTTGACACAGTCGGTTTCTAATCAAACCCAATAATTGATGTGTTTGAAAACTACTTTATAAATTAGAATCGAATAAGGAACATTCCTCTTATTCAGGTTACTAGCCTTATGGTGTTAGCAATGACGATAAATGTATTGCCTATCTACAGAAAGCTGCTTATCGTAATTTTGTCTTTCAAAATTTAATCACAATTTCTTCGTCATAGGCCCTATTGGCTGATTGAAAAGCAATTATGGATAGGCGTGTTAACAATCAATTCGATTTTAGTTGATAATTTTTAAAAAATTAACAATTAATTAATAGTTAATTTTGATTTATTCAAATAACTCCTGCAGTTACATTTATTAAGCATTTCGTGATATTTCGCGTAACATTCAATTAGAAACATTATGGCTAAATTGCACAAGCGTTTTCTCGTTCAAATTTCGCACAGGTCTGACACAAATCCAAAATATTTATGTTCAAGTTTGTAGTTAATAATTCGATTACTCTCCGCCGCGTTTACTATCATTATTGCTTCCAGACTTTCAGTGCATTTGTTGGTGGTGTTTGGAAAAAATCGATGAATCCTTAATAAAAGTGTAATAGATAAAATAAACTAACGATTAATCGATTAAGTAATCATTAATTCCCGTAGCCCTAGTAATAAGAGTTCTTTCTCCTTGTAAATTTTGCAAACCTAGTAGATTTTGCATTTCTAACAACAGATTAAGCAATCATCTTCTCATCACCTAAAGCTTTTTAGAAATAGTGCATTTTGCATAACATAAGGCAAAATTTATTAGTATAGAGTTTCAAATTGTCATGAATGCCAAGAAAAAAGCCAGCTTCAACAGAATAACAGCATTACTCCCACCTCTCTCTGGTCACGTGCCGTTTTAAGTGGACATGGTTCATTGCGCTTTCGTGGACTGGCACTTGGTATTGTGCGATCGGCTCCCATTAGAGCAGCAAAACCACACAGAATTTAGTTCGTTTTGTTGCTTGGATGGATGACTGTTCCAGTAAGGCGCTTGTATGTGAGAATAGAGAAGGAAGGAGGAATTCGTGGTCAGTGCATCATGGCATTATTAGCTCATTAAATTAACTTATGTAGCATGATTAAGCAAACACACCGCCTTTCCTTTTTTTGGCTTGCCTCGCGCATATATGACCCTCGATCCACTTTGGATTGGGTCGTGGTGCCAATGGCCAACTCAGCCGTTCTTCGCTTAGATATAGGCAGTGATGTGAAGCCTTGGTCTTGGTCTTGGCCTCGAGGCTGCCTCGAGGCCTGATTTCGAAGCCTTGGCCTTGGTCTTGAGGTCTAATGTCTTGGTCTTGGGGTTAGTGGGTTAGTGCCTTGGACTTGGCCTTGGTCTTGGGGCTCAGAGTCTTGGTCTTGGCCTTGTACTGGACTACCTTGGTCACATCACTGGATATAGGTAACTGAAAAGTAGCGTAAAGTTGCTAATAATAATAATGTGATTTTAAGTGGTTTAGGAGGCTAAGTAAGCCTGTGTGAAAACCACTGATGTAACCATCTACAATCAATAACCTAGTTTATCTAGATAGCCTTTGAATCCGTTTACTGTTTCAACTGTCACTCCCACCTCGTCCAAACTGTTCCATTTGTCCACAACCCTTGCACTAAAAAAGTTTTTCTTTCTTGGACCAACCCTCTGCTTAAACAATTTGCACTTGTGGCCTCTTGTGCTGCTATAGCGTGCCAATGTAAAGAATCGATCATATGGCACATCTACTTTCCCAGTCATTATTTTGTATGTTTCTATCAAATCCCCTCTTTCTCTTCTCCTTTCTAATGTTGTCAGTCCACAATATTGAAGTCTTTTTTCTTAGCCTAAATTATGGCACCCATTGACCATCTTCGTTGCTCGTCTTTGCACTTTTTCTAAAAGTTCTATATCTTTTTTCAAGAATGGATTCCAAGCCTGAACACAGTATTCTAGATGAGGCCTTACTAATGACTTATAAAGTTTAATGATTATCTCTTTGTTACGACTCACAATTGTCCTTTTCACCATTCCCAACATTTGGTTTCCCTTTTTTGCTGCCTCCATGCATTGGTGAGATGGATTCATACTTCTATGGATGATTATCCCAAGTCTCTTTCTTTTTCTGTTGTGGTTAGAACCTTCCCCTAAAGAATATTCATTACCATTATTAGACTTCCCAACATGCATTACAGAACATTTATCAATATTGAAAAGCATCTGCCAGTCCACAGACCACTGAAACAATTTCCTTAGATCTTCTTGTAAAATTTTTGCATCATCCTCCGAGTCTATATTTCTGCATAACTTTGTATCATCGGCAAACTTTGACATTTTGGACAGTAATCCTTCATCGATATCATTTATATATATTAGAAAAAGCAATGGCCCAAGCACTGAGCCCTGAGGCACTCCACTGATAACTCTTGCCCATTGCGAATGGCCTCCCCTAATGCCAACCTTCTGTCTTCTTCCCTTCAACCAATTTTCAATCCATCTGAGAATATTGCCCCTTATTCCACAGGACTTCAGTTTGGCAGCCAGCCTTATGTGGAGTACTTTATCAAAAGCTTTGGCAAAATCTAAATATATTATGTCTACTGCCTTGCCCTTGTCTAGCTTATCAAAAACCTCCTCCAGAAAGTCCAACAGGTTGGTCAGGCATGAACGCCCCTTTGTAAATCCATGCTGACTATCTTTAACAATTTTATGCCTAGTCAAATGTTCCAAAATGCTTTCTTTCAGTATTTTTTCCATAACTTTACCGATTACAGATGTTAGGCTCACTGGTCTGTAATTGCTTGGTTCACTTCGTTTTCCCTTCTTGAACAGTGGGCTGACTAATGCGTCTCTCCAGTCTTGTGGTACTACTCCAGTTCTGAGTGATTCATTGATTACACTGGTCTACGTCAATTTTGCTGACTTGAAGACAACATGTGATCTTTATGTATTTTGGTGTGCTGAATCCAAAAATCACACCCATTTTCTCCTATCACGTCCAGTTTTTCCGCAAAACGCTGTTTACTGATTTACTGTTTACTGTAATAATGTAGCATTATGTATTATAATTCTTTAGCTATATTGAATATGCAAAAAGTTAAGGATGTGCAAAAAGATATGCTTAATATGCAG
Organism: Metaphire vulgaris; assembly: GCA_018105865.1. Classification (NCBI taxonomy): domain Eukaryota; kingdom Metazoa; phylum Annelida; class Clitellata; order Crassiclitellata; family Megascolecidae; genus Metaphire; species Metaphire vulgaris. The sequence goes on from CM030852.1 coordinate 15,039,402, forward strand.
TGGGCATAACTATTTAATAATACAACAGTTTAATAGGCAGTTTTAAACTGCATACGTCAGCATTTTATGGATATAGGCCTATATATATAAGCAGCGTGAAACCGACGGCAGCATTCAGTCATTCATGAGGCTTACAAGTCGCAGTAAATTTAACTATTCTAACTAGCTTTCTGTGGAATATGTCACCCAGCACCCGAACACTTCGTGAGCAGTGCAGGAATGATCCTGACAAATTTTGCTACATCTGAGGTTGCTTTACAACACCTAAACAAAGGAGATAGGTGTCTGAATTTGTGCATAAAGCTTAGCATGCATATTTCGCAGTTAAATTGAGTGACCAGGAAAACCTTGGGCACCACATAAAGTGTGCAGGACATGTGTTGAAAGCCTCAGACAGTTCATAATGTGACTAAAGGTCAGAGAAAAGTCTTAACTTTGGAGTTCCAATGGTGTGGCGAGAGCCTCGAAACCATGCATGTTGATGACTGCTACTTCTGTCTGGTAAATATTTCAGGCATGTCCACAAAGGCAAAATCTTCCATCCAGTACCCAAATCTCCCTCTGCTCTGAGACCAGTTGCTCACTGTGACAAAGTTCCTGTACCTATTTGCACTACTTTGGGAGTTTCTTACGAAGATGAATTTTGTCAGTCAACAGACACCGATTGCGAAGATTTCGTGGCCTTAGAAGTTGACGCTGGAATGCACCAAACATTCAACCAAGCTGAGTTTAATGACCTAATATGAGACCTAGATCTGCCGAAGTCGTCAGCAGAGTTACTGGGTTCAAGACTGAAGGAAAAGAATCTGTTCAGTGTTGGCCCCAGGAACCACGCTTATGTATCATGGCAGAGAGAATGAATCTTTTCAAACATTTCCATATGGAGGAGGAGTTTGTATACTGCATCAACAGCAAAGGACTTTTTGAATCAATGGGATGTTATAGTTGTAGACAAGATGCTTTTTGCGACCTGATTACTGACTTACTTGGCAACTTAAGAGTCGAGAATTATGACCTTTCAGTTAAAAATTCGAAGATTGCTTTTCGAAGACTGGGAGCAAACATGAGTGTCAAGTTGCATTTCTTTCATAGCTATCTGAACTTCAAATCTTGGAGCTATGAGTGAAGAACAAGGAGAATGCTTCCATCAAGACATCAAGACCATGGAACGTAGATATCAAGGCAGATGGAACTCGAACATTATGGCAGACTACTGCTGGTGTTTACAGCGTGACAACTGTGACCATAACTATACCGGAGCATCCAAAAAAAGAAGATTCCTTTCTCAAAACTTAAATTTAAGCAACTAGCTATTGCTCTTATTGCTCTCTTGGTTAGAAGACAGACTCATTTTTGGGCTGAATAAAAAATATTACGTGTTATCGGTTCTTCAGAATTTCCTATTTTCCCTTATGTTTGACTTTAACACCTTTAATTAAGCATTCCTAATTTGCGAAAAAATTTGACGTGTTGCATAATTTTTGACTTCATATCTGGAATCAGCACCTCTCAATTGGGTAAAATCAGCAAAAATACCTAGGTCAGCAGAAATTTTTTTAAAATGTAGACCAGTGTTATCAAAGCAATTGCATGTCCTATTTCATTTCGAACCTCGTAAAGAAACTTTGGATGTAAGCCATCTAATCCTGGGCTCTTGTCTGTCTTTAAATTGGTCAAAACCTTGATAACACATTCTTTTGTACACACTATATCTGTTAGCATTTCTTCTTCATTTCCATCCAACACAATTGTGGTAAGGTAATCGAAGGTATGAAGAAATCAATGCCACACGGCTCCAGATAAATTATAAGGTTAGTGACGGTCACAGCCCTTGAATACGATTAGGGATTGAACCCCTTACTCTTTTCGACACTAATAATCCTAACTACAGTAATAATCTGATCGAATAATTTTCTCACAACCAAAGCATTTACCAATGCTACAATTGAGAGCAAGTTTAACTGAATTTATCCTTCTTTAACTAAGTCATGATCTAAATTACTGACATAGTGTAAAGGTTATAATCATTACCAATGCTTCGTTGGTTGCCATATTGGCCAGAATTACCAGATTACACAAATTGGATTCTATGAGCGATTTCAATAGAACTAGAAATATCTTACATTGAACATTTAATTCCGTCGTGTTCATAGATCTGTAGTAAATCGGAGCATTCGTTGCACAATCTGAAAGAGAAACGTTTGGAGCGTTGAAGTAGACATTACACGAGTACGGCGGAACAGTTGGAAGAGAGGCTGTGATGCTTAGATAAGACGTCATTATCTTAGGTGGCATTGGTGACGTCGTAGTGCCACTGATGTTGGCATTTCCTGATAAATTCGTCCACATAATTGATGGAAGCATCTGCAAAGTTGGCGTTGAAACTGCAGAATATTTTACGCTGCACGTTATATTCAGTGGATCGTCTGGACAAAGTTCTTCGACTTCGCTGTTTGGATACACTTCGACGCTTTCTGCAAAACATGAAAACATTGTCATCATGAAATAGAGTGAAACATTTCGCTACATGAAGATATTTAGTCATTCCGATGTTATCATGATTGCTTATTTATGAAAGGTCTGAGATAGGTTAAAGAATATTTAACTGAATTGCCTGTTTTATTGAATTTATTTTGGCACATACCTATGATTGTGAGCAACATCCAGCGATCAAAATACAGATTATCCGTGCATTGGTAAGCGAGTGCCTCTGCTGTAGTTGCATTCGGAATGATTAAGTTGCAGTTTCCAGGTCCCGTTGTCTGGACTTCAAATCTTTCCGGGATTAAACTAGTGCACACGCCAACAGCTGAAATTGGTCTAGGTGAATCGGTGTCTAGTAATCTGTATTTCCATTGCGGAAGCAATTGCGGAAGCACTGACGAACTTGTTGTGCATTCGATTGTGACTCTATCTCCAACGTTAGCAGCTGCATTCAATGGCCATTTCGGTGCCTGAGCATCGGTTAATTCTGCATATTTCAATTGACACAGGAAATTTACAACACGCAACAGATTTTTCAGTGGTCATTATATTATTTGCCATTTGTGAAAACCGCATAATAATAGGACTTGTATTTCTTTCATCTGTTTCAAACGATTTTGTCAACAAAGTTTTAAGTTTAATTTTCGCTATGTAAAGAGAAATGATGTCTTCGATTCATCATATAAAATAGAAATGACGTATTTAGAACTGCCTTGACAAATGAAAATGCATTTAACGTCTACAGCAAATTCATAGAAAGTGCTAATATAGAATCTTGACTAGTTGATATTAATGACGTTTGCTGCTGACCTGTTGCTGAGAAAACTTCTAAAATCAGAAGTGCTAAGACATGGCTTCGCCAACGAACCATCGAAATACGCCAACTATTTGCCATTTCACATTAGCTCAAAGTATACTGATGATATTGAATGTAGCTAGACCCATCTTGAAGGAGGGCCTTTGGTAAAAAGGACATCAATTCATTCAACCAATTAAAATCGCGTGCTAAAAATAAGCTGACCTAAAAATAAACTGACAACTGAGTTGTGATTCATGCACTTAAAATATTGCCTATTGTCTGGATGATCATTCGCCTTTTCTATTTTTTAGATTAACCAACTATCGGGATTCCAGGATCCCTTAGGTTAATCTTGTTTGTTTCCTTATGCTCATGGTAATGTCAATTGTCTTTATTTACTGTGAACATGTAATGTCCTTTTTCATTTTTCCACTTTAATTAAGTATTATATATATATGTTTATAATCGGATTGACGATTACTGTATGCTTTTGGAAATAAATAAATAAATAAACTCATAGCTATTTTAAGAAAGGCTAAGCGCCTACGAATAAGCAGCTACTGATGTACTACTCACAAGCGCTACATAAATCCACAAGATTTTACTTACTTGCTTACCTACTTAATATATTGCTCTTAGAATTTTACTTACTTGAATCGCTTGGCTTACTTTGAGACTTTGAGCTCTAGGTTACTTTAAGTCCGGCGAGTAAGGCTGAATCGACCTTTGGGCTCCTGCGGGTATCGAACCCGCGACCTTCAGTTCTATTATTATTATTATTATTATTATTATTATTATTATTATTATTATTTGTTGAGTTTTGTATTAAATCTTTATTAGAAAAACTAAATCAACGTTCGAAAATAAACAAATTGTAACTTTAAGTAATAGTAATCTGGACTGTGTCAATAACTTTCTGTTTCAGCATGTGACAAGGCCAAAAAGGGACAACAACATATTAGACCTGGTTCTAACAACAGAGGAGAATAGAGTTTCCAATGTGGAGGTTGGGCAGAATTTTGCAACAAGTGATCACCAAATGGTCAGTTTTACTATTAACTTCGGGATAGGCCAACAAATGCAGTTTCTGGAAAGACGTAACTTTTTAAAGTGAGAATATGACCTGGCAAGGAAGATGATTACAGAAATGGATTTGGAGAGGGAGATAACAGGAAAAGACACAGAGGAAGGCTGGAGCATATTTATCAAATGTAGCCTATGTCCAAAGTCATAGAATTGACCATACACAGTCCAGAAATTTCCTATCACATGGTCGTTCTGTATCCAGCGTTTCCCAGTCTACATGGTAATCAAAGTCACCCATTATAACAACATTTTCTCTTGAAACCCTGCTTAATAAAGCAAACATTCCATTGTCTGCTTCTTCCATAGCACTATGTCTGTTCGCTCCATGGCATGCAAGCCTTCTTTAATGTAAAGTAGAACCCCTCCTGCTCCATGATCTTTGCTGCTCTAATTTCTCCTGTCTTTTCTAAACATAACATATCCAAGTAAATTTAGTTCGGTATCATCAATGTCACACTTGGCCCACGATTCTTTGATTCCGATAATGTCTGGACTCATAACTTTTACTTGCAACTCCAACTCTGCCATTTTATAAACCCCAATCAAACTCCTGGTATTTACATAAAACATTTCAGTGGTTTTTCATACCCTGACATACTAACTACATTACCGTTATTAATAATTTCGTCTGTTTTATAATTGTGACAGCTAGAGAAACCATATTCTATGTCACCCCCGGATTTATGCCTGATTACGTCTGTATTAACTCTATATTTATTTCCACCTTTACCACTTAGACATATGGCTTTGTCTCTATAACTGTCAACCTACTTAGTTTAAAGCCTTACAACAGCCTTTAACACATGCAAATATTTTCCTAGCTATATTATCTGCACCATACCTGTTGAGATGCAGCCCATCCCTTCCCAAATACTTTTCCCAAACATCGAAGTCAGCATTCAGGAACTCAGCTCCTTCGGTCTGGCATAGTTCCCACAGTTCGTCGTTGACGCTGGTCCTCTTCCTCTCCATTTCCCGCGACAGTCTGCGTGGCAAGATTCCCATCACCACGACTCGTCTTCTTTTCTTCTTTTCTTCCTGCAAAATACATTTATATTTCTTTTTAATATCTTCCTTGTCATCAGAAAAAATATTATTAGTTCCACTTCAATCACACAAGTGTCACCATCCTTGTGGGTTGAGTCCAGTATCTCCTGGACATCCTCGAGCTTTGCTCCCGGCTGACTGACAAATGGTGACAAATTTGTTGGACTGCTCCGCCAAATTTTGTCCCACTTGTCGAACATTGGAATCCAAAATGAGCACCACCCTTTTCTCGACTCTGACGCTCTCGGCCTCTTCTCCAACGTAGACGACGGTGTTCCTCGGTCTTCTTGGAGCTGGCGATGGCTCCTGCTCCTTGGATTTGGTGATTTGCCTAGCAACCGCTTTAGAAATTTGCACAGAGTCATAAAAGAGTGACCCATTAAGAATTTCGTTTTACTTACTTACCTATTTATTGGAAAATTATGATCATCCTTCTGATTTGTAACGCATGCCAGATTTTTAACTGAGATGTTTTCAATTTTATATGGTCTTAAGAATACCATGAAAAATAGAATATCCGTTAAAATGGAAATATTTCTATATAGATATTTGGGCTGTCATTTTGAGCTTAAACATTTTATATCTTAATCAACTTATGGTTCGTCCACAAATGACGTAACGCGCCTAGGGGAGGGGTCCGGACATTTGTTACGAAATGTGACGAGGGGGTTTCGTAAATGTGACGTAACGCAACACATTTTAAGTGACGACCTTTTTCTCGTTTTTGCTTGTCAGTGTATTTGGAGAGGGAAAATACGAGGATGACCTTTATTGCTTGTCAGTATGTTTGTAGAGGAAAAAATAGAAGGATGAATGAACTTTTTGGCTTGTCAAGACTTTTCAGAAGACGAATAGGATGTCGGCCCGTTGTTACGTCATGCTTTAAGGGGGTCTGACTTTTTGTTACGTCGCGTTACGTAGGGGAGGGGGTCAAAACGTGCCAAAATCGCGTTGCGTCATTTATGGACGACCCCTTAAGTACTATTGGATATTAGATTGATTCTGTATTGTTATTAGATTTATTATCACCTATTGTAGAAGTAGCGAGATTTAATTAAACAAAGCATGTTATAGCATGATATACTCAGAAGTATTTTGTTATTTCTAGACACGATAACAAGAAGGCAAGATCTAGAAAATTAGGACAAAACCATAATCTGAATGAAAGGCTAAATATTACAAAGTGGCTCTCACACACTTATTACTATTATCATTATACAATGTTTCTGCAATTTTAGTCGTGTGTTGCAATATTTTACTCCATCTGTATGCTTTCATTTCTATTTATCCAAGAATAAAACTCCACCTTCAGATATTGTAACGTCAATTTAGTGTAAAAATCAATGCATGGGTCGAAGTGCATGGGTCGAAGCGAATTGAGCGAGAAAAGGTTTCATGGAGGATCATCGATCAAAGAGCGCACAATCGTGTCAGCCAATTACAATTCAGCGATAAAAATAGGTGGTTAGATCGGTGCACCTGAGATAGGCTTGTGCGTCTAGGACTCTAGGTAGGCCTATGTGAGTGGATAGGGCCTACGATGAGAGTCGCACTGTATTAGTTAGTGTGGTCATTCTTGTACATTACTTTTACTGAAAACGTTTGGAATGAATACTTGAACAATGTTTAATCTTATATTCGCTAGTTTCGTCTTGTTAATTGCAGGTAACCGCAGATTTCTATTGAAAAACTAAGTCTCTTTAGTAGTTAACACTGACTGACATTAGCGCATTCACTGCACTGCGAACTTGCGTTTTATAAATGTTCGTAATAATAATAATAATAATAATAATAATAATAATAATAATAATAATAATATTCGTATAAGCATAATGCTGACTGTCATTAGAAGGGAGGTAGAGCGAGAAAACCTCTGTCAGTCACTAATGTTGAAGCGAGCAGAACACCTGGAAAATGATTGAAGATTTATTTGAAGCCTCATACAAAGTTTTCTTTTGTGAACGCAAAATCGAAAATCGTCTGAGTCGAATTATAACGGCAGAGGGAAGAGCGTAGAATTAAAATGAAGCTGTCATTCAATCAAAAAGACTGGAAATTTATGCTAGAAACGCTTTAGAGGGAAGTCACTTTCAAATACAACATAATTTCCTGATATGACTAAGTGAATATTAAAACACAAGTGTTTGCCCGTGAAGTATGACGGGGCCTTTGCTGTTTTTCTACTCGATTTTATTCAGCCAAATGCTATCCGATATATTACATTTTTGTAACAGTAAATGTTATGGCATTTTGTTCAATGATTTATACTTGACACGGACACGGCTTGATGAGCAGCTTGATGGTAGCCAAGTTTCTTATTGGCAATGGGAAAAGACCGGCTTGCTAAAATATATTCCAACAGAAGGCGCGGTGGAGCAGTGGTAGGATTCTTGCCAAGCAACCGGATGGTAGCGAGTTCAAATCTGGTCCTAGACACTGTCGTCATTTAATTGCTTCGCACTTAACGATTCTTCACTGTGTGAACGACTTAACATGCATTAACAGTCTCTGTCGTCAGGGATTGTCCTTTGGCATTTAAGTTAGTCTACACAACGCCTAAAATGTAAAATCTGGCCTTGACTCATCAGACGTTAGCTCTTACCATATCCAACCTTCCAACTTTGAGTAAGCTGCTTGAACGCATTTTTGCTGCAAAAGTTGTTGATTATATGAATGCTAAAAACTTGCTACTAATTTAGTCAATATATTGCAGAGCCATTAGACTGAGACCGCATTAGCAAAAGTTCTAGTTGATATTCTTCAAGCACCGGATACTGGTAATTTAGCACTGCTGACATTTCTGGAGTTATCAGCTGCGTTCGATACAGTAGATCATGAGAGTCTACCAAGGTGTCTGGAGACGTCATATAGGCTGGGCGGAGTAGTTCTCAGCTGGTTTCGCTCATAATTGAGTGGACACACGCAGTTCGTCCGTTGTGCAACATCTTCCTCCACTCCAAGTGAGGTGCATTATGCTGTTCCTCAAGGTTCAGTTCAGGAACCAGTCCTCTTCATCCTGCATACGTCGGACTTACTTGTTGGACGGTATGGTCTGTCGTCCCAGTTGTATGCGGATGACACACAGGTGTATGGGATCTGCAAGCCAGCGTATGCGGATCTTCTCTATTATCAGATGAGTAGTTGCATAAGAGAGATAGGTGAGTGGACTAAATCAAGTTGCCTGCAACTTAATGTCAGCAAAACGTTAAACGGAGATATTGCGGTGCGCCACCGCACGTCGTCAATTCCAGATTCCATACACTACGATCCACACTGAGTCTGAAGACATTGCACTCGAAGCCTATGTTCGTAACTTCGGCGCGTATCTTGATTGCAACGTCTCCATGACAACACATGTCCAGGAAACGGCATCTTGCTGTTTTGACATAGTCAGAAGGATTCGAATCATTCAGAACTCTATTCCGCCTTCTGTTCTAACGGCCTTATTGGTGTCTCTGGTCATGCCACGCCTAAGCTACTGTAATGTATTCTTGGTTGGGCTGCAAGAGCGACTTATAGACTGTCCTCAATACAGATGCCCGTTCTATCGAGCTAGAAGATTAGACCATTCGACAGCACTTCTCTACGAACTTCGCTGGCTTCGAGTTCAACAACGGATAGAATACAATCTGGCCGTTCTTGCTTGTCGGGCGCCTTCATGGTCAAGCGCCGACGTATCTGTCGATTGACTTTTGCAAAATAAGAGATATAAACACACGTCGACGCCGACAATGCAATCAGCGTCTCGTAGTACCATCAACACGTAATGTCACCATTGGCGACCTCAGGTTCCCGCTGACCGCTGCCAAAGCTTGGAATAGCCGGCCTTCATCAGCAACTATGGCAAAGACACTAGAAGCATTTAAACGTGAACTGAAAACTGCTCTGTTTGCTCGTAGTTATCCAGGACAATGATCGTTGTCAGTTATACTGTATTTTCAATTGTTAGGTGTCCTAGCAGTACTTGTACGATATACAACCCTAATCAGTTCCTTATTATTATTATTATTAGTAGTAGTAGTAGTAGTAGTAGTAGTAGTAGTAGTAGTAGTAGTAGTAGTAGTAGTAGTAGTAGTAGTAGTAGTAGTAGTAGTAGTAGTAGTAGTAGTAGTAGTAGTAGTAGTAGTACTATAGTAGTAGTGTCACAAACTTCTATTTTAGCTTGTGAGGGTTCTTTTTTTCAATGTAATATGCACTTTTAGAACCTCTTCGTCTTAATGTATGACAAATAAACAATGCACTGATCAATAAATGAATTCTTTTTTTCAACACAAACACAATTATATTCTGAACAATTCAACAACATGTAAATTCTTTCTTTATACAACTCTCGTTAACTCTTGACCGGAAGATGCACACAGTCTCTTCGAAAGTCAACTTTCATTAACAAGCGATAAGAATATACATACGTTCTCTTTGAATGTCCGCTGTTTCTTTATAACATATTCTTCGACGATTTCTAACACGTACGTTTCTATTCACTTTCTATAAGTAATTGTAAATCTTTTCTATATTGTCCGTTTGAACATCTTCAAAACCGCATACAATATCACATAAACGATTTCTATAAATTTCTATATCTCAATCATTTCTCAATTCTCTCATTATCACACTTCTTGACAACACCCCCTTTCATATTTCATTTCTCTTCACCATCACTCACCACCGCGACCACTCCCGACAGCGACCTCCGCTCGACTGTACCTGTCATTAACCTTATACGTCCATTCATTCCCTCCCAAGCCACCATACCACACACATACATAACCTCCTTCACACCTCAAACATAATACACCAGCTCACCTCCCACACACACACACACACACACACACACAAACATACCTAAACACACATATACACACACCAACATTCTTCCTAAATATCACTTTGTGACAAGTAGTAGTAGTAGTAGTAGTAGTAGTAGTAGTAGTAGCAGTAGTAGTAGTAGAAGTAGTAGTAGTAGTAGCAGTAGTAGTTGTATTATTATTATTATTATTATTATTATTATTATTATTATTATTGTTATTGCTGTTGTTAACAACCGTGTAATAATTATTTATAATAGCATATGTTTATATGCATGCCCTGCGAGTTGTTGATGGATATTTCAAATGCAGAGAACATGGAAATTTGGCGGCGCTTCAAATTCTCTGACAAATTCCTGGCCACAAGATGCGTAAAAACTCCATCAATATTTCAAAGTGATGCTCAAAACATGACGAATAATTAATTAATGACCACTGAAAAATCTGTTGCGTGTTGTAAATTTACTGTGTCAATTGAAATATGCAGAATTAACCGATGCTCAGGCACCGAAATGGCCATTGAATGCAGCTGCTAACGTTGGAGATAGAGTCACAATCGAATGCACATCAAATTCGTCAGTGCTTCCGCAATTGCTTCCGCAATGGAAATACAGATTACTAGACACCGATTCACCTAGACCAATTTCAGCTGTTGGCGTGTGCACTAGTTTAATCCCGGAAAGATTTGAAGTCCAGACAACGGGACCTGGAAACTGCAACTTAATCATTCCGAATGCAACTACAGCAGAGGCACTCGCTTACCAATGCACGGATTCTCTGTATTTTGATCGCTGGATGTTGCTCACAATCATAGGTATGTGCCAAAATAAATTCAATAAAACAGGCAATTCAGTTAAATATTCCTTAACCTATCACAGTGTGCATGATGTCATTTAAGTGCACTCATTCATTCAACAATTGCATTTATTTTTAGAATTTTGCTTAAACGTCTAGACACAGACCTTTCATAAATAAGCAATCATGATAACATCGGAATGACTAAATATCTTCATGTAGCGAAATGTTTCACTCTATTTCATGATGACAATGTTTTCATGTTTTGCAGAAAGCGTCGAAGTGTATCCAAACAGCGAAGTCGAAGAACTTTGTCCAGACGATCCACTGAATATAACGTGCAGCGTAAAATATTCTGCAGTTTCAACGCCAACTTTGCAGATGCTTCCATCAATTATGTGGACGAATTTATCAGGAAATGCCAACATCAGTGGCACTACGACGTCACCAATGCCACCTAAGATAATGACGTCTTATCTAAGCATCACAGCCTCTCTTCCAACTGTTCCGCCGTACTCGTGTAATGTCTACTTCAACGCTCCAAACGTTTCTCTTTCAGATTGTGCAACGAATGCTCCGATTTACTACAGATCTATGAACACGACGGAATTAAATGTTCAATGTAAGATATTTCTAGTTCTATTGAAATCGCTCATAGAATCCAATTCAGACAGCTAACCTGAATACCCATAACTGTCGAATAACCCCGATTTGAAAATTTTGAATTTTTAAATTTTAGATCAGCTGTTTCTCAAAAACCATGCGTGACAGGAAAATGTCTAAAATGTTTCTGTGACCAGCATGCCAAAATCTACCTTATACGCCAGAAATTGAAAAGGAAGCAAAACCCTTGTTCACCAGTGCAATTACTTTGTTAATTACTACGTGTACAGCGTCATGCCATGTTGGTGAGCGGAACTTGGCTAGGTGGAGTGATTTTTAAGTAGGCCCTATAAACAATGCAAATGCAGATATATATATATATATATATATGTGTGTGTACAAATATGTGTGTGTGTGAACGTTCGCGCACTTACACTGTGTGAACTTACACTGTAAACCAGTAAATCCCAAACCCTTGCCCGATAATCTTGAGACAAGAGGTAAGGAAGCTTCTTCTGCCAACGATTGTCAGTCGTTTTGCAGCGATTCAACACCATTGCTTTTCGAGGAACTTTTCCAGACCTCGACCCGGACGAGAGTTAGCCACACAATTTCTTAATTTATCCTGACACTTTTTTCATAAGTTCTTCGGGAATGTAGTAGGCCTACTGAGGGCATTATTTATGTATTTATTTATTTATGCTGTTTATATGTGCGGCTGTACAAGCACAGTCTTACTATACAGTATGTCCAGATTTAATTTATGGCAAAATATCTCTAGCATCGACTTTAATAAAATCATATTCAACTGAGATATAGTTGTAAAATACTGTTGCGAACATAGCAGGTTTTCAAAATGATTCACCACCCATCAGGCTCGTTTGACGAAAATAATGTGATAACCGTCTGAACGCATTATTTATGGGTATACATCTTCTGATCGGGCACCTACGGGCGTTGAGCCTATGGTTGTTTATGATACATCTTCTGACTTCATGCAATGCAGTTAATGTCTCTATGTTTTACAGGCAATGCACTCGATGCGTCCAGCATCAGCGTAACGTCTTACAATGAATCTGGCATTTGTGAGGCGAAAATCCTGAATGTCACTTCAATGCATATCCACCTCCGCATGACATTCACTGGTTGGACGTCATTCGTAATGAGACCTTTAATGGGACTCGTATTACAGCGGAATTCGGAGGAGAATACATTTGTTCAGTTACTAATGCTATCAACGGAAACAATCGTACAGCCAATGTAACGTATAAGCTAAACGATGACAGTGGATTCACAATGAACAAATGTAGTAAGTCAGTTCTTGGAGTAATAATTCATATTCGTGTAATGACAAAAATATTTGCATTTCAAGTGTATATAAGGTAATGCTAATGATATCTGAGAAGCAACAAAACCATAATGCAAATATCAATCCCATTTGCCTTTTTGGCGTTAGCATCACCTTGTCACGGTCAACATTAAAGGTTTAAGGACATCCATGACATCATCAAATGTTTGGCCATTTTCGACCGCCCCTCTGCCTTGTCATCGAACGTCATCAGGCGTTGAAGCCCTCTATGAATGGTTCCATCACCGCAACGTTATTTGCCAAGACATAGCATAACTGTATTACTAACGACATCAGAGGCTAACATTGCTACATTCAAATAGCTACTACTTCAGTATCTAATCTAATCTAATCTTAAACTTCTATAGCGCCACTTTCATAATGCACAGAAACATCAACCGATGGCACACCAAATCCAAATCACTAAAGATCCAGGGTATATATCTTCTGATCGGGTATCCGGCCGGACAAACGGGTGACAGTCTATGGTGGATAAGCCCGGTCAAAAAGATGGGTTTTTAATTTTGCTCTAAAAATTTGTAATGAATTTGCAATGCGAACATGCTGAGGCAATGAGTTCCAGAGTTTTGGGGCAGCCACTGAGAAAGCACGAGAACCAAGAACTGTCCGAGTATGGGGATGGAGAGAACTATTGCAGACGCGGATCTGGTCGAGTATTTGTTTGCTTGTACAGAAAGTTTTGAAAGAAGGTAACTGGGTTCCTTATAATAAAGTGTTTTGTATACCTGAAGGCAGTACCCAAATCATAAAATAAGTAAGACCGAAGCTCAACATGTGTGTTGATATCATCATGTGCATCAACCTATCCCTCGTCATCAAGCGTCATCCGAATCATACTCCTGGTTGATGATGTAATAATTATATGGACGACGATCCTCTCTTGTATTTTATCTTCATCTAGTGGCATTCTAAACTTGCTTTAGATTTTAAAGCGTAAAGACTTAGATAAATATTGTTTATTTTTATTTTGATACTTTTGACCTGAGTGTTTAAAACTTGCCAAAATGGAATTAGGTGAACCTATGTAGAGTGATTAAGAGCTATTCTCGAGACAAGGGGTAGAGCTTTAGCTTCACCAATTAATTTAATCTCAAATCTAACCTGTGCGGTGAGAGGAAGGAGGTAGAGAACAGGTCTATCAGTGAATGGCCTATGAAGAAGAAGCGACTCGCATTTCGCTGACAGCATTGATCAAACAAACCACGATATCTAGCAAGAAGACTAGAAAATAATCGGAAAATAAGGAAAGAGAGGACTGAAGAATCATGTTGAAACTGCAAAAGACTGAGAGATTTGCAAAGATCCCACTCGATCATACGCTTTTGCTTGGTAATAATAAACAGTAATGGAAAATGTCTAGGAGTCTCCATCAGAGGTGGTCATTGGTGTATTTTTAGAACACAGCCCATCAAATCTCCAACCCAACCTAGCCTATGCCGACAATTGGAAGTATTCATCCAACTCAACCCAACCAAAGCTCGATCATACGCGTATGACAAAATAAAAAATACGTTAAAATACGTGCGTATGAATAAAAATAAAATACGCGTATGATACGCGTATTTTATAAGTCTGCTCGGTTACTTGTAAGTTGCCTACTTAGCGAGCAATATCAATTGTGACGTCACGCCACGTCACTGTAACTGATCCCAAAATTCACTTCGTTAACACTTGCTCCCCTTTTAATTTCTTTGTGCAGGTAAATGGTTAACAGACTTCGGTAATTGACGCAATTTCATGGCTATGTAGGCCTAATGTATTACTGCTCACGTATGATAGCGCGTATGATAAAGAGTCATACGTTAAAATACGTGCGTATGATACGAAAAATATAGTACGTATGATACGTTTGATCGAGCTTTGAACCCAACCAAGCATCAAGTAACTAAAGTCAACAAGTTTATAAATACGCTGTAACAAGAATTACTGCATAAAAGGCGCATTAGACGAGTTTTGACAAATTTATATCTCGAGAACTAAAAGGTCGGATTTCATGAAACAAGAACATTAGTGCAAAATTGATTCAATTTCAATGTAAAATGGATACAATTTTATTTATTTGCTAATAGACATTTATATGTTGGCCTTATTCCATTTTAAACGTTGTCACTGTGCAACCCAACTTGACCAAACTCACCACAACTGCGGAAATTTCTGACCAAACCCAACTATAATGGGTTAATTCAGCTTATGGCCATCTCTAGCCTGTATACCTAAGGAGTTTCCTGACACAGGATAAATGGTCACAACAAAGAAATAATACACCGAGTTAAGATGACTACGACGAACGATTAAAAAGTGATTCAGTGATTGGAGTAATGTTAGGAAGGACAAAATTGTCAGCTATTAAGCAATTGGCAGTCGACAACATGGACTCGTGGAAAGAGAATCTGTGTACATTACGATAGAGAGCAATAAGAAGGCAACTGCAGAAAGTCTTTCGACATGTATTCTGCACAAGCGGATGAATCAGTCTATGTAGAAGAAAAAGGCCCATCATGGGGTTAGTCTGTTTTCTGGCCTCTCCGCAAAACCATTTGCAGAGCATTGTACTGAATGGTCAGTCAGATTTCATTCTGCAGCAGCTTTGAGCATTTAACAGCCTAGAGACCAGCAAAAAATCAGTCTTCAGATGTATTTCCACTTCCACTTAGCCTACGTTTCTTTGAATTATTGAGTTGGGGTGAAAGTATTTTGAACAATTTCTCTCATTTTTGCCTTTATGGGATCGTTAATTTGGTCAAATATTCATTGAAAACACCAACAAAAATAACTCAACCTGCTTGAATCTCTTGCATCAGAAGCAAACCTTCAGGATTTCCCGATAGTGAATTTATTTTTATTTTGGTTTTTAACAGAAGGTGTTTCTGAAGTCAATATTACACAGTCTACGAACATTGCATCAAAGATCTCTAAAGTTGAAAATGCCAACGCGTACAGCTGTGGAGACGCTACGAAACTTACAGAAAATGTCACCGTAACATGCAAGGCAGACGGCCTACCAAATGCTACTTATGTCTGGTACGATGAATGTCAAAACCAGACCTCGACCGGTCAACAAACAATCGTGACAACATTAGGTTCTTACAAATGCGTAGCCAACAATTCCGTCAACGGTCGCAATTTCATTGGGAGCAATACGATAGAAATTACTCCGCCAGGTAAACCACAGGAATTGAAATTTAACTACGTCTACATGGCAGTATTTTATTATCATTGCGTTCTAATTTGAAATCACCAATCGTGGGGTTTCAGTTTATGAAAATAATAGATTTCTTCTCTCTAGGAAGACATATGATTAAATGTTGGAAACAGATTTTGTGGATCTGGTACACTTACTGTATATTATATCGAGCTCGAAGAAACTAGCCTAGGAATAGGTTTCTATACTGTGCCCAGAAATAACTGGCCTCCTAAACATTTTGTAATAACAGGCGTAAACCTGAATGGAATTACATAAAATTTTATCCGCATGTACTCACATCTGTTACTGTTAGGGAGGCTACGTTTCACTTGAACCAACAAAGCTGTTTTATAAAGTTTACTTTTTCCCCCAAAGCGGTCAAAACTTTCCTTTTCCATTACCACTTATTGTTATGTGAGGCGGGAAATGACGTCGTTATTGATGTCCACGTCTTCTTTGTACACGTCCGACGTTTTCAAAATCCCTCCTGGTATCTGTCGGTATTTCGACACGTGGGTGCACAGTTTTGATTTTCATAGACCCTGGTATAAAAAGAGCATCTCTTGCCGGCCATTCGTTCTGTATCTGGACAATTCTTCAACTTCCAGCAGGACAACGCACCAATCCATCGTGCTCGTGATACGTTTGCACTTCTGGCAGCTGAGACACCAGACTTCATTGGCCCAGCACATTGGCCACTGAATATTTGAATTTGACAATCAATGAATCACTCAGAACTGGAGTAGTACTACAAGACCGGAGAGATGCATTAGTCAGCCCACTGTTCAAGGAGGGAAAACGAAGTGAACCAAGCAATTACAGACCAGTGAGCCTAACATCTGTAATCGGTAAAGTTATGGAAAAAATACTGAAAGATATCATTTTGGAACATTTGACTAGGCATAAAATTGTTAGAGACAGTCAGCACGGATTTACAAAGGGGCGTTCATGCCTGACCAACCTGTTGGACTTTCTGGAGGAGGTTTTTGATAAGCTAGATGAGAGCAAGGCAGTAGACATAATATATTTAGATTTTGCCAAAGCTTTTGATAAAGTACCCCACATAAGGCTGGCTGCCAAACTGAAGTCCTGTGGAATAAGGGGCAATATTCTCAGATGGATTGAAAATTGGTTAAAAGGAAGAAGAAGACAGAAGGTTGGCATTAGGAGAGGCCATTCAGAATGGGCAAGAGTAATTAGTGGAGTGCCTCAGGGCTCAGTGCTGGGGTCATTGCTTTTTCTAATATATAAATGATATCGATGAAAGTTTACTATCCAAAATGTCAAAGTTTAACGATGATACAAAGATATGTAGAAATACAGACTCGGAGAATCATGCTTAAATTTTAAAGGAAGATCTAAGGAAATTGTTTCAGTGGTCTGTGGACTGGCAGATGCTTTTCAATATTGATAAATGTTCTGTAATGCATGTTGGGACGTCTAATAATGTAATGAATATTCTTTAGGGGGAAGGTTCTAACCACAAGAGAAAAAGAAAGAGACTTGGGGGTAATCATCCATAGAAGTATGAATCCATCTCACCAATGTATGGAGGCAGAAAAAAGGGAAACCAAATGCTGGGAATGATGAAAATGACAATAGTGAGTCGAGACAAAGATATGACCATAAAACTTTATAAGTCATTAGCAAGACCTCATCTATATTCTAGAATAATGTGTTCAGGCATGGAATTCATTTTTGAAAAAAGATATAGAGCTTTTAGAAAAAGTGCAAAGACGAGCAACGAAGATGGTCAACGGGTGCCATAATTTAAACTACGAAAAAAGACTTCAATATTGTGGACTGACAACATTAGAAAGGAGAAGAGAGAGAGGGGATTTGATAGAAACATACAAAATAATGACTGGGAAAGTAGATGTGCCATATGATCGATTCTTTACATTGGCACACTATAGCAGCACAAGAGGCCACAAATGCAAATTGTTTAAGCAGAGGGTTGGTCCAAGAAATAAAAATTTTTAGTGTAAGGGTTGTGGACAAATGGAACAGTTTGGATGATGCGGGAGTGACAGTTGAAACAGTAAACGGATTCAAAGGCTATCTCGATAAACTATGCTATTGAATGCAGATGGTTGCATCAGTGGTTTTCACACAGGCTTACTTAGCCTCCTAAACCACTTAAAATCACATTATTATTATTATTATTATTATTATTATTATTATTATTATTATTATTATTATTATTATTATTATTATTATTATTATTATTATTAGTCCGGATCTCAATTCTGTGGATTACGAAATTCGCGGCTACCAGATTCAGAACTCTGATCATCTGAACAAGCGTCTCATTGAGGAGTGGTGCCATTTTGATCAAAGAACAATACACTGAACTGTGAATCAATGTCGGAATCGACTGTGCAAATGCAGCCGAGCGAAAGGAGGACACTTTGAATATCTCATTTGAACGTCTTTGTTGCCCGAAAAGGCAACTTCTTGTATCAAATTCACACTAAGCTGTTCAGTTTTGCCAGTAATAGGTGCCGTTTGCTGCTGAATTTTAATTTTAAGAAATATTGCTCCTCATATTCGTAGAATGCTAATTTAGTATTCCCAAAGGCATCAAATGTTTTTAAAATCCAACGATTTTTGCATCAACGATCAGCCTTTGAAACTCAATCCCGTTTTCGAGTAAGAAGTGAATTCTAACTCTGGAAATATTTGATCTCTTTCGTTCTGTTAAAATCCAACGCTTTGTTTGTTTCCTTTTGCTTTCGTTTGCTCTCTGATTGTCTCTCATGCCTGGGGTTTGATTAGGTTTTCATCTCCTACATTTGACCACATGTTTGCAAATGATGTCTCATAATTATCGTTCATGCGCTGCCTCTTCACAAGCACTAAGTTTATTTTCTGGATAAAAAGATTGTGTTGCGCCAAAGTTTATGCGGTTGTTAAAGTGAATGAAGTCATGTGCAGCATAATGAGACTCGGTTTCAGACTTGGGAGGGATTTTAGTCGTCGCCAGTGAAAATGTTCATTTAAAGCTGAGCAGCTGAAACAGAGAGCAACTGAACGCACCCGGAAGTAAGTCTATTCGACAGTTGGGCGATGGACTGAATGACGAAGATTGTCTTTGTATCCCTAATCATTCCGTCCGCTTTTATCTCTTTCACTAAAGCGGATTCTTTGACTGCAACGCCGAAGTATGTGGCCTTGGAGACCGTGTCTTAGAGAAAATCAAGAGTGAAACAGTGTAATGGGTTGTGTTAAAGATGAGAAAAGGAACGGAGGAGATGAACGGGGATCAGATAAATGATAATGGACGAAGGAAAGGAAGGAGGAAAGCGTGTAGGGGAAACAAGACATGCAAGGGAAGTTGGAACGGTCACAGTGTTGAAGATTGACCGAGGCCTAATTATAATAATAATAATAATAATAATAATAATAATAATAATAATAATAATAATAATAATAATAATAATAATAATAACGGTAATAATAATAACAGTAATAATAATATTATTAATAATAATGTGATTTTAAGTGGTTTAGAAGGCTAAGTAATCCTGTGTGAAAACCACTGGAGTAACCATCTGCATTCAAATTAGAAATTATTTCGTAAAATGTCTCACTGAGGCGTATAATATTTCCGCTTGTCTCTTGCATTGCATATATTCTTATGTCGTCAAGTTAAAGAGCAACTGAGTCAAAGCATTAGAAGTTTAGATGAGACTAAAATATCCAATTAGTATTTACATTTACTGATATTGATTATTCAGCTATTAGAATAAAAGGTGTTCTATCGGTCAGTGCTATTTGGTCGATTGCGAAGAGCCTTTTGTATTAATACACACACATGTACATTATATTGGATAAAGCATATTATGTATAAATGTATGTATGTTGATGCATTTAATTTTATATTTATTTTCTTTAGCGGATGTATCACAAGGATCAACTTCTGCTGACGGTATGTTTCGTAAACTTTCATATTTAACAAATGAAGAAATGTAATTTCCATTACCATAAGACACAAGTCGCCGTTAGTCAAATACACACTTTGTACGGAAAACGGAACCTCGTACATCGGGGTACTAGAGCCGCAGCCCGCGATCCACAGTCCGGACCCAAGGCATAGGCGGCGGAAGACAATAAAAAGTACCCCGGCCCGTTTACTATATAGCGCAGCGGCCCGCGGGGCGCTGAGGGTCGAGGTGCCTAACTAACTTACTCAGTGGCGTAGCCAGGATTTTCGGAAGGGGGTTTAGTTTTTAGTTTTGAATGTGACCAACTTTGAAAAAATCCTGAGCAGCAAAAAAAAGTTATCACCTCTACTTTTTTTAGCTGACAAGCAAAAAAGGTCCTCGCCTCTTACTTAAACCTTTACCGTCTATAGCCAAGGGGGTTTTACCCCAACGACGCGTCAAAAAATACACAGAAACTCATTAAAAATATGTTCGGCGGCAAAGGGAAGACTTTAACCCCCAACCCCTCTTGGCTACGACACTGAACTTACTAACGACCGTTCTCCCATCTTCACGTTACGTCTTGGATGATGGGGGAACGAAGAAATAACTAAAGGGAATACAAACCCCGTGAATATTACAGTGAATGGACATAGAAATGGAAAAAGTCTGGTCATTCAGATGTGTTGGAGGTGTGATTGAAAGAGACGGCAGTCAGCAAGAAGATATAAAATCAAGAATATCAAAGGGGCTCCATACAATGGGATTGGGAAGGATGAAAAACTATGGAGAAAAACAACTGGGGGTGTCCCATAATTTCGGGGGTGTCCATGTCAAGTCTTGAGTCTTAGGCCTATACGGTTAGTTTCTCGTAGTATAGTCCTAGTCCTGCACTCATCACTATGGAATAATTTGCGCAGATGTTGTATTATCCGAAGTACTTACAGTTTGTTCAGGGTCTTCGATATATTCAGCTTACGACGTTTAACAACAACAAACTTGTCCATTGTATGGATGGCGAAGCGCTGTTAAACGATTGAATCGCTGAAGCCGTGAGATTGTTTCCGCGATTTATGCGAACACAGTGGAGATCTAACTGATCCGCTTCGATCGAGACTCAATTCCGACTTCCCTCTCTGGATGAAACACTCTCTAGCGCCCTCTACTGCTTCCCTGGTGCCCCCGCTCTTCTTGGCACCCTTTGCTGTCTTTCGGCCCGTCTTCCCATTTCGTTCGTCTATAACTTAAGTGCCTTCCTCCGTCTTTTAATCTAATGTCAACTGATACACATACGTTGCTACGGTGTTTGACGCCTTCGGATTAGATGCGTATATGACATACTTATCTGATCTTGCTACTATAAAGTCTTATTCGGCAGTGCATTCGCCCTCCCGCGACAGCAGCTCCCTCATTCGTCTCAGTGCCTTCTTCCGTCTTATTTAATCTCCGTCTTTTCATCTAATATAATAAGCCTATGACTACCGTGTTTGACACCTTCGGGTTAAATGAGTATATGACATGCCTATCTGATCTTATCTGATCTTGTTACGACTATAACGCCTTAATCGGCAGTGCATTCACCCTCCCACGACAGCAGCTCCCTTCTGAATTCGAAATGAAAATTAAATCAAACAATTTAAAGAATTACAATTCTTCAGTTCTCACTTCTTAAAAAGTACCCCGGCCCGGCCTATGGCGGGCCGGAGTACTTTTAAAAGTACCCCGGCCTGGGCCGACGGGGCCGATAGGAGTGCGCCGCCTATGTCCCAAGGCTGGTTCTTCTGGACCGCCGGAGATCTTTCAATACGTCTCTGAAAAATATAGAAACTGAATTTCAGTGGTTTTCAGCGCATACGAACCCTACTAAATCACTTACAAAATCAAATCCAGTTATTATTATAAATGAATATTAACGTATTCACCTCCTGTTGTCGTTGCAATCATAATCATACTTTGATGTATTTCCGTTTCCGGCTTCATACTGTTCCTGTTTTATTATGGCTCTTTGGTCATTCATATATAAATTATAATAAAAATCTTTAGAATATGCACCAGAACTTGCCGTCTATTCCTACTATTGCTCAAAATTTCTGCGATTGGGGCTCCGCCACAGACCCCGCTACGACAACTAATGACCTTGAAAATAGTTTTACATGTGGGGGTTGCCAATGTCCTGTCATAAAGTCTAAGATCTATTATTTGCAATTTGGTTTTTGTCGTCATTCTTATCTGTTGCCTTGGTTCGCCTATATAGCAATCTATTAAGAGGAACCGTAGATACTGTACTCGTAGTTGCCTACTGCGTCGTAGTAGACATAAGGATAATAGGACTTCTATTGTAATTAATGGACCCTCACGAACGATGGAAGACGCAATGTGGGCCAGCTTTAAAAAATTTGAGTACCCCTGCCTTGCATACTGTAATAACTACCTCAAACCTTCGCCTATTAAAAGAATTTTAATGCATAAAGAGATATCGATTTGTACCATAAGCTTTTTAGATTCGGGCATTTGCAGGCAATGCTTGACAGGACGAGTGAGAGCAGGGTTTTGTGAAAAGTAATGAGATGTTTCCTTTTACTAACATCAAAAACTTTAACAACGGATGCAGTTTATCCTGTGTTTCATTAAACCTGGAAATTGTAGATTGCCTTTGGTACACTGTATCTTATATTTCCTTTCATTTTAAATAATTATAGGTTGGATATTGCTTTTGCTTCTACTTCTTCTCTTGCTTTTCGTGTTTCCGGCGTGTGTATTTCTGCTTTGGTATGGCTGCTCAAAATCCTGCAGGGAAAACGTAAATGAGGAGTTTCCTTGGATAGAGAAAGCATTGCCTTGCATGAACGAGAAAGGTAAGTGTTAGAATGGTAATTCTTTTACAGTATAAAGTTTTATTATTAATTAGCACAAAAATTATATATTTATTGAAAAAGTGTGGGCCTATTTAAGAACGAGTCACATGTATCTTTAGCTAATATCGAGCATAGGAAGTAAGTACTGAGGCGGCCGGAAGTCTGAGGCGGCCGGAAGTTCGCTCCCAATGAGAAGAAATTATTTGACGCATAAAAGTAGTCTTCAACTTTCTAACACTCCCACTCTAAGGCTACTTTAATGCTCAAGACTTAGGCCTATTATTTATTGTTAAGCCGCATCAAAGTATCAAAGTAGTCTTCAACTGTCTAAGACAGCGGTTCTCAGCCTGTGGGTCGCGACCCCCAAGGGGGTCGAATGACGATTTGACAGGGGTCGACCGAGACCATCAGAAATATGAGGTTGTCTCTTTTATTGTTATTGTACAAAATTTCCTCAGTGGTAGTAACGACGTACTAGTTGTTTTACTATAATTGTCATTCGAGGATAGACATGGAGACAATTAAATAACAATTTCGAACATTTTAATTGTCGTAGCATTATTACTTTGGGCAGTTTACAATGTGAACGAAAATAATTTTACCGTTGGGCGGGGGATCGCCACATCATGGGGAATTTAATTAAAATGGTCGCGGCATTATAAAGGTTGAGAACCGCTGGTCTAAGAGGATAAGGAGCGTCTGAATATTGAGATTCTATCCAAAGAGATTGTCATGTTATTTGGTTGCTCTAGTTAGCATGCTGAGAGTCCTGAGCTATGCGTCATGCATGAAATCTTTCTCATGAGTCATGATTTTAAATAGTCTAAAAATTATCGAATATATGTTGCAGTATTAGCGAATTTCTTTGAGACGCAAAGACCGTTTTCATCGAATAAGATTATGAGAAAGTCTTCCTGTTATCAGCTGCTGTTGCTTTTACTGCACTGTACTAGTCTGCACCTCCATTGTAATAGTAATTTCCATCTCTGACATTTTTGACAGAATTGTTGCATTTCTTAAACCCAAGTCAATGTATTGCGTTCCAAGTTTTGTGAAAAATAATGCAGGCACGACATTCTTTTGATCCTCCTTTTCTTCCTGTTCTCTTGTGTATGCGTAGTTCATTGTTGAGGCCGTTTATCTCTGATTTGAATTTGATCGGATGACGCTGTGTGTGTGTGTTTTATAGGATGCGAATGTTCCGGTGGAATGGTTCTCTTCATCTTCTGTTTGGTCATCTGCGGAATAATTTTCGTTCCTTGGATACTCATTGCCAGCCACTGCTGTCGAAAGAATTCGAAAAAGTCTCAAAGTAGGAAGAAACACGTTTATATATAAGTTACACCCTGTGCATACTTTATATGTGTGTGTATACGCCCTGTTTACAGCCCCCAATCACGCGTATAAATTAAGTTATGTCACTTGCCCCTAAATCGAGATATGAATCTGATGCTGTGCACTAAAGTTTTTGTCGACAAACTCGTGTCAAAATTAAACTTCTGTTTATTTGATCTAATAATGACCCTTTCAGTAAAAAAGACTGATATACTGTAAAGAGGGCAAGAACTGAACAGTTCACAAGACGTGTGTGCATAAGTTGTTCCTATTTAAAGACGCATCCGTCAAAAGACGATGGACGGCGTCTGGCGTCTACATTCCTCAACCGGGGTTTGTCACCGACCGTGGCGGAGACTATACAGCTAGATTAAGCCACGGATGAGGTCTCTATAGTAGAGTCCCTCTCAGTCAGAGGAATGATGAACGAAAGTGGATTAGACGCATGACTACAAAGACATCTTAATTTCTGAGAGGCAATTTTCTACGAGACTATTTTATAAGAACAGATAAGTCCTGATCGAAAATTTCTGCATTGACTTCACTTTGAGCAACAATAGAATAGAGAACTCCGTCTCTTAATGTTAATCGTTATCTGTCTTTGGACATCGGTTCGACGCTGACCGTAAAATCATTCAATTTGACAAAGTCTTCGGCCGTTGTTCCATCCGTTTAAGCAACCCTTAGTTCTGAGTCTCTGACTTTCTAACTTTTAGTTTTAGCGCTTGCAGCTTTAGCACTTTTCACTTTTAGTTTTAGTTCGGTTGACTGACAGTTATTGAAGGCATCATTCAAACATATTTACCATTAATAATCTTCGGATGTCCACCACCTACCTCTTCGCTGACTGCCTTTGATCTTTGATCCTTCGGGATCCATTGTTTCCAATATGGTTTTATTATGGTGTATTATATTAAAGTGGCGCTATAGAAGTTTAAGATTAGGTTGGATTAGGTGTACAATCGGCTGATACTCTCTTTAAGTCAGCATTGTGACAGCGACGCTACTGCCACAGATGAGTCTATTGATTGATCAATTATAATAATTGTTATATGTAAAGCAGATGACTCACGTTGTAACGGAAGCGTCTATAAATAAACGTTCTAAACCAGAGCTGGAAATGATTATGTGTAGGCCTACACGATTTTGTCTAGCTTTCACATTTGAAAACAGGAACTGCTAGTTCTAGGTCAGGTCCTTATATGCGGTTATTCTAACAAATGTTAGCCATACTCAGCTAGAAGGAATATTTATTTGGAATAGAAATAATTAGGTTGTAGTACAGTTGCTTTGGAAAATGAGTGACTCAGATAAATTTGTACTAATGTGTGCTTATCTAAGAAGTGTCACCAAGACTTTCGAATATTGTTGGCTTTTACTTAGGTTTTTGTGTTTGCTTCGTTCCTTTTCTATGAGACTGTGATGCGGTGACAATGTCCTAGACTATCATGAGCTATGACTTTCATTTTCTAGTTTTTCCAACCCCAATTACAAATGAGAAAGAGCCCGAAAAACCGATGATCACCTCTCAAGCGAACGCTCAGTAAGCGAATGTCGTTTAGAAGCCCAAAGCATCTTTGGCTTTTGCTGTTCGTCGTGTGGCTGTCTCTATGTTTGCATCTTCTGTTGTTGCTGCTGTTAATCGCTCAAATTTCGGCCAAATTTCTCAAACACCTTGACTCTTTCTCATTTTGTCTTGCTTGATTTTAAGTAGTTTTGCTTCGAGCTTCTTAATTTCATTTAATCTTTGCAATTATAACAACGACGTGATTTTCAAGTGGTTTATGAGGAAATCCACTAGAGTCATTCTCGACATTTAATAGCCCAGTTTTCCTAGATAAAATCCGTTTATTGTTTCAACTGTAACTACCTTTTCATCTAAACTGTTACATAAATTCACTATCATAGCACTAATTGTTTTCCTTCTTTGTCCCACCCTCTGCTTAAACAATTTGCATTTGTGGCCTCTTGTGTTGCTATAGTGTGCCAATGTAAAGAATCGATCGCATATATGGCACATCTACTTTCCCAGTCATTATTTTGTATGTTTCCATCAAAATCCGCCTCTCTTCTCCTTTCTAAAATGGTCAATCCACAATAGGAAAGTCTTTATTTCATTGCTTAAATTACGGCATCTACATGTATGTTACTCGTACTTGTCTTTAAACATTTCTTAAAACCTCTAAGTTATGTCTATATTTCACAAATGGATTCCATGCCTGCGCACAGTTTCTAGATGAGGCCGCACCAATGTCTTATATTTTAGCAATTCTTACTCTTAAACTTCCAAAATTAATCTGGCCTTTTCTTGTTTACTTCTGCTTTATGGTGAGAACTGCTTAGCAATTGAAATACAAAAAGATATCGATATCCCAGTAACCGAACAGCTGCATCCGAGGGGATTTAGACCAGGTTTTGTCAACTGCTGGAATGTCTATCAGACTGTCTTTAAGACAAAGGCTAAGATTGGCTTCAAACAACTAATGAATTTGTAGAGTTTACTGAGACTGAGAAGTCCACGCGGCGTATGCCTATTTGTGTATATCTACAAAAGCGGCACAAATCTTTGTCTATTTTAGTTTTCCATTCTGATAACAAAGTGGAGACGAATCTGTAGAACTGTGAACAAACACATCTGCTGCTGTCAATATATATTCGGCTCCAAGATCTCAGTTTAATCTGCAATGGCTTCGTTCTTCTTCGCTTAAGAACACTAACAGGAAAGTGTTTCCTCTCCTTTGTTTCGTGACACTTTGAGATCCTATGTGAACTGAAATTTCGAATAAGACCTCACACAGTGAATGCAGTCGACTCACAATCTAATTTCAATTAATTTCCAAAGCACTTGCACGCTTGTCCGAACAGAATCAGTCACATATGCGTGCACTCATATCTGAGTTAATTTGCATTCTTTTATAATATTTGCGATTCGCTTCAATGTATTTCCGTAGAAAACATTTATCTTTCTTAAATCTTGTATTTTATAACATATCGAGCGTTTTGAAGTGGTTTGGCTTAAGTGAATGTAGTAGAAATTTGAATGTTACAAATGAGTTTTGCTCCAAACTATTTGATTTGCAAATTGTCAATTTAGAAGTTTGGAACTGCGTTTTTCGCAAGTGGTATTTTTCTGTCAAAGAATGTAATTGGAAACTATGTCTTTCATTGTAATTAAAGCCACGCTTTTCATATCATGCTAGATTTGATACTATTATATATTAGCTCTATCGCCAATCGCCGCAGGGGGCGGAGAATTCATCAAAGCTGGCGTTTTGATTAACTCTGCAAACTGTCATCGCCATACCATTTTACTTAGCTTTAATTCTATGCAGATAAATATGAGATGATAGAAAAAGAAGCAAACGCATAATACTTTTTCTCAGTAACTTTGAAAAGGCTCTAACTTTTGTGATAATCGTTTTGATAGTCATATTGAAAAATCGCTAACTTTAACGTTTCGCACAGTTTTATGTTCACTGGCTGTTGTCGCTTTGAATTGTGTATATATTAATTATGCGATTTGTTCAGTTGAATATGGTGTGTGTTTTGACTTCTGCTTTCCTGTTGAGATTTGTAAATAGGTTTGCTGTTTACTGAAAATACTTCAAACTTATTTGCATGTAAGGTAGGATTAATTATAGATAGATCCCTGTGCAGTTCTCCTAGTGTAATGTTCATCATTCATTACTGCGGCTAAGGTAAGAATAATGCTGACTTTTAATCGACCAATGTATCAAGGTGGCCACAGTCCAAAGCGATTGATAATTAATATATGACTCAGCCGCTGGGCTGATTTCAATGGTGGCAGTTTGTCGATCTTCTCTTGTGTTTCGCTCTAAAGGTCACATTGAAATGCAGTTTATTTGCTCTTCTTTTTCCTCCTCCTCCTCCTCCTTCTCCTCCTCCTCCTCCTCCTCCTCCTCCTCCTCCTCAAGAACTGCTCACAGCATAGACGGTTGAGAGTATTTGCTCTCTGATCAGTCTATCAGTTCCCAACCGCTGATTATATTATTTATTCTGGTCTCTCTCTTGAGCTGATAAACCTGATTTCGAAATGATTCACCTTTGAACGATCTCTACCTGTAACAATCGAATTCTACTTTGCCAGATACTGGTTGTCATGGCACATTAAGCAGTCGGATTCGCCGTCGAAATTAAACCGAAAAATAAACAACCGTACAGTAGAGATATTAGCATAAGAAGTATTTACCACAACACGTGAAGACGCTTTTAAATTAAAAGCAATTTGGATCTATTTAAATACGAATAAACTTCAAAAAAATAATGCAAAGCTTTCAAAATGCCCAGCAATGGGAAGCACCAATATGCAGAACACTAATACTTTGCACTTGTGGAAGAAGAAGAAGAAGAGGAAGAAGAAGAAGAAGAAGAAGAAGAAGAAGAAGAAGAAGAAGAAGAAGAAGAAGAAGAGGCAATAAGAAGCATCATCGACATTCAATGACACAAGTTACTTGTTAGACTTTTTAGACTCGTACAGACCCACACAATGCTACGCTCACTTTACAAGAATCTTATCGTGTACATTTTAAAACTCCAAGTCAAGTCTCTCAAGAAGTTTTCCAGTTCAATGACATGAATTCAAATGTCTAAGCATTGTTTTGTAAGAGCATTATCAGTTAATACAGTTAATTTCTTTTAATGTGCTATGCATCTTCACTCACCTGCTGACAATCAATCTGTCTGTGATTATTATTATAATAGTTTGCAATCATTGTAATTGTCGATCACTTGCTTTTAAAGCAATCGGCTTCCAGTTGCTTCGTTATTTGCTTTGAGGCGAATTTCTTGGTGATACTGCAATCCTCAATCGCGGACCACTAAATAGATAGATATCGCCTACATAAGCTAGTTGTCCATGCCTCAATGATGACGAAAATTCAATAGAAATCATCACTTGGTCTCATCATAAATGCAACTTTGGTGATTTCTATGCCACGATTGCATTCGGTTATTTGAAAAGTATAATATCCGCATTTTTAGATGATTGTCAAGAGATTAACGCTCTAAATTGTAGTCTAATACAT
Source organism: Metaphire vulgaris (assembly GCA_018105865.1). Classification (NCBI taxonomy): domain Eukaryota; kingdom Metazoa; phylum Annelida; class Clitellata; order Crassiclitellata; family Megascolecidae; genus Metaphire; species Metaphire vulgaris. Next base: position 15,068,735 of record CM030852.1, read on the forward strand.
AAATGACCATTTGGGATACGTTTACTTACTGTCCATAGCTTCTGAATAAATGGAAAAGGTTCAACTGATTTAAGTAGAATCGTAAAAATGAAATCGCCTTCATTTCTGCTGTTTTCATGTAAAGAATTTTTTCATGAATTTGATGTTTTCTTTTTTTACTTCAGGAGACAGCATCAGTCTCCACGAAAGGTAAGACAAATAAGATCCATTCATTACATTACATTGCGCTACATTACATTGCATTACGTTACAGAATACGTCGTGCAAATGTAAACTTTCACGCACTACACTGATTGTATGGCAAACGAGAGTTCATCTTGCCTTTGCATGCGTTAACATAATCAGTGGCGGCTCCACCGGGGGGGCAGGAGGGCCCGTGACCCCTTATTGAGTGTCTGGCCCCCCTTCCCATCCCCCAGTTGGGACCCTATACTTAATGCTACATACATTAAACAACAAATGGTTGGCCCACCATGATTAGAAGTTGCCACTTTAACGGTCTCCCCCACTTGCCAAATCCTAGAGCCGCCACTGAACATAATACTGATGAATGGAGCAATGGAGAGGAAGGACCTTGTTACGTAATCCTATTTCACTGATTCTTTTAATAAGTTTCTATAAGGAAACAAACAGGATGTACGGGGTATGAAAGTTTGATCATGGGAACGTTTTCTAAGAGCAAGTAAAGCAGGCGCTGCTGAGAAGGCCGATAGGGGATTAGATGTTAAAGTTTAAGTCATGTCTAGCATTAGGACATCTGAAAGCAGAAAAACTGATATTTGACGATTGAAACATGTAACCGAGGTTCAAAGGGACTGTTCAGAGAGCCTTAACTCTTAACCATTATGTCAATCAGCCTCTGATAACTTATTAGATCGCTGTGTGGCCCATGTATCGGAATATCTTGAATGAGGTAGATAAAGTGTGTTTGGAGTGAGTCTGCAGTTTAGAAATTCTATTTTTAAATATTGCATTTTAAATTCTAGAGGTGAGATAAAATTAAACTCCATAATCAGCAACTCAGCAACAGTATATATATATATATATATATATATATATATATATATATATATATATATATATATATATATATAAGTACAGGTGCAAAGTTTGCCACTATCTGTTTGACTTTCAAAAAGACAAACAGATGGCAGAATCGAGATCATTCGATTTACTCTTTCTTCCTGATTCACTCAAAGGAGATATGGAGATCTATCTATCTATCTCTGTCTGTCTGTCTGTCTGTCTGTCTGTCTGTCTGTCTGTCTCTCTCTCTCTCTCTCTCTCTCTCTCTCTGTGTCTGTCTTTCAATGATAGTAAAGTGTCTCGCTTCTTAGCGTTGCTATGGGCGACTTCGACGCTTTGTCTGTTTAGGCGTTTGCGTCAAATGTAAATTCGATCGTTCAATTTAGAAAAGAATGTTAAGTGTTGAAATGTGTCGAGAGTCAACGGCCTCTGTCCTATAATGTCTCCCCTTCTTCCTCTTTTGCCGTCTGAGATAAGCATAAATGGCAGAATAAGGAAGTAGCGTTATTTAGACTAATGCTACTTCTCGAATTATTACATTCAAGAAGTAGGCCTAACCTTTGCCACCTTAGTCCTTCTTTTCTATTCACTCTTCAAAATAATCGACCTACAGTCTGTAGACTTACGATGTGAGCCATTGCGCTCTTTTCAAAAAGTCCATTTGAAATTGTCGCAGACCACAGAGATTATATTTCAAGATTTACGTCTTTTGGGTTTTACAGAAACGGAAGCAGAAACGATCGTCACCAGAGCGGGGCGTCAACGGGGGAAGCCCCCAGCCAGGCACCCCCGCCGAGACCAAACTCAATGCATCAAACTCAAGTCGACCCCTTCCACAACTCACACGTAAACTCCCCCCACTCAAGACCTCCTCCTCCAAGCAAAAGGGCGATGGTATGTACCCAATCAATTGTGGTCTTGATATCTCTCTCACAACTGCCTTCATTTATCAAAAAAACTTGACTTTAGTCTACAGCCATTTAAAGCAGCCATTTTGGTTTTTAAAAACATGTTGGAAATGCTGAAGAAAATATAGGCTTAACCGTTTGCAGGTCTTCATTCCTTTGTGTCTGTTAATGCTGAACCCAGATCAATGCTCTGTCCAGGGCTTACTATGCTGTTAAGACGGCATTGCTATCAATAAATATGATTCAGTAATAATAATAATAATAATAATAATAATAATAATAATAATAATAATAATAATAATAATAATAATAATAATGTGACTTAAAGTGGTTTAGGAGGCTAAGTCAGAGATGTCCATGCCCCATGGGTCCATTTTTTGAACCCAACCCATCAAATCTCCACAACCCAACTCATGCCGGTAATAGGTTACTTGACACAACCTACCGTAATACATTACAATTTCTTAGACTATGACTTTTTTCTGACCCTACCCAACCGACCATTGATATGGAAAAGTCCTACCCAACCCAATCCAATCCAACCCATGAGTTAACCCAACCCGTGGAAATCTCTGAGCTAAGTAAGCCTGTGTGAAGACCACTGTAGTAACTCTCTACGTCCACTGACCTAATTTTCCCAGATAACATTCTCTTTCTTTTTTGGTCCCGCCTCTGCTCTTTAACAATTTGCATTTGTGGCATCCTGTGCTGTTATTCAGTGGTGGCTCTAGGATTTGGCAAGTGGGGGGGCCGTTGGGGTGACAACTTCTAATCATGGGGGGCAACCATTTGTTGTTTAATGTATGTAGCATTAAGTATAGGGTCTCAACTGGGGAGCCACTAGGGGGCCAGGCACTCAATAGGGGGCACGGCCACCCTGCCCCCCCGGTGGAGCCGCCACTGCTGTTATTAGAAAAAGCAATGGTCCAAGCAGTGATCTCTGAGGTCTGACTCCACTAATAACTCTTGCCCATTTAAAATGGCCTCCCCTAATGCCAACCTTCTGTCTTCTTCCCTACAACCAATTTTGAATCCATCTGAGAATAGCCTCCCCCCCCCCGTATTCCACAGGACTTCAGTTTTGCAGCCAGTCTTTTCGTTTCGCCGGTCTTAATGCCAAATCGAATCGATTTCTTTTATTGCTTTCAATTGTTGTGTTGTTCTAGAATTCTTCTTCTCCCGTTAGCGCTTCTGGGGTTGAGTACGGTGAACTGAAGATCGATGCAAAACCTGGAAGTAGAAAACCTGTTGAATTGATAATCCAAAAGGAATCAGCTTATGCAGAACTACAAACATCATAACCTCCGTTAATACAAGAGAATAACTATTATTATTGTTAAACACGGAGAGAAGTTTCATATTGAAACTGCTGGAATAACAATTGAACATAAATGTGTGTATTTAAACAGAATTATCAATATTCGCTTGACCTCCTAAGGCCTTTTCAAATTTTCACGAATAGATAAGACAAATTTGTTTGGTCTTAAAAAGCGACATCAGTCACAATGTGTGTGTGTGTGTGTGTGTGTGTGTGTGTGTGTGTGTGTGTGTGTGTGATCTAAATATTCCTCACTGATTCCCGAATAGGACAGAAGCCAATGCGTTATTCTGAAACTCTTGCAATCAAAATGCTTAGCTAATATTTGAAATAACGTTTATACAGAAGATGTAATTGACGAAATTACATTGAATTTATTCATCTAATGGCATCTGTATAGCAGTGGCGGCTCCAAGATTTGGCAAGTGGGGGGGCCGTTGGGGTGGCAAGTTCTAATCATGGGGTCCAACTATTTGTTGTAATGTATGTAGCATTAAGTATAGGATCCCAACAGGGGGGACCAGACACTCAATAGGGGCACGGGTCCCCTGACCCCCTCCCCGGTGGAGCCGCCACTGCTGTATAGACACACAGCGTGCATCGTAGTCTGCTACACTAATCGAATTTTTTATTCGCTTTTATTTATATTGCGAAACAAAGGTTTGACTTTAAACGTCTAATTTTGCTATATTTTCATTTTATGTTGTATTTTAATTGCCTTAGTACATAAAAGACAATAATGTGATAATTATTAATAGGAAAGACGATATCAGGTCTTTCTGGTTGTTTTGCAATAGTCTATGCTTCAAATTTACAACGAATTTCCGATGAGTGTTAAACGTTATTGGAACTGCACTTAAATGAAATGTGAAGTGAACTTTGCAATCGAGACCCCAATAATAAATTAGTTGCTTTGGAGCAGAGTGCGTGTGTAGCAGTGCCGCAATTTCGCTGTATTTAGGCGATTATATTGCGCCAACTGTGACGTCAGCAAATGTAGTTATTTTTAGTCAATGCAATTAATTAATTGTTACTTAACTTTTAGCGTTTGCTTTCTTTTGCATATTGAAGACGTTTGCATATTGTGATATTGAATAAAGGTTACTCTAACGGTGTATCATCGGTATTGAGTACAAACTTTCAGTTGATTCTAATGATGTTGGCTTTCTTTCTGCTATATATATATATATATACAGTATCTGTAAATAAACTTATAATAAAAGCGTTTAAATAAAGAGCTTTATAGACGTTGTCTTCACTCGGCCAGAGTTACGCATAAGACATTCACAACTACAGATGCTATCCAACGACGGCTCCAGATTAAGGAACCCGGAAGGTGATGACGTTTTTTTCTTTTTTTTGCTCGTCAGCTCGAAACTCTGGGGCCCCCATGGCAAAGATGCCCCCCGGGGCCCCAAAAGTCACGCTACGCCACTGATTCGACCTGGTCGTCATCGTCTGCTGAGTGCGTTGTTCAATCATCAATTGTCGGCACATTCCAGGGTTGTTTTATTATACGAACATTTCTATAGCGCAAATATTCGCAAAGCATCAAATGCGTGTTTGCATGAAAATCCATGTTTGTGTGGTTTTAAAGGCATTTGGAGTCAATAGGAAGTGAATTGGTAAACTCTGTGACATTACTACATAATTGTGATGTTCGCTTTCATACTGTATATATTAGTGAGCAGAGAGACTTTCTATTTTTAAAAGTGCGTGAGTTTTTTTTACAGGAGAATGTCTCCTGGTTGCACTGCTGCCTTTAATCGGATCTCTGTCCCGAGTGATAACAGCGGTTGTTGTTTAGGATGCCCTTATCACAAGCCCTAGTGACCTATTAGGAGATATTCAGATACGGATGACAGGTGTAAGAATGAGACGGTATAATGCGTTCAACAGGTGAATAAGACCATCTATCAGCAAGCGTAGACCTGCTGTTGCTAGGTACACCTGTAGACATCCTGGTCTTTGAAGTGTCTCTTAAACTGTTAGCATATGCGACCATAGATAATATCAATACAATTCGGCATAGACACTTAAGGTCTAAAGGTTTGTTAACCTGTTAAGTCCTGTTAAAGCTGTTAAGACCTTTTAGGTTTCCATAGACTCATTGTCTACACTGCACTTCTCTCTACAAGTGAATCATTGTTAGAAGTCATGTGCACAAAGAGAGAATGCAAAAACAGTGAAACCGTTTTTCAAGGCACTCCACATTCAATCATGTTGTCATACCTTTATACCTGTACAAGTGCGTTGCGTCATGCTAGGCTCCTCCTCTTGTCCAGGTGCGTTGACGATGAATGACGTCATCCACAATTTAGTTAGTCACCATTTTGTTCATCATCATCATTAGTTCTTTTCATGCAGAACTACTGACTATTTCAAACATTATTATTATTATTATTATTATTATTATTATTATTATTATTATTATTATTATTATTATTATTATTATTATTATTATTATTATTATTACAGAATTACTAAACATTTTTGAATGCTTATTGCCTCAAATGACGCTAAGGAGCAAAAGTGCTAAAATTGTTGGAAAATTCTTACATCAGTGTTCGTAATACCTATCAGGTGGCGTCTTCCAGGGGGTAGGGGTTCGCATCCTTTGGTCACGCCACTGTCCCATTAGGCAGCCTGGTTACGCCCATTCTGAATGCAATTAAACCATTGTGTACATATATATATATATATATATATATATATATATATATATAATATTAATATGTATAATTGTATATATATAATATATGTATTGATTTACTGCAAATGCAATCAAGTTGACGGTTTCTTACATTGGATCTCACCTGTATTGTAGGTGAGATCAACATGTGGTACATCCGTCTAGGTTTTAGATGGAGGTGGTGGTGTGGGTGGCAGTAGGGGTGGGAGTGAGGCCTGGCGGGCAATGCTGAAGTACACAACAGGTGTTTTTTTCTGCCTCTACCGCTTTCTTAAATAGACCCATTTCTGGCATTTCATCGCAGAAGGTGATTCAAAATCTAAATGAACTTCCTGATTTGAAAATCTCTTCGTCGTTAGCAACCAACGGACGCCAATGCCTGCCCCTCCTGCCCCGCCTTTTGGCCTAACTCTGTGTTATCAGCGACGCCATGACAATGGCAGACGAAGTCCAAAGTGTCAGCGTGTTATCAGAATACATTATGCGGCCTAAGTGGCCTCGAAAGTGGGTCTAGTCCTGTTTTGACTACATGCGGCCAGCTGCAATGGCGTTTATTCTAAGCTACTTCCTTGTCTCTTTGTGCGTCGATTGTTCAAAGCAGTCGAGTGCTTAGTTATCAAGAGCTGAGTAGAAGGGGATTTCTCGAAAATTCCAACCGTCCAGACAGTGGTTCACGTGCAGTCCATTATTAGGGGAATTTTTGCTCGTTGCCTTCCTGTTCTATATTTTGGGCTTTTCTCAACGTCATTATTCTGGAAATTTGTCATTCGAACTGACTTAATTAACCACAGAGATGCAACGGTGTCGATTCAGAGGCATTACTTGTGAGCAGTAGGAATCACTGTCGCCACCTGGCGAATGAAGCGAAGTCTATTGGTGTACATCTATTTAAGCGGACGGGGTTTGATTGGGGAGACAAAATCTATCAATTTCAACAGAAAATTGATAGAGTGAAGTTCTATAAATAAGCAGGGGAAAGTCCGAATTATGTATAAATAGCTTACGCCCTCAACAATGAAAGCCGTAAATCGGGAAGGGGTGATTCACCCTTTCCCCAAAATGTGCGATCATGAATATAACTGTGAAGCGTTTTGGGCATTTATTGAATTCAAAGAACATTCAAATTCAGTTTCTATGCTACATTCAATCGATTATTCATTTTTTAAGCTATTGAACTGATGCTGAAACAGCAGAAGCTCTATAGGCCTATATACATAAGCTCTCTATAGGCCTATATACATGAGCTATCCGTATATTCTAGGCTAGTACAATATCACAAACACGGTTAGACGTTATAGGCGGATTTCTCGTCATGGTGAAAAGCAGAAGGAAAGTTCTAAAGTGACGTCCTACATCTTAGTCTGGTGTCGTCCTCTCTTCCCTCTTAAGCATTTTAATGACATTCATCAGTTCAGACCGAAGGGGCGGAGCAATGCAGACTAGGGAATGGAATGTGAATCCACCCCTCCCCTCCCAACCGAAATCCTGGATGCGCCACTGGGGTAAACAGTGGAATGTGTTAAAACAATAACCGAGTGTGATGCTCATGTGACCAAATTAAGACTGCTTAATATTCGCGAATCTGTCATTTTAACCACTGGCGGTTAATGGCATCAAAAGGCGATCTTCTAATCTGTCTTACGATAAGTCAGAATGCCATTTGATTAGATAGACACAGTCGTTATCTATTGAGGCTGCGCAGGTGAAATCGTGTCTCAACCGGATTCAGATAACAGATCACAGGAGGTCAACTATTGATGATTCGTTAATGTGTTGCTTATCTCAATATTATAGAAGGTTGTCTTTGTCCCTCTGTGCTGCTGCTGTTGCTATCAAAGACTATGCATACTCAGAGAGCAGTTTCTTAGGCTGACGTTAAGATAGCGAGTATCCTGAGTATATACTCAAGTACTTCAAAGTACAAAGTCTGAATGTTAATCATTTAAAGTCTTAGACCTATATAGGCCTATACTCATTGTTTGCACAGACGTTCAATATTTGAACGTCACGAACACATTCAGTTCTTAATCAGCCTAAAACTCTGATAAAGAGTAAATGGAGTAACACACAAAGAACAGTTAAGTTTTGTTCCACCAATATATATATATATATATATATATATATATATATATATATAAACCGTCAAATTCCAAAATTTGCTCCTAATTATGGCATGAGCGCCTCACAAATTCAATTCTTTTGCAAAAATTGCTAACTAAAGCACCAAACTCAAGACATAAACTACCAAAATAATTTCAAATTCTGTTTTATCTGTTAGCATATTTATGTCAATAAATATAAAATATCAGAAATGTTTGCCGTTGACAGCACTGCTTCGATTTCAGGTGAAGAAGAATTCTAGATTACATTCGCCAGGTGGCGCTGTTGACTTTGGCGCCTTTAAGTTCAACGCCTGTGACCTTAAGCGTCTTCACTTTGCTCGATCTCTGACTATCTAACTAACTAACTAACTTCTGTTTTGAGTCTTGATATTAAACGTCCAATTTTTCTTCGGTTTCAACGTTCCTGTCTTGCGAGTGATGTTCAAAAAGAGCGAAAAGGAAGCGAAGAGATGCTACTATAGGGCCCTACACATTCTTTGCTTTTAGCCTAATATCTGAATTTGTTTAGTGGAGAGTGCCGAGGCTAAACTGTGCCCCTCCCCCCGTAAGATATTTACCCTGGCCTCTAAGGACGAAGGATATAGCTGCAAATACAAGAAATTCATCCTTTGGAGAGGCCCTTGTGACCGCCTCCTTCCCTCCCGCTTTTGCGGATGCCTGGCGCCGGGTCTTAGCTCTAGGTCTAATATTGGAATCAACTGTCCATAGGAACTTACATATCAGAAGCGAGACTACTAATTATAGGAACTTGCTATTGTCATGGCAACGTATCATGGTTAATGTCTTCGTTGTCATGGCAGCCAGGGCTTTTTGTGCCAGAACGAGGCGGAACGGCGTTCCGGAAAATATGAAGACTGGTATTTTTGCAGCATTAAATTCATAAATAGAAAATTTAGAACCGATATGGTTCGAAATTTTCTACGTATCAATTTAATGTTGTAGTGATAATAATTATCATTATAGTAACTGTTTGGCCGCTACGTCGTGTTGACAAATAGTTCCCCAACGTTTGTTTCCAACGTTTGTAGATTGACAGCAAAGTAAGAATTTTATGTATATAAAATAAAAGCCGGCAATTGCGAGAGTTTTTCTTTATTCTGACGGAAAATGCATATTTAGAATACATTATTTACAGCGAATGAGATTCATAATCCTCCAAACAACAATTCCATTTAAAACATAAAATAGCTTTTTCGATCGGTAAAATCTTCAGCATTTGTTTCGCCTAATAAGAATATTTGTACACGAATTGTTTCAATAATCATCTAAAATCGTAAATGTACAAATTCAATAATTATGACGACGATTGAGACAAAAGCAGAACTAATCAGAAGTCATAGAAATAGCATTAATATGATAAACCCCCTCTACTTCAAACGTTAGAGGCTCCAGCCAAAGAGATCATGGGTTCATCATCGGGTCAGTCCTGCATCCCACCAGAAGACCAGCCCTGCTTTCAATATCAGTTGCTGCAGTCCTATTACCATCGCTCATTAAAACAATATATAGGCTTACACTATCTGTAGAATCGTTTCCCCAAATAATATTAAACCTTCTATTTTTCTAGAGAATAAGAATTATCTTTTCATTCTCTGATTAGATTTTAAAAATAAATATGCATAAAAATTTATTACATCGCTCGATGCGAGCTTAAGAACAACAAAGAAGAAAACAAGATGATCCAGCAAAATCATATCACGCTATCTACAATCAAGTCTCTATATGATATGCAAGTGATTTTACTGATAAAATCAATCAATATAACAAAATACAATTATTCATAAACAGTAATTTCTGGTTCCAATGAAGAGAAAATCTCAAACGGATTTGATTCATCTGAAGCAATCCTATACGAAGATCGGGACTCTAAGATGGAATCTCTCTGAGTGCCTAATTGCAATTAATTGCATAACAGATGATTCGTGTGAATAGAGGCAATGGTTGGACCAGAAGACGTTTTGATGTCGATTGGTAAAATGCATTTAATCGAATTCTTTGAAACTTCATTTTTAATCGAAAAATCAAACAATCAATTCCAGCGGCGGTTCCAGGAATTCTTGGTGGGGGGGGGGGTGAAAAAATTCATAGGAAGTTGGTGGGGAGAGGCAAAGTGGAAGAGAAAAGAGAGGGGAAAGGTCATTGTTAGTGTTTTACCCACTAAATGTTAATAAACCTTGCCAAAAGGCCGACAAGCAAAAAAAGAAGGTCATTCGCAGCATTTTCACTATTTTTAAAAAAACTTGTCTGAAAATAGGTTGAAAAGCAAAAAAGGTCATCCGGAACCCTGGTGGGGGATGCATCCTCAGTATCCTCAGTCATCAACATGGTGGAACCGCCACTGATCAATTCTACTCATAATTTCCTGTTTTTAAATAGGCCTAATCGATTTGAAAATGCATTCGCAGGTGTAGGCCTATAGGCCTAGGCCTATACTACATTTGGTGAGCGCAGTTTCTCTATTCGTTTGACTCAGAAGATGTTTCAGAATGGAAACGAAGAAGAGACTTCGCTGAGATGGGATCTTCGAAGTCTTAGACATCACTTCAAAATAGCAAAACAGATTCTTCGGTTGTCGTCTTCTTCAGTTTCTCTTCGTCTCAGGAAATAAAAACAATTGATTTGATTTTCGTTACGAGTCAATTAATAGCCCAGAGCTGCGTCGACCATCGAGATTAATGTCAATCTGTGGAGGGTCGAGGGCAGGGTTATTTCTAGGATTATAAATTTGGGGGATGTCGGTATATTTTGGGGTCCATCCTTGCCGAAAAAGCCTGACAAGCAAAAAAAGGTCATCACAGACTCACATTTGGGGAGTATTGGGGAGCGGGGGCGTCGGTCTCAAATGGGGAGTGTTGGGGGAGGGGTGTCAGGGGGTGTAAAAATATCCCTCATCGAGGGTCTAAGAAGAACCCACCATTAGAGTACCACCTCCCACCCCCACATGAGGTGAATCATTTGGGGGGAGGGCAGGAGTGGTTCAACTTCAACCCCTACTATTTTTACGGATGATTTATTGAACGAAGGTCCTCTGGTCAGTCAGATGGTCAATGGGGTCAATTAAGAGATTGCGCTGTGAACGTGAACGGTTGGCTGTTGACTCGATTGGAAGATGCTGGAGACGGAGGAGTAGCTGCTGCCAACTGCTGCTGCTGCTGTGCTCAGCTGAGTTGCTGCCATGACGTCATCAGCCGTTGAGGTCATCAGCTGAGCAGTTGAGCCGTTGACGTAGTAGCTGTAAGGCGCTGAAACAGATTCAGTCAAAGATTATTCTACGAGAAAAGTTTTGCATTAATTAATAAAGAACAGTAAATGTCTTTCTCTGGCTACTGAAATAGACAAAGTCTTGCTGAAACTTAATATGCAGTATATATATATATATATATATATATATATATATATATATATATATATAATATTATATATATATATTCACCTGATGAACAGACTCTGGGCCAGGATGTGTCGTAGCCAAACGAAGCAAAAGCTGTGGAGGCGTAGGAAAGGCATTCCGCACCTGGTGGAATAAGAAAACGGACCTCAAATGTCTACAATAATTGTCTTCTCTGGATACCATTGAATAACGCAGCTGAAATTGCTGAATAGATGACGTCATTTCGTTCTAATTATTAGTTCTCATCTTGAGCTCTTTAAATTCAATAAACGGAATAAGATCGACGCTGTATTTAATTTTTTTAAAGCAAATTCCTTCTAATTCTTATTCTTCTTTATTTCCTTTTGCAAATATTTTCTCTCTCTCTCTGCACTAGAAGTAAAGAAAATATTAAATAAATACAAAGGTACACGTTACACCTGAACCTGGCAATTGGAGAGGCCTACCGTTGTCATAGAGACCGTAGTATGGTGTCGTGGAGTAGTTGTTGGAGTGTGGGGGGCAGAGACCGTGAACCGGTTTCAGTTCCACTAGGTCACTGGAATGCATCTGCGGCTGGTGACCTCTGACCTCGAGCAAGGCGTTCTTTGCGTCGTCCGCTGCGATGACGTCATCGCTCAGCGCCATCATGGATTCGCTGTTCACACCGGAAGTGACGTCATCCAACGCTCCAGACCTCAGGATGTTGTTCAGACTGACCGCTGTCATGTTGTTGTTGTTCACTGAAATGTAAGTTAAGTCGAAAAAGATGCAATTATGCTTCCTACTTACTTACTAAATATATTAAATAAGTGATTTATTCGCTAATCAACTGAATTAATTAATTAATTGATTAATTATAAGATTTCCATTTTTATTTAACTCGAGTGACTCACATTCCGGAAGAAAATTCTTTGTTTCCATTGGACAGAATTTTGTTTCCGACTTGAGGACTCCATCCTCTCCCCCTTCTCCTCCTCCTCCTCCGTTTCCAAAGACCATTCCACCGCTGGAAACAACTCCAGGCACCACCATCACTCCCCCTACTCCTCCTTCTCCCTCTCCCTCTCCGCTCCTTTCTGGCGTCGAATTGTCTTGCTGAGGAATTCGAATCAAACGAACGGTCGTAACACCTGAGACAACAGGTGAGCACAACAGGTTGTCATCAACATTCCAGCCTCAATTCTGCCACTAGAGAAGAAGCTGCTAATAGCAGTTTAAATGCTAGTATGAAACCACTAGAGAAGCTGCTAAAATGCTAGTATGAAACCACTAGAGAAGAAGCTGCTAATAGCAGTTTAAATGCTAGTATGAAACCCTCTCGCTCTTGTGTTTAATAGGGACTCGGTTCATTCAGTTGAATGAATTTATACATTTTTTTGAAATTATTTTAAAATCTTTTCTCGAAAGTTCTTTTACCGAATTGTGTTGTGTAAGTTGCAAAAGCCTCTTGATGACTTTCCGTTGTCTTTGGGTAAGGTTCGACGACTCCAGGTAGAAGGTTCCCGCCAGGTATTTGCCCAGGTAATCCTTCGACCATCGCCTGTGCATGGATCGGAGTCATTTGGCTCTGAACCGCGGCGTAGGGTATCTGTTGTTGATTGAGGGTGATGTATCCCCCGGGGGGACATTCGCCCAAACCCCCGTCGAATGTCTTCAGCGTGTCGTTCTGTTTGGCCGCCGCCGTAGACTCGAAGACCCCGATTCCCAATCCGTTCTGTCGTCTGGATCTCCTTTTCCCGGCGCCCTTCGCCCGCGCCCTGGGCGCCTTCAAAGGGGTCTTGGGAGTCAAAGCAGCGGCGCCCATAGAATATCCGGGTGTTTGACCACAGAGTGCGTTGGTGGTTGAATGGGAGACGAGGGAGGAGGGGTTGAGGAGGAGTGGGATTGACTGAAGGTGTTGCGGAACAGGTGGTTGAGCAGAGAATGTCGTCGTCTGGAGGAAGGAGGAGGAGGAGGAGGGCGAGGTCGACATCAACAGATCGTGTTCTTGTTTCAACTTCTCCGCCATCTTGTTTCGAACGATTCTACCAAAGTTGTAAATACAGAAAATGCGCTAGAATATCTCCGAATGAATCTGAAGCAGATAGGCTTGAAATATATTTAGTAAGACTCTGACTGTAGCAGTTGACATCAGGAGAAGCATACGGTCCTCCCAATTGTGACTCATGTATCCGAATGGAAGTAAGTAAGTACTTACTTACTTACTTACTATCCGAATGGAATTTTTAAAAAGACCAACTGAAGAATTTGCTGTTAAATAATAAGCCGTATTATTATTTCATGCACAATGTAAACAAAGAAATATAATTGTATTAATTGGATTCTAAATATTCCTTTCCTTGCTCAAAAACTAAACCAAGAGAAATGAGAAAAACTTTTGTTCTTTGATCCAGATTGCATTAGGCCTACTCAACGCAGAAACTGTGATGTAAGCCTATATACATGTATACTGTATAGGCCTATGGCTGAGTTGATTGTACAGTTATGTCATTATACAGAAAGAGCGGACAGGATGCGATTGCAGAAGCTAAATGGAGGTCAGTACAAGTTCATGAAATACTCGAGTACAAAAGTACAGTGCATAGGAGCCATAGAGCCCAATTTTCGTTATTACCTGTTGATGGAACTGACGCTGGGCACCGTGTCTTGGGAGCAGACTCCTTCCCCGAGCAGTTTCTCTTTGATCTCCCAGGCGAACATCGTCGGACTGTCCTGCTTAAGGGTGATTATGGCGTCCACGACGTACTCCGTTGCCACCTTAGGCTTAGAACCACCGATGACACCCGGCTTAATAGATCCAGTGTCATAGAACCTAAGCATTCGATTAGACACAGGTAAGGCGGATAAGATAGATAAGAAAGATAGATAGATAGATTTAGAAATTCTTTAGAAATCTCTTCTATTTAAAATAATTCACAATTTTCTATCGTCTTGTTTATCATTCGACTTTATTCATGAACTTCTCTAGTGTGATGAGTTCTATGTATTCCTATTGTTTTAGATAAAATAAATTAAGTCGTCTACTCTACGGGTCTGTAGCATCCATTTGGGCAAACTTTTCTCTCTCCCTATTAATAATAAATTCATTTGACTAACACAATAGCCACCATGGAGTTTTTTCATAGACCAGTAAACAATTAATGGTTACAGCTACTGTATATATAATATGTACTATGTTAATCCATGTCAATTGTTTATTAGTTAAGTATTATTTAGAAATTTCGTCTGTTTTGTAATGGTTCCCTTTGGTATATTATGAAATGACGTTAGTAATCGAATTCTGTAAAACAACATATGTGAAATATCTAGGCCTATATAAATGAGATGAGAGAAAAGAGTATATGATCTTCATGAACATGTCATCGGTGTGTGTGTTTTACCTTCCTAGGATTTTGCTGACGCATCCATGTGAGACCCTCAGCTGCCGTGAGATGTCGCAGGGTCTGACTCCCTGGTGGGCCAGTTCCACGATCTGGTGTCTGACAATGTCCGGCAGAGGTCTTCCATTGACGAAGATTCCTCCCAACTGGTTGACTCCTCCGTGCGCTGCCAACACAACCATCTCTCCCACTCAATTCCTCTTCCAGAAAACAACTCAAACGCGCTTTCTAAAGAACCCCTCCCCTCCTCACGCAATCACCCGGAATTCTCTGGTGTTAATGTTTTCCCCCACTTAATCGCCGTCACGTGATCAGTTTTTGCAAAAGACTTAAATAGTTCTGCTTTTCTTTCTGAGCTTTTGAGGGTTTCAATGGAGATTCTGACAGTCACGAAAATGCGGAACAAAACTGTCAAAACTTCAGCAACATTTCGGGAACAACTTCTCATGCGGATAAAAAAAACAAAGCCGAGACCGAGCAAAGCTCAAGGCGTCCTCATGGGGAAACTCTCTTTGAAATCGCTGCTTCAAGTGAACTCTCATATATGGGAACGAATTTCATTCGATGTTTGACTCGAAACAACGATCCTTCGACGGATCGAAAAATCTCGTCTTTTATATTCAAATGCGCCGAAGAGTAAACATTTGCCGATCGCTCGAAAAACACTCGAAATGTCACTGGGCGTATTTTGGAACGCACTGAGTCGAACCCGGGTAGTAGGACTCTGCATACGAGAGAGAGAGAGAGAGAGAGAGAGAGAGAGAGAGAGAGAGAGAGAGAGAGAGAGAGAGAGAGAGAGAGAGAGAGAGAGAGAGAGAGAGAGCGCATCGCATTATGTATGAACAAGCCACTGACGGAGAATTCTCGATAGTGTTTAAATAAACTTCTTATACAATATTTAATGAGAAGAAAGTCGGTTGAACAAAAGGAGACGACAGAAGAGGATCTCAAGCGACAGTTAAAAATAGACGCAGAGACACGGAGGTCGACCTGAGGAGAGAGAGAGACGTGATCCGAATACATAACGAGCGATTCCATGATGATGATGATGATGATGATGATGATGATGATGATGATGATGATGATGATGACGATGATGATGGCGGTTACGAAGGCAAAACTGGTCTGTTGCATGGGCGCCCGCACATTGGGGCAAGAGGGGGCACATGCCCCCCCTGGAAAATGCAAATACCAATATTTCACATTGACATTTGAAAAACTTGCTAAAATATTAACCGTGACCATAGTGTTAGGATAGGATAGGATAGGATTTATTTCCAAATAAATAATCAACACATCAAAGCATAATACAACCAAGTTACTAAGTTTCCTGAAGCATTAATTATCAGTTCAATCTTCATTTAACAGAAAATGGATTTAGGAAATAATAAGCTACTAAGGGAACCACAGGTTCCCGCATGACAGTAGCATAAACATGTGCTTTGCCCCTCCTGGAAAAATTTCTGCGGGCGCCCATTGTCTGTTGGACCTACTGCAAGCAGGGCCGCCAAGAGGGAGACAGGGGAGGGGGCAGATGAACAGGGGCCCGGCGACCTGTAGGGGTCCGGCCGGCGCGACTTGTAGGGGGTCCGGACCGGACAGTATTACGTATTATTAACTTCCTAAACCCTGAAAAAGGCTGAGAAGCAAAAAAGATCATCACCAGTTTTATTTGTCAGACTTGTTAGGGACCCGTGATGGACCTTCTGCACAGGGGCCTGGAATTTCTCTCAGCGGGTCTGACCGCATAACCTATATAATATGTATGTATATATATATATATATATATATATATATATATATTGGTCTATAGTATATGTTGGTGTTTTGTTCCACATAATAAGCATCAACGGCGCCTTCAGACAAATTATATAATAAACACAGGATCTAATAATCTAGCTAATCACAACTGCCTGTCATACCAAAATAATATAGTTTTTTTTAAATTTATAAAGCGGCATCATCTGTCTATCTGCATGTGTCAGAGCAGGTGGTTGCTCAAAGGTAGCCTCGCATCTCGCTTGGCAGAGGTCCATGGCTGATTGAACGAGTTCTTTCATGTGTTGAAAGGGAAGCCTTGCCTACTACAGTGTATAATTGCCCAATGTGTTATGTCCAGGGAATTCTACAAAATGCAGGACAAGAATTAAAACGGTCCACTGGACGATTGTTCCACCGGCTACTCCAGCGTGTCCGGCCCTTAATTGGACCCATTTTATATCTCGGATTAAATTCGCCGACCCATTCCTCCTCGCCCAAAAATGTCACCGCTAAATTCCGAAGACTACTGGACGACCGAATTCTATACAGTAGAGACTCATTATTCTAACGCTATCTAAGCTCCTCGAGTGTGAATTCGTAAAGTCCGAAATCAAATTCTAATGGTGTGACTGTTGCACTTTCCCTGCCACGTCTTCCGTCGTTATCATTTGCATTTAGAACAGTGTCACCAGAGCTGCGCAGTGCGCACCAGTGTTTATTCTAGGCCTTCTCTGGGGGAATTTTCCCCCAAAGTTTTAAAAATCCCCCCAAATTTTTATATGTTGGCTGGGGATGGAAATCCCCCCCCAAAGTGTGGAGACTCAGACCTTGTCCCCCAAACATTTCAAAATCCCCCCCAATGTCAAGGTGGCTAGAATAAACACTGAGTGCGCACCCTTTTGAGTAGCGCCTCTGTGGTTAGTGGTTACGCGTGCCTCCGGGGGTTCCGGAACACAGTTTGACACCCACTGGGTCGCTCCAAATGATGAAGGGGGGATATGGTCTTCCCTGGGATGAAGTTCGCGTTCATGCCTTTTACTCGCTACAGTCTGCGTGTCGGCAGATCTGTTTTTGATCTTCGGCGGCACCGCCTTTAATCTCTCTCTCTCTCTCTCTCTCTCTCTCTCTCTCTCTCTCTCTCTCTCTCTCTCTCTCTCTCTCTCTCTCTCCCATGAGGACTGTTTGATTCAACATGAAGTACTTCATTACGAATCTACAAACTTGAAACTTTTGCCGGCGAAATCGAAGTAGTTGTTTTCGATGTCACTTCAGTTTTAAGTTTCGTCTCAAGAGAACAAAAGACGAATCGAACGACTCTGTTGAAATGCATCCTTCAGTCGAGCAATTAAAAGACTTTTAAACACGACCTCAGCTGCCTACACACAACGCCGACAGCCACCAGACGGCAAGAACAGCTCCAACACAGATCTCGCTCCATGAGAATTCTAGTTAGAAGAGCGTAGAACCACGTAGGAGAGAGAGAGAGAGAGAGAGAGAGAGAGAGAGAGTAAGAGAGAGAGAGAGAGACAGACAGACAGACATACAGACAGACAGACAGACACACAGACAGACAGACGAAGACATAGCTCACTGTAAGTGAAGGTTCGCTGTGATTAGGAAAGCATTGATAGCACCGATCGAACTGTCTTCGTGAAAGTAATTGCTGTTGAAAAAGGCGTGAAGGCGTTTTATGGATCGATTGAGTCGACTTCAAGCAGGCGTTTGACAGAGTGCGTTGACGCTGTGTTTCAAGACATCCAACAGCTCTTTGACAGCGTCGACCATCGCGTCGTTGCAATAACTTATTCAGAAAAATTCTTAGACTTTCATATTCACGACGTAAAGACCTCGAGATAAGAATTTCAATTACTTGTGAGTCAAGTATTTGTAAAAGGCGTTGAATTTCCGTAGTCCATTTCGCGTATTCCCTCTCCGCTTGCATAGAAATAGCATATTAGCTGTAGCTTCAATAAAATAACTTTAGGGCAATCAAGATTAATCATCCGTAGCGTAGCGATGGGGTAAGAGGCAACTGCCCCGGGGCGCCGAGGTGGGGCGCCAAATCGGAAACCCCAATTTTTTCAAGATAGTCTTTTACCATGGTTGGATATGTTCGAGAATTTCGGAAAAGCCCTGACAAGAAAAAAGCCATCGCCTATTTCACTTAGTTAAGTTAAATGGAATATTAGTGTTCGTAAACTAAGTGAAATAGGCGATGGCTTTCGTTTTGCTTGTCAGGATTTCAAGAAAAGAATTGCATTAAGAGACTCTGGACTCACCCTGCAAGAAGCAACAGGGCAATGCTAAATAGGGCAATGCTAAATAGGGCAATGCTAAATAGGGCAATGCTAAATAGGGCAATGCTAAATAGGGCAATGCTAAATAGGGCAATGCTAAATAGGGCAATGCTAAATAGGGCAATGCTAAATAGGGCAATGCTAAATAGGGCAATGCTAAATAGGGCAATGCTAAATAGGGCAATGCTAAATAGGGCAATGCTAAATAGGGCAATGCTAAATAGGGCAATGCTAGAGTGTATTGGTCTATTGATTGTTTTCATTCTGAACTTCAGACCGGGTCATCAGCGATCAAAGCAGTAGCAGATATATTTGAAACTGTTCAATCCAATTATCCAAGAATCTTCTATCAGCAGCAGTGGCGTAGCCACGGGGGGGTTAAACCCCCTGGACGGCGGGAAAAAATTTGTTTAATGTATTCCCATGCAATTTTATTTTTTGAGGCGATTTTTGGCAATTTTTTGGGTGAAACCTCCCCCCTTGGCGGCTATTGACGAATTTTTTTCAAAACCCCCCTTCCGGAAATCCTGGCTACGCCACTGATCAGCAGCAAGTGAAGAAGAGTTATTACTGGTACCCGTTCCAAAATTGACCTCTTTCTATGACGACTCTTGCTGAGAAAGATGAGCTTATAAAAGAAATACCAAGGCCGAGATGGCAGCTAAAGGCAGCTAACATTGATCTCCACAAAGCCAAAAGCTGGTCAGTGGTCAGTTTTTGATGCTTTGAAATTCATAGGTGAATGGGATTTCCCGTTATCTCCCCCAATGCTTTAACTAAGCCTTCGATTATTTCTCATGATCTGTCTGCCCGTCAGGGGCGTAGCCAGGAATTTGATTTGGGTGGGTATAAATCTTAATTAGAAACCACGTAAACCATATATAACCACACATAAATCACATAAAAACTTTAAGGTAGACTGATTTTTTTTGGGGGGGGGTATATATACCGATATACCTCACCCCGTCGCCACGCCCCTGGTGCCCGTGGCTTCAAGTGAGAGATTTTCAGAATGCAAACTCATAAAGAACTATTTTTGCAATCCACCTTGGGACAGTCAATGCTTTCTGGTCTGGCTCTAATTGTCAATTGAAGCCTTGAAGGTGATATAGGCCTATGGTGAAAGATATAGATTTTGATCGACTGATTGGCAGGTTTCCGGCTTTGAAGACCAGGAAGGAAAATTTTAACTAGAGCTTCGTGTTAGAATAACAATACCTTAAAGTTGTTGCATTTCGTAAAGACTGTTATCTATAATTATATTGTTTAATTTGTTTTATTTCTTGTGTCTATTATAACTTTTGGACTTAATTTACAAACATTACTATAGCCGATTATGTAGGGCCTATTAAAGGAAGATTTGTAAGAGGTCCGTGGCCAAATGGATCTGGAGGGGTGACACCACGGGTTTACCGCACTGGGTGACACCAACCCTAGGTACGTCACTGGTCCTCAGAAAATACATTTTAGCCTTCTAGTACCGATACATTTGTGTACCGGAGAAGTACAATCTTGCGAGGGTGTTTTTACCTTGTAACTTAACTCCTTCTGAGTACTCGATAGGCCGACTCGGCCGCCAGAGTATTGGTTACTAGGTTCTAGCGGTGCTAATCAGGGACATTCTTAATTGTGGGGTGGTGGTTCACTTTCTGATCCCGTAACAGGAGACAGCAAATGACCCTGGCAGCCTCCAGTGGATCTCTCCTCATTTTATACTAACTTCCAACACGATCTGTTTACCTGGGGGCTGTCAACAAAGGTAGCTTCAAAGGTACGTTCCGAATGACGCCATTTCAAAGGAACTGTTGCTTTTTATAGATCTTGAGTAAATTGATTCGTCATCGGGGTGTGTCGCGAATTAAATGGAAGAAACTTGAAAGAAACCCATTCATTCGTCATTCGTAAGTCCAGGAGCTGCTTTTGTTCGAATAGATGGCCATTTGCAATTCAAATCACCGATTCATCCGAAGATCACGCGTTCAATCGTTCAGAGTGAAAATTCTTGTGTGGTCAAAGTAGTCACTTAACAGATAATAAGAAGTTCTTTGCAGACGACATTCATTCAATAGCAATGGTTTTTAGCCTGAGAATCTAATTCATTTTTTCAACTGTACCCAATTAACAACTCCTGTAAAAAATACAATCTGTCGTAGTTGACATCAATAATTCACTCATTGAGAACTACTATAATCAACGTCGTCGTCGTCGTCGTCGTCGTAGTAGTAGTAGTAGTAGTAGTAGTAGTAGACTAGTAATAGTAGTAGTAGTAGTAGACTAGTAGTGGTAGTAGTAGTAGTAGTAGTAGTAGTAGTAGTAGTAGTAGTAGTAGTAGTAGTAGTAGTAGTAGTAGTAGTAGTAGTAGTAGTAGTAGCGTCAATATCACCGCAATGAATATTATGTAGTCGTCGTTTTGACTGTGGGCGCTTTTAATTAACATCGAATACATTGGCATAAACTTGGATAAAAAAGTGGGGCCATCCCCATATTTTCCCCTTACCTATGACAGTCTCACAAAAAGTGGGGGACTCGAGCCTAGAGGCCTAATAGAAGTTGACACCTATGGTCGAATATAAAGACTAAATTTGTCGTCGTAAACAGCAATTTAGACAAAATTTCAGCAAAAGGAAGTTGAGATTCTGTTAATTAATCATCAGAAATTAACGCTTCCTTCCAATAAGACTGAATACCATTATTAGTACTGATAAAGACACGTGGATGGGCATCCTTGATATGTGACCCCCAGTGGCTGACGAGCAAAATAAGGTCGTCAGATCGTTTATATATTGTTCACGGGCAAAATAAAAAACCACAAACCACTCTTCGGGCCCCCCTCTCCCGGGGACTGGGGGCATTCTCTAAAGTGCCCCCTCACCCCCTCCCACGCTACGCCATTGATCACACTACAATTGTTTTGTTGGAACTGCAGGTCAAAGGTTTTCATCTATTTCGCCCCCTCAGAGAGACTGACGCCGAGGTCTATGCATGACGCAAGGCCTTTCGCCATCACTGGCCTAGAAGGACTCGTTCATATGCGATATGAACATAGGAACCGGGCCCTGTCGCGACCAAGAGAGCCGAGATTAAACAGAGGAACTGGGATTCAGTTATCGCCAGCAGGGTGCGATTTGTGACCTGGAGCAGTGGGGGGAAGGGGAATATGTCGAGCTTGCGGGGATGTAGTTGTTGGGGAAGTGTAGCAGTGGGGAGTGTAGTGGTGGGGATGTAGCAGTAGGGGATGCAGTTGGGCAGTGGAGGGAATCCCCTTTCCCCTACAAATCGCGTCCTGATCGCAAGAGAAGATTCTTCGATTGTTTTCTAAAACTGCGAACTCACTGCGACTTCAAAATGGCTCTCATCACTCGATCTGCAAACAACGAAAATTGGCAACGGCAAACGATAGAAACGCTCTCTTTTTATCAGGCAATGGAGAATACTTAGATTAGATAAGAAAATCGCAATCTCTGATTCCTCCGGAGACACTGTCGGGTAATCCTAGTCCTCTGAGACGGAGGAGAGACCGTCTCCTCTGATAATCGTAGGAATAAGCGTCAATTCGTGAGGAGTCTGTCATGGTCGAGTGGTTGAGGAACACACATTTTGGTTGGAATCAGAGACCACGATATTCTCTGGTAAACATTCAGCGCCGATCATCATCGTCAGGACCGAAGAGGTCATTCAACCGACGACGACGAAGGTGCCAGTGCGATGCCTTCTTACCTTTGTCCATTGCGGCGCTGTTGTTAGATTCATTCGACTGAGACGTCATCTTCGACAAGGTCCAGTAGTCACACATCGTGTGAAGCACTCAGGCGAAAACGTCGTCTTACATTGCCCACCAGATGGACTCTCGTCTCGCTTGGTCAGTCATGCATGCAGCAGGGTGCCGGGAGGGGTTCGACCGACCGAACTTCTGTCTTCGCTCGGCTGCAGACAATTGCCCCGATCGAGATGAAGGGCTGGGGGGGGGGGGGGGCAGAATAACAGCGTTAGGCCAGAGAAATGGAACCTCAAGACCAGAGGCTCATCTATTGGAACGAAACCCGAATGACAAAGGACGAGTCCAAACCTCACGTCTTGGTGGGTGATGGGTTGGTGATATTGACGAAGGCAAACTATACAGCTGTGGTTCATATTACAACATAAGAGGTTGATTGTCAAATATTGTTATTGGGGCATTTTTGAGGTCACAATGCTCTTCCTGAACACCTTTCAACAAAATCAGACCTGGTCTCCATGCCCAAGCATGAAACTGCCATAACTGGGTCGACTACTAACAACTGACAAATCTAACTGCTGAGAGAGAGAGAAAGAGAGAGAGAGAGAGAGAGAGAGAGAGAGAGAGAGAGAGAGAGAAAAAAGAGAGAGCTGTAACGTAAAGTGACTCAGAAATCTGAATCTTCTTCTAAGCAGCAAAGCCATCTAAAAAGCACTTCCTGATCTGATTTAACTGCAAAACCAAAAACTATAACCAATAAGAGGTCAACGCTTTCCAATGCATTGCTCACTTCCAAGCACAGCATGAACTGCCCAACACTCTCTCCCTTAGAATCTTTCAGTCTTACTGAAGAACTACAAAATTACACTTTGAAAGCATCTGAGCTTTTAAGTCTCATATAATAAAAAAACTAAAAGCTTTATTACTCATTGCAATCAGTGTAAATACAGTACATTATGTAAAGCAAAATAGTAATATTTACATCAAATATAAGTGAGCAATCACTTGAATGAAGATCAGAAGAGTTACAACGCTCATCACAGCAAACAATGCTAAATCAAAGACACAATGCTAACCTTAGATTCCACAACAACACAAATATATATTCAAACAGAAAGCAATTAATTCCATTTACAAATAATATGGCTTTCTATTACATCACAGAATATTAAATGAAAATTGTTCATTCGTTTGGAAATAACAAAACCCATAAGAAGACAAACAACCAAGAGCTATACACCATTTGAATGCCAACCATTTGAATAAGTGTATATTCTCTGTCAATGCAATTCTTATACAAAAAATAATGTTAAAATATCAAGATGGATTCATACAATAGCTGTCAGATGCACAATACTACATGCGAATAAAGCATATTATGTTGAAATATTTCACAACCTTCCTTAAAATTCATAACAACTTAAAAAAATAAATCAAATGGGACAATTACAGAAAAGAAACAACAGAATATAAAGCCACAAAGTGCTAGTAACAACAACAACAAATGTAATGCAAATGAAGCAAAAATCTTGGATAAAAGTTACAGTAAAATAACAAAAGCAGTAAATAGACGTTATAAAGTGAAACAAAGCATAGGTATTCCTTTAAAATCCACGGTCAAAGTGAAAGTCATCAAAGATCACGAATGTTTTAGTAAAAACTCTTGAATGTGAATGGTTGATAAGAGATGCATAGGAAGATGGCACACTAAAGTCAGATTTCCAAAACACAAACATTCATCGACAACCAATCACTTGTACAGACGGACACATGCGTTGCATAGCAACTGTTTCAATGAATCTACGAATTCCACGTCACCAATCTACGTGCGTCAGTGATACAGACAGTAAGGACACAAAATGCTGAGAGAATCTTTTGCAATCTGATGATGATGATGATTAGGACACCTGTCGGGTGACGACTTCTTCAGTAGACGTAACCTTTGATGTCGGACAGTTCCTGTTCGCTGATTAGAACGGGGAGTCTTCTGTACTTCCGGCCTTCCATTCGCTTCTGACAGATCGACTGAAAAACTCTCTGAGCTGAAACTCTCAGCTGAAACAACGCAAACAAAGAAAAGCTCAATGCATTTTAGAATTCCAAAAAGGCGTTTGGATCTGGCTCATCATGCTAAAAGGACCAGGCTCATAGGGTGGCGCTGATCTCCATTTCACATACAGGCCAGAGTATTGTATAGTATCAAACCCGTGGTCTTCTGATCTTCTACGCCAGTGCCATCACCACTCAGCCAACTTCCTGTCCCTTGTTACACAGAAAACTCCAGCAATTGCCTCATTTGCTATTTTTCTAACACGGCAGATATTCTCAGCTTCAATTTTTTAATTTTTTTAAAAATAGTAACAGAAATTGCAGCATGACTTTTCTTCAAATTATGTTCTGCAGTTTGATTAAATTCAACATACAAGAAGAGACCGGCACTGTTGGTCTACACAATGAACGAAATTCTAAAAAATATTCCAGTCTTAATTCAATAACAATTCAACATTTGCAAAGCAATTTTACTTCTACAACTTGTCTCTAAATTTACAATGGTCAGGGTCAGGTCAAGGGCAGGTCAGGGTCAAGGGCTGGGTGTCTGCCACTGATCCAATAGCTGCCACAGAATGCAAAGACTTTGTATGAAATCTCTTTGAAAGTGAAAAAAATTGCCTCCATTCACCTTTAATCGGTTATGATAGATTTACATAGCAGCCGATTAAAATGACAACGACTACGAAGAAATACACGAGCAAAATCACCGAACTTCCAAAGAAATATTCCTCTAATGAGAACACAAAACACACACAACATGTCAGAAAAAAGACAATGCCAAAACTGCACAAAATCTGTAGAACTTAAAAAGTCAAAATACTGTAAATCAATATTCAAAGAGAGATTAACTATTTTCTCGTCTGTTAGGTCACAACAGCCCATCAAATAACCTCCATCACAAACTTAGGTTAACACAAGTGAAGAATATCATATGCGATGGCCTATTTCCATTATTTCATTTGACAGTTTCATATTCGACTAAAAATTACAAGAAACTTAACATTTGCTTGGAATTGAGTTAGTCGCGTGGAAGAAAACAGAAACCACTTACCTGTTGCCTCCTGCGATGAAGTTGAAGGCTTTCCATTAGGTAAACGATGCACGGGTGGCACGGTTCTTGATGGCGTTGAAACACTCGGCAACTTTGGCGCCAGGGTCGAATTCAATTTTGAGATGGTTGATGATGGTGTCTTTGGAATGTCGCCGTGAGGAGTTCCTTGGTTTGGTGCTGACTTCGTTGGAATTTTGGGAGTAGTTGGAACACTTGCTGTTGTTGAACGCACTTCTGTTACAGAATTTCTCACACTCGATGAAGTTGATGCCGAGGTAGAATGCATAGACGAAGACAAAGTAGGTGGTTTCACAGACGAAGATGAAGTAGGTGGACTCACAGATAAAGACAAAGTAGGTGGTTTCACAGACGAAGATGAAGTAGGTGGACTCACAGATAAAGACAAAGTAGGTGAAGTCGCAGATGAAGGCAAGGTAGGTGGATTCACAGATGAAGGCAAGGTAGGTGAAGTCGCAGATGAAGGCAAGGTAGGTGGATTCGCAGATGAAGGCAAGGTAGGTGAAGTCGCAGATGAAGGCAAGGTAGGTGGATTCACGGATGAAGGCAAGGTAGGTGAAGTCGCAGATGAAGGCAAGGTAGGTGGATTCACGGATGAAGGCAAGGTAGGTGAAGAGATTAGTGGTGGTGCAGTTGACGACAGTACTGAAACGGTTGTGTTGGTTTCAGCTGCTGTAGGACGAGTTATACGCAATTGGAATGTCTGAGGTAGAGTTGTCGTCTTGATCAGTGGTGTCGCAGTTGATTTCACAGATGGAGTTGCAGTCGTTGAAGACGCTGACGATGAAGGAGAATTAGAGGAGGTTGGAACGGCCGTGGCTGAGTGCGGTATGGTCGTATTATGCCCAGTCTTAGCTTCATCGTCTTCAGATGCATCTGCTACAAATACATCATCAGCAAAGATCCTCAAATGACGAAAGAACCGAGACTTTATTAGGCACAACGACAAAGACGTCAGAATAGGAAGGTTTTGTGAAAATCACGAACAGAACTATTAAGTAATTATCAAATAAACACACATCCAAGGCTTCAATTCTTTTACAGCAAAATAAGACACCTGCATATAACAGACTAATAATTTGTGAATTCTGAACACAGATCAACGTCTGTACCTGAAACGGTCATCACCTTTGAAACATAAAACAGCAAAAGAACAAGTTGAAAAGAAGTTCGGCAAAAACTGATCATCATCCTACAAAAAGAAAGCAAATATATTTTAAAAACTCAAATAAACCAAACAGATCTGCTATTAAAAGTCAGATTAGAGACACAGGCAGTGGGAAAATCTGAAGTTGAACATTTTATTACTGGTTCTACAGCATCACCATTGTTGCTATCACAAACTGTTTCAAATGGCATTTTTTACCCTGCTTTGCTAAAACACTGAACAGATTCAAAAGGAACATAAAGGTTCAAAGGGCAAAGTTCACAGGTGTAAGTCATCATATAAACACAGCAACAGTTTTTGCCACGATAACAGAACTCAAAGGAGACTGCTTCAAGTTCCCACAGCTGCTGCTGTCACCAAAGAACACACAGAAACTAATAGCAGCAGGGCATTGGCAAGACAACAACAATGCTAGTGATATCAGAATCTACAGACATCTAAATTTATGTTACTTATGTAGCACTTTTACAATAAAGTGTTAGTCATCAGCAGGGCTTTTTTTCAGTGGAAACGCATGGGAACGCCGTTCCCACACCTGTTTTGCCAGATTGCATATATAATTATGGATATCTAATAATGTGTTTGGGAATGTACAGATGCGGCGTTCCCACACCTGTTTTATTGATGAGTAAAAAAGGATGGGTTCCCAAACCTTTTTTCCTAGAAAAAAAGCACTGGTCATCAGTCATAACTAAGACGATGCTGACCATAATATTATTAAAAGTTCTCTCTGCGCTCGTTCACAGATCACCTAAAGCAAGGCTGATGCTCACTAAAACTATCTATTAAAACAAGCACTGCTCTTGAGCAACTCAACCCAACAGGTGCATTTGTATAGACCAGCATTTCCTAACCCCTTTTTTCCATGACCCAGTAATTTGTGTACTTCTCCCTTCGCGACCCAATAAAATTTTTATGCCGTGAAAGTTGTCTGATGAGAAAAAAGTTTGATCACTGCTTTTTTACACCTAATGATGTGTACATTTCAGTCTGACGAGGAAAAAAGGTCGTTGCCACTTTTTTACGCCTACAATTTAAACATTTATCAAAATTTAAATTGATTATTATGAAAATTTATTATTTTTTATTAAAAGATTTTTGCGACCCAGCATTTTTCTATCCGTGGCCCGGTGCAGGGTTGTGACCCACCAGTTGTGAAACCCTGGTCTAGACCAAGCAGGTAGCAATAAGTTACTAAGAACAACTTCTATCCACTGTGGAACCCACGGTCAGTGGCCAATGACTTGGAACAGTACTGACCTATCACTTACTGACCTGTGCTTACCTAGTCCAAGTTGGATTAGTTACCACAGTAAACTCATCTGTATAATAACAATTACTATTATCACCAAGTGAACTAACACAACACAACTTACACTGATCAATTCAAAACACAACCTTTTAAGCATTCTATTTAAACGGGCAAATGAATGTTGACACATACTTGTTTACTTAATTATTATGCCTGTTTTAAATTCAGCCCCAATTTTGTCTGTAATTACCAATTATCACATTGGTAGTTAATTGGTACATTTAAAATGCTGTAATAACAATATGTCATTAATTTTCTTTCATCTTTCTTCTTTATGATCCAGCATTCTGATCCATATAATAGTATTGGTTTGATCAGAATGCTGGATTGTAAAGAAGAAAGACGAAAGAAAAGTAATGACTGCATAAATGAACTATGCAGTCATTAATTAGTTTCCTATCTACAGGGATGAAACTACGGAATAATTGACATCATTCACGCAACAGAAGATAGAGAGAAATGGAGGTCCATGATTGCCGACGCAGTCAACCTGCATGGCACCTATAAGAAGAAGAAGATAAATGAACTGGTTAAGAGGAATAGCAGGAGTAAGCAGAAGACAAAGAATAAGAAACAATATGATGATCAGAGAAGAGACAGAGCAAAAAGAAACAATACTTGAATCAATACAGAAACAAAGACTGAAATGGGTTGGTCATGTTGAAAGAATGAAGAAAGAAAGACTACCAAAGAAAGCACTATACAACTATGTTGAAGGGAAAAGGAGAAAAGGAAGACCAAGAAAAACATGGATAGAAAACTTAAAAGAGGATGCAGAAGAAATGCAAATGAACTTCATCCAGATGACCAGAGCAGCAAGAGACACTGCTGTGGATTAAAATGGTTAAGGCCAAGTACACATATATCCATGGAGGCCCACCGGCACCATTGCAATAACTTAAAAAAGTAAAAAAGAACACATTTTTTGCTTATCAAACTTTCAGTGGACAAAATCAAAAATCATGTACCAAAAAAGGTGATTACCTTTTCTTGCTCATCAGTCTTTTCGAGCATCAAATAATCCCCTAATCCCCGACAGTCTTATGATTTAATTGTGTACTGGTAATTAGTCTAAATTGTCTCTACGTTGTCTACAACTTTTTTCTGTAGCAAAGGCCTTCACAAAAGTCATTTTAAAAAAATTTTATTAGAAAAGGCAGGTCCCTGAATTTTGATTTTGCAGGTGGGCCTGGTACCGATACCGATGTACCATTTGTACCGTGGCAAATCCTTGAAAATTTGCAACCGTTCCTTCTCATACGCCGCACCTGAACTTTGGAACTCTATTCCAGCTTCCCTCCACAAACTTTCAAACAATAAAATCTGAATCCTCACTTCTTATAATTCCTGCACTATCTCCTCAAGTCTTCAGGTCTAAACTTAAATCCTTCCTTTTCCTAAAATCATTCCCTCCATAGCTGTAACAACCTAACCTCAGTGCCCTTCGGATGTTGACTATTGCCTGGCTGATCTGATTCATCTTTCCCATAGCTATTTTAAGAAAGGCTGAGCGCCTATGCGAATAAGCAGCTACTGTTGTGCTGCTTTCTAAAACGCTATATAAATCCACATTTACTTCTGAAGAGACAGACAAGTGGAAGGAACTCGTTTAGAAAGAATAATAAGTACAAGTAATAAGTAATAGTTATAATCGCTGATTTTCATATAAGCGTATGCAATCTGTTTGAGTCTTAAATTCTGCTGAAAACTCATTACAAGCAGTCTCAAATACGTCAACCGCATGTGGGTAGGGCGTCAACTACGATGGGCGATCACCAACAACAGAATCATTCCTAGGACTGCGCCATTCATATATTCAGCAATAATAATAAATAATTTCGAATAAAACGAAATAATCGAAAATTATATTAAAATGTTACTTTAAATGACGAAAAATGATTCGCTTAAAATTTTAAAACTTTTTCCGTTTTAAACACGCGTTCAATTAACGACGGAACTTCACACTGGATCCAGTAAGTATACAATAGAAATTAATATTAATTGAAAGTACACTATTTTATGATGCCGCCATTTTATTAAGTGACTGTTAAAAAAACTTAGCATGATTTAAAGTGGCTTAGGAGGCATTACTGCCTGTGTGAAAGCCACTAGGGGCACTGACGGGGCTTGAACCCGCTCCGTCAGCCTGACGCTCCAGCACGTAACCCACTCTGCCATCTTCCGCCCCCACATTTGTGACTGTTGTGTCGATTATCGTTGCTACTCTACAAATTACCGTAAAACTTCTAATACAGATCTCAACTTCTATTAAAATAAACGACTCTACAAAACGGCTGTTTGAGACCAGACTTGCATTAGAAGTCTTATGACTATTGTAATGTGATTGTGATTATCTTAAAAAATATTCAGTATGATGGCGGAAAACTGGCTACACTTCTAGACTTCTCCTTCTAGTGAATATTAAATTCTATTAAGCATACTATGGTGCTGCCGTTGTTGATAGGCTTTCAACACCCAAAGTCCATTCATGATTCATCCAAAGACTAAGTAGTAGGTAAGTAAAATCTCGTGGATTGATATAGCGCTTTCGCAGGCAGCACAGCAGTAGCTGCTTATTCTTTGGCGCTCAGCCACTCTTATAATAGCTATGGGAAAGGTGAAAGATCAGCCAGGCAATAGTCAACATCCAAAGGGCAGTGAGGCTAGGTTGTTACAGCTATGGAGGAAATGATTTCAGAAAAAGGAAGGATTTAAACTTAGACCTGAAGACTTGTGGAGATAATAATCTAAGCCTATTTTGCAGAATGTTTGGCTTTTGTAGAATGTAGATGATTCAGACCTGGACAATAAATGTGATTGTGACAAAGAGAAGTTAAAACAGAGGACAGAGTATTTTCACAGTGGACTTTCACGCACGAGATATTCTACAGAACCACTTAAAACCCAGCTATTAATTATTACTAGCATTATTATATTTTAAGCATATACAGTCAACTTTTAAAATATCCAATAATAATAATAAAATAAATATTTAATATCTGTTACACCCTTCAAAGTCACATCGTCCTATCAAATCCATTTAGAATCTTTTCATTGAATGCAGTTAAACAACATTTACAAAACACGAGCAACTCTACTAATTAGAGGCCTGACTAATAAGAAGAGATTAGATGCAAACACGAAATCCAAAGAGTATTCAAGTCAGTCCGTCACCAGAAATACAATACTAAACCAGGGTCACGACATGTGTGGCTATCAAGTGCCTAAATATTTCAATATCAACCAGTTGACGACACAGTTGAAGCCATTTTACAGATTCTGGTAAGAAAAGAAGAAAAGAATCATTTTAATTCGGTTCATTCAGTTGTGTGATGTTTGTCTATAAAAAGCCAAAAATACATTTATTAATTCCAGAGTCAAACATCAAACATAATCTCTGTCTCATTTGACCTTCTAATCTTCATAAATATCTTTGTCTGACAATATAAGTTCTATCAAAACTTACTGAAAAAATTGTGCTTTCCAGACTGAATGAACACCTTTCAAGTAACTCACTATATAATGCTCATCAATCTGCCTACACTAAACATCACTCAACTGAAACTGTCCTCGCCTACATTTATGACAGACTCTTAACTGCAATTGGTCTCCGACAAGTTACTGGCCTTTGTCTCCTTGATCTCTCTGTAGCATTTGATACCATAGATCACAAAATTCTGCTCGAGCGACTCTCTCTCTGGTTTGGCATATCTGAAAAAGCTCACAACTGGTTTGCATCTTATCTCAAATCTCGGTCTTTTCAAGTGTCCTGTCTTGGCCAAATTTCTTTTCTCATATTATAGATTATGGAGTGCCTCAAGGATCTGTTCTCGGGCCTGTACTGTTCAGCCTTTACACCACACCACTTTCATCTCTAATTAATTCCCTCAAATTAAATCACCAACTCTATGCCGATGACACTCAACTATTCCTGTCCTTCTCACCTCTTTCATTCAATGCTTCTATTATTGAGCTTGAATATGCATTCTCGTCAATCTCTGCATGGATGTCATCTAATCTCCTCGCTCTCAACCCATCTAAGACAGAGTTCCTTTTAATCGGACTACCCCAACAACTCAAAAAAATTGACAATCCTAAACTAGTTTTAGCTCCTGACACCACAATAATCCCTGTTCCAACTGCTAGAAATCTCGGATTCAAATTTGACTCTTTTCTAAACTTCGAATCACAAATCTCCCAACTTTCAAAAGCCTGCTTTATTCATATTCGTGACCTTCGTCGCCTACGTCCTTGTCTTGATATTAAGACTGCGTCCACAATCGCCACCTCTATAGTCCACTCCAAATTAGATTACTGTAACTCCCTCTACTATAACCTTCCCAAAGCCTCCATCAACAAATTGCAATCAATACAAAATGCTTTAGCTCGTGCTGTTACTATGTCACCTAAATTCTCCCATATTTCACCCATACTAAAATCATTACATTGGCTTAAAATAACTGAACGTATCCAATATAAGATAATAACACTTACACATAGCTCACTTCAGTCATCAAAACCTGTCTACCTTAGATCACTATTAACCCCTCAGCCTCCTCGACCCACACGCTCGTCATCTCATCTCACTCTGTCACGCCCGCTAAATCAGTCATCCCTGAAAATTTGCAACCGTGCCTTCTCATATGCTGCACCTGAACTCTGGAACTCGATCCCAGCTTCCTTCGCACACTTGGACACTTTAAAACAATAAAATCTGATTCCTCATTTCCTATAATTCCCGCACTATCTCCTCAAGTCTTCAGGTCTAAGCTTAAATCCTTCCTGTTTCTTAAATCATTTCCGCCATAGCTGTAACAACCTAGCCTCACTGCCCTTCGGATATTGACCATTGCCTGGCTGATCCCACACCTTTCCTATGGCTATTTTAAGAGAGGCTGAGCGCCTAAGAATAAGCAGCTACTGTTTGTGCTGCTTTCCAAGGCGCTATAGAAATCCACGAGATTTTACTTTACTTACTTTACTTACTTTATAATAATTATTCAAATATAATGAACCTGTGAAACAAACCTTGCTAAATGCAATAAGGGATTTCATACTATGCTAACAAACTGATTATAACTCAAAAGACAATGGTACAGTAAATTAAAACAGCTTTTCCACAACTATACACACACACGCCCACAGAATTCATGTAATTATAGAATATTCATCCACAAATAATTCAACAAGTAACTTGAGAATTTTACGGTCAACAGCAGCAGCAACAACTACAGAAACATTTGGTCACGATAAATCTACAAAATAAACCAACGAGAATCACACACAATCCCCACACAGCATTTAGTGTTCGTAATGTCTTTGCTCGTCCTGTAAACTACGACGGCGTCTGTCTCCGAGCTCTTCTTCTTCTTCTTCCTCTTCTCCTCATCATCAGAAGCAAAAGACAGATCGGAAGAATTCCTTCTGCCGAGCACAACGACGGTGCTTCGTCAGAAATCCGTTTCTGTTGCGTCTAGATGTCTTAATTTTCGACAACCAAAATGTCAGTCACTTCTGTCACTCCTTCTTCGTCCTTCGCTCACTTGAAGTCCGTCTCCAGCTGCAAATGGGAAATGTCCTTGCATTTTGGAAAGTCACTCCTCAGTGTTCTTGAGCAGAACGACATTATGCTGAATGGTGCGGTTGAAGAGAACGGAAGACCTTATGTCTCCTAAACACAACACACAACCAAACTCATCAGCAAAGGACAAAACTACGTAAAATTTAGAAGAATTTGCCAAAATGTTTTGTACTTCAGTACCAATTACTTCACACGCCGTCAAGACAATAACATTTAGTGAAAATATATTCTTATTTACAAACAGGTGATGAAATACAATCAGTCAGTGATTGAGTGCTTGATTGAAAGAGAGATGAAACTGATAATAATGATATCACAATGGAAGATGATGATAATAATATATAATGATATACATAAATAATATACAATAATATACAATGATGCATACAATATGTTACAATTGGATCTGACCAGTGGAATCACAATTCTGCTTTGGGATCACCATTGCTGATGCCAAGCGCACGACTATAATGGTGCTATAGAAGCTCTCTAGTATTTCATTTTTTCATTCATTGTATGCATGCATATTAACCCCTTAACTGGGTATTTAACTGTAACTCAATGTAAAATGGACGGGTATATCCGGGATTCGCAGTTAAGGGGTTAATAGTATATTATAGTATTAACAATTATTATATTATGGTTAATTGGTGTCATTGCATGCACTCATTGTACTTATACAGTATAAGTATGGGCTAGTACAGGGCTGGGTGGGTATCTAAGTGCGATGTACTTACTGGCTTTGGTTTCCTTGCTCTTCGCAATGGATTGTTGTGTTTGGTGGACGTGGTGGGTCCATGGGGGTTGGGTTGATGCTGCCTCTGAGAACGGGGTAACGGCCTGGTCTGATGGTAGCCACACCCCGGGACAGGGAGTCCACTGGGTCCAATGGGGCAAGGGGCGTCCAGCCCAGGCATGCCCTGAAAATAACAACACAAGCAAAGCAAAGTTACGTTCAATTTCTTGTATAAATAAATAAATATATAAAGACTAACCAAGATTGCATCAGTAAACAGTGGTCTCAAGAGAATCAATGCAAAATACAGTGTGTGACAATGTCCAATACTTACCGGATCCCCTTTATCCCCTTTGCTCCCTTTCTTGCCCGGTTTTCCCCTTCTTCCCTGAAGCAACAAAAGCAGTCACCATTTTATACAAATATTCTCATTCAGTGATTATTTTTATTTGAAAAAAATAAGAAAATATCTTTCCCTTTAGCTTCTTATCCAAATGCCTCAGAGAACCACAGTGCATCAAAACAATTAAATGAAAATACTGCAAAGAAATCCAATGGACTTAATTAATAAAACACAGCGACAACAGTTCCAAATCTACAATTTCAGAAATAAAGCCAGTTGAAATCAACGCCTGTCAAGAAATAAATACTCTGAAATACTAACGCCGAGTCCAACTTCTCCAGCGGTTCCTTGGTCCCCTTTGTCTCCTTTGGGCCCCGGCTGGCCTGGAGGCCCCTAAAAAGGCATTTTAAACTCTTATAAAGACAGTCGGTTGGTCTCTAAAACTTGTCAAAGTTCCTGCAAATGCAAATATTAAATGTTTTGGCCCTGAACTTTTGTGCCTCTAATCAGCAAACTGAACAATTTTCATACATACAGTAACAATGAAGGTGAACCATTTGTAGATTAGTTGGCAATAATTCAAATGACACAGATGCAAGAAAATCACGTTATCACTCATTTTAGCATACAATAATTAATAACAAATAATTATAATCTAATTATCACATGCAAATTCTATAAGAATCATTCCAAATAATTATGATTTTATGGAACAATACTTAAAAAGTGAAATTAAAAGAGAGAATGAACATTTCAACAAAATAAACTTCAACGAAGGTAACAACAAAATTTCATTCACAAACATGCAATTAGTGAATTCAAGTAAAAAAAACATCTAAAATGCTGCATATTAATATAAGCAATTAAGCATTAATGAAAACTAAAGACAACTAGCTGTTTGACTGTTAAAAACTGATAACAAAGCATCATTCAATGAGAACGTGGTTATACAAAGACACACAGACTTTTGGAAATTATACATACATAATGACGGTTAGTCCAATTTCCAGAATTTCAACATTTAGCATTTCATCTGATTTGTACTATTAATCGTTAGTAGGGAAAAGGGTGAAGAAAGTGGGTCAGGTCAAGCCAATCACGCTGTAAGTTAACTAGACGTGTCAAAAGGTCACATGAATTCGACTTACGGGCAAACCAATGGGACCCTGTTCACCCCTTTCACCATTCGAACCCTGCATTAGGTAAACCAGCAAAACTTAAGTCACTCAAAATCAACAATCGCAAATGCAACATCTCATTATACTCGGCTGCAAAAGTTGAACATCTCTAATAATAATAATAATAATAATAATAATAATAATAATAATAATAATAATAATAATTAACAGGAGATCTTCAAACCAGCAGCTGACCAATAATATATAATATATTGAATACAGAAACATAAGAACTGATACTAAAATGCTGCAAGTGGATTAATCATGAATTAGCCTAAGAATTCAGTTCAAATGTTTTACACCTGATGTACAGTATAATCCGTCTATTTGAAGGACTTAATAGAGAGAGAGATGAGATACAAGAAACCTACCACAGAGCCCTTCAGTCCTGTAAACCCTCTTTCTCCCTATTGACAACAAAAATTCCATCCACATTCAACCAAAAACATATTCTTTTCTCTGAAGGTCAGATTGCCTGAAGGTCACAGCAGTTGCTCATTACAAGCAACAAAGGTCAAGAGGTCAAGAAATCAAAGGGCACAACTTTTACATCAAAATTACCTCATTTCACTTGAGTAATAATAATAATAATAATAATAATAATAATAATAATAATAATAATAATAATAATAATGTGATTTAAAGTGGTTTAGGAGGCTAAGTAAGCCTGTATGAAAACCACTTATGCAACCATCTGCATTCAATAAACTATAGCCTTTGAATCTGTTTACTGTTTCACAACTGTCACTCCAACATCATCCAAACTGTTCCATTTGTCCAACTCACTGAATTTACCGCATGTCAGTTTTAAAATTTCAAAATAATTCTCTAATTGCTTTACTCCACCAAAACTTGCATAGAACCAATTCTGAAATTTAAATGGCAAAATACTATCCTTCATTTTATAAACTTTTCAGTCAAGTATTAAATTCCAAATATAATTTTTCCCCTGAAATCACATATGTCCATTTCAAGAAAACAAAATTAAAGCAATCAAGAGAAAAAACAACATTTTAAAATAAATGACAGAATTTAAAACAGAAAAATACTTGAAGACAACTCAGCCGCAAAAAGAATCAACCACACGAACTTCTACTAAATTAAAAAAACCGAAGGAAAGACATTTTGTGGACAAACATAAAAGTAAGACTGATATTGAGCAACAACAGCACATCATCAGAGCCGGAAGTCTTCCTAACCTTTGCAACAGAATCTATAATCTTTTCAATGATATTCTCACATACAATGTCAGTGACATTGTAGAAGGAGCAAGGCTAAAATCACAGAAATACGTTCAGAACGGTTAGGACGCTCTTCTCAAAATCACTTCAGAAGAAGTCCCTTTATTCAGACGCTTAATCAACAGATTAGTTTTTTACTTCAGCAAACGACAGAGACTGAGGCAGTTTACCTTGATTCCAGGTTGTCCCGGAGGTCCTGAAGCTCCCTGTCCATGAAAATACTTTACATTATTCAGCGATGGTAAATTACAACTAAATATACAGCAAAATAAATATCACAGTATCTTCATTACTCTTCTGAAATTTATCAAAAACAAAAGTCTCCCCAAACAGCAAAAGGGCTGCAGATGGGACAACCCTTTCCCAGAATAGGATTATGTGATCTGATTACCTCTTATGCCAAACAATCTAAAGGTTACTGCATTGAAATAATAAACTGTGAAAATATAAGCAAATGTGCAACTTGGCACTTGCAAAATGAGTACAGTTCTGAAGCATATCTCTTCATAATTGTGTTTTGGTGCAACAGCATTTAGGAGAATGAAAAAGTGCATAATAAAAGTGCATCCCACAATAAATTTCATGGTTCACCTTTGATCGGAATTACTTCAAAATACTAATATTTCACAGGAGCTAAATAATTAAAACTGAGAGAGAGAGAGACTCTATTATAGCCTGTTTAATATTGAATAAAAACAACAAGTTATTCTGTTAGTACAAAATGATTAACTCACAATAACATCAAAAAACACCAGTTAAGAGAGTAAAATGGAGTGTGAGAGATTAAACCAAAACAACACAGACATCTTCAAAGCGAAACAACATTTCTCTATCAATCGGTTCAACAATGGAGACAAATCAACCATCTTAAATAATAACACAACAATGTTAAGCTTCTTATGTCAACACATGCAACGTTCTGTGATGTGAACAGATAGATTGAGATCCAGAGGAATAACTGACACAAAGTGACAACTGGAGGAATGCTGACAGTTGGAAGTTTAGTTTTCAGAATTTAAGTAAGTAAGTACGCAAGCAGTCACACAAAATCAGGGTCAAACTGTTACCGTTGGTCCAGGAGGTCCGCGAATTCCGTACATCTGAAAAGGCATCGATAAGCACGTAACAAGTAGGACACAGCAAGACAACAGTGTTACAAGGACCAAAATGATAGAGACAGACAGAGAAATAAAGACAGCCATCCATCCATCCATCCATCCGTCCACCCGCCCATGGATAGGTCTCACCTCTTTCTAAATAATAGCACTGGTTCCCTGAGTTTTAGGGAAAATATGACCTACCCCATCTCCACTTTCTGGATCTGGTGATGAACCAGGTTCACCCTAAAGAAACAAAATAAAATTGTGAGTGATAAGAAAGACATATTAATGACTAATACAAAATATAAGAAACCAAATGAGTTTAAATATAGTTGTGAATGGTCTAAAAATAAACCAGACAGATTTCTGTTTAAATTAACAGAAAAAACTGTTTAACTAGCAAAAACATACATACAGGGGGTCCTGGAAGACCCGGAGGCCCCATGGGGCCATCACCTCCTGGGACACCAGCTTCTCCCTGGGGGCCTTTTGGGCCTGGGAGACCCTACGAAGGTCAAACAAAGGCAGAAACGACAAAAATAACAACCAAACTAAGAACATATAAAACAACAAAAGACAAAGTAATAAGTGAATAAATTAAACCTTTTATCTGCGCAAAATATGAAAATAATTATAAAGAAAACAACAAAACTAGTAAAATAAACACCACAATAAGAAATAAAGCCAATGAAATCAATGATATCGGTATCCATCCAATGTCTCACTGCACAATGATCTTGAATTGACAATTCGTACAATGGAATATAGGTCACATGTAATGTAGCATTTGCATAGCACCATCTCTTGTATTTCTACTCAAGAGTGCTCCTGGCATTCGTTTTAAATCACGTGACTTTGAAGAGGAGGAGAAGGAGACAAGGCAAAGGAGGATGAAAGGATAGTAGGAGAGGGTGGATGGAGGCATTGCACCTATAAAAGACTCAGAGTAGATCCAGGGACTCCACACTTTTTCCAGCTATTCCATCCCTTCTATGAATTCCAGGAGGCCCTTCCTATGAGGTGACAAAACATCGCTTCAGCAACTCAAAAACCACCTGGCAGCTGCCAATTATCTCGAGGGAAATTCCAACAAAACACAACTTCATCATCATCATCATCATCATCATCATCATCATCATCATCATCACGAGTCCCTCGGTCTCTGGTCTCACATCAAATCCTCCCATCTATGGGAGCCTCATACTCCAAAGGCATGGCTTCACAATCCATGTTTAAAAGTCATGTCAACCACACTTTCACCAGCTAAAGATACAGAAGCCGACACACGGTGTACATTTCGAAATAAATCAACACAAGCTCTGAAAACTGAAAAAAACTACAATTGAAAATAAGAGAAAAGACAAATATAATGAGCACCAAAAACGCATGACAGACTGTAGATATCTTAGTTCTTGCTGTGCATCAAAATTACCAGTTTTCCTTTTTTTCCCGGGCTGCCCGACTCTCCACGGTCCCCTTTCATGCCCGGAGGTCCCATTGCTCCCGACTCGCCCTAAAAATAAGATATTTCACATTTTAAGCCAACAAAACTCAGAAATCACTTTAAAATGTCTGCAATATATTTCAAGCTATTATTTTACAAAAGCACCAAATATATCCTTCTCCTATTCAGGCCATTAGCGGCCAACAGAGCAAAAGAATTATCAGGGTATTTGCTGTTAAATGATGAATAGATCATCATCATCCGTTAGAGGGCGTTGTCTCAAAGTCTACGCTTTGAAATCCATCCTTGACCTCTGCTGTGCACATCAATGCATAATATAAGTGTAGAACTACACAATTCTGACAACCCATTCATTAAATGAGGAATGTCAGAAGATGCTTCACCCACATGCATAAGTCATTTGACACGACTGCTGCCACTTCATTCAATTTATAACATAAAAAGGAATGGAGAGACTCATCATGGCATATTCAGCAAATGATGAGAAGATGGGAGAAGAAGGGGTCAACAAGTGCACAGCAATAAGTACAGTAATGTAACATAACAGCACATTTATATAGCGCCTATGTTCCAACATTTATTATTATATCTTTCAGAAAATTGCATTTAGTACATTTTATGAACCACATAAAGAGACTATCTAAAGCATTCACAAAAACACCAAGAACTGTCCCATGCTTCTCAACATAATGAAATATGCCTCTGCATTTCTGTATCTTTATTGCAATGCATGCACAAGCAAGAACCCTGCATAGCAAATAAGAAACCATCAAATATTAATGGCAGGCAGTCAATGTTGACATTAATGGCTCTGGAAGACAAACTGTAAATGCATATCTTCTCAACAGTCAATATTTCAGAATTCAAAGAAAGTAAAGAAACAAATGACTACCGGTAATATAAGCAAAGAAAAAAAAGTAAAACATCAACAAAAGACCCGAAGAAACAGAAGAACAAAACTCAGAAATATTTAAGAATTCAAGAAAAAATCTTCATAATTCTGAACCATCAAAATGCTTGCTGCCAATTAAATGCCCCGACCAAAGTCACCGAATAAAATAAAGTCAAAGTGGAGGCAGTCAAAACACAGGGCAAATGCAGTGTAAAAAAGAGCGGCCACTACACATAACATCAAATACAAAATAAGAAACAAGGAAACCATTAAACAGATGCACAACTAAATCAGAAAAAACGCAGAAAAGAAATTTCCCGAGAAGCGAAAACCCCAAAATCCACGACCACCACCAAGAGACTTCCGATACCTTGGAAAATTTTTCAAAGACATCATTGAAATAGAAATAAGAGCCTTCTTGTTCAGAGTCTTCGTCAATCGCCGGCAGCGTCCTTCGTCTCCTGGCGCTCTTCCCCGGTCTCTGAGTCTGCAGCTGAGAGATCTTTCTCCGTGAAATCAGAGGACCTACCTGCAGCTGACACTTACGAGCACGCTTCTTCGTTATGCAGCAGCACGCATAACGTCATAACATTAGAGCTTAACATAGACTGCGTCGTCAGTACACACAATAACACAGGCACATGAAATGCTTCAAAGTACAGAACACCTTTCACTTGCAAACTCTACAGAGGCTAAAGAAGTTATCTGTATTCTGCTAATGTGTTGGAAAAAAATTCATGTTGGCAAATGCAGACTTTGGATTTCGCTGACATTACAATCACACGGCTGTCTAAATGGCGTGACATTCAGTGGGACTGACAGGGACTGAACGCATGACATTAATAATTAATCAATGCAGCTCACAAATGCACTCTACGATGAGTGACATCAACAAGAGTGAGATCTAGAGGAATGATGCGAAGAGAAGTCGTTATTTGACTATGCCAACCAAAAGTCCTAACAAATGCTGCAGTCACAAATAAAAGAAAAATTGAGGAAAATTAAAAATAACAATATTGCAACAGGGATGGAGAAAAATACTGTGCAACTAGAAATTCAACAACGTGCAGGAGCAACATAAAACCTGCAAATGCAACAGTCACAAGTGCAACAGGAAAATGCAACAATTTACTGTAATTCATAAACACGGAAAGATAATTAATACATGAAATCCTTTAAAACAGTTGA
Organism: Metaphire vulgaris; assembly: GCA_018105865.1. Taxonomy (NCBI): domain Eukaryota; kingdom Metazoa; phylum Annelida; class Clitellata; order Crassiclitellata; family Megascolecidae; genus Metaphire; species Metaphire vulgaris. The sequence goes on from CM030852.1 coordinate 15,110,653, forward strand.
TCACAATTTGTTGTAAATTTCAAAAAGTAAAATTTATATGTGACTGCAACATTTGCTAAAATACTCCTAACTGCTTTCTCAACAGAGAATTCCTACAAATGAGAAAAATCAAACAAAAACTCCCATTTGTGTTTCATTCAAAACTAAATGATCTCATAAAAGACCTACCTTTTTTCCTGGAGGTCCCGGAGGCCCAGGGGGACCCTCGAGGTAGAAGCCCCCATACCCATTATCTGCAGTGGCACTCCCCAATCCAATGCCACGTCCAGCCTCACCCTTTTCACCCTTTGTACCCTGGAAAAACACAGCGCAGTCGTAAAACACAAACTGAAACACCTTTTGCAAACACACAATTAAAAATCATTCATACTAAACGTATACAAAACAAATCTACAGCTAAACTAACTGCATTAACAAAGTGAATGTAATTCACAATGTGACTGAGATTAGTGCAATGAATGGCATAATGTAATTCACTCTCAGTTGTTTGAAATTTCCAATTGTGCTCGAACATTTAGAGCTTCATTCTCCGTTGTCTTTTTCCTCCTTACTTTCATTCAGTCCATCTCCAACTGTTACATCTACTCATCTTATTATGCATCGTGATTCTATTAAATGGATGTGAAATCCTAGTCAGTGCTTCTGAGTCTTACCGGTGCTCCGGGCATTCCATCCTTTCCAGGTGGACCCTGAAACAGGAATAGTCAGAAGAACAGAGGTCAACTCATCACAGATATGCTAAGTTATCCTCATGGTCATAATCAGTTAATCACTATAGAATATTTTACAACAGAACTAAAACAGCAACAAATAAAATTCATTAATAAATTATTTATACAGAAAATGCACTGATTCAGGAAATGCCAGACAGAAAAACGATTTTTACTTTCTAAATCTCATAATATGTCAACATAATCAATTAAATTTTAATTAGTAGCAATGACAAATAAAAAACATAAAACCAATAAAACCATCACTTACTGGGGGCCCAGATGAACCAGGAGGACCCTAAAACAATCAAACAGCACTTTCAAATAGGGCAGATACATAGATAAGCTGGTACATAGATATTAGATAATCTGATACATAGATAAGCTGAAATTCCATTTGTAAACCAAAGTCTTAAAATCACCACCAACCAACTGCCTACTGCACAGAATACCAATGCACCAACATACCATAGAAAGCAATCGTTAAACTAGTTCTATGGTCCTGCTGTTAGTTTAATCTCAGATTTCAATGGTCTGGAACAAGTTCGTGACTGGCGATTTATAGCATCAGAACATCAATATTGTGTGATTCTCTGCTGGTCAAAGTGTGCAATCACCATTCAATGCACAGAAAGTGTACACCATGCGCTTCTATTGATCCAAAAATCCATGCATGCATCAAAACCAAACAAACCAAATGACATGACCATGTCCTGTCTCGGTCAATGAATGACCGATGATTTAGCATTGCAATGCCATACACATGACAGGCGGAAGGCAAGTAGGTGGAGTGCTTACCATTTCACCTGGCGGAGCAGGTACAGCATCAAACCCTGGTAAACCAGGAGGTCCTGGTGGTCCAACTTTACCAGATGGCCCACTCTCACCTGGCTCCCCCTAAGGTAAAAACATTTTGTCTATTTTAATTTTTGTATTATCCACTGAAATTGCAATGTTTGTTCATCTGGTTAAGCATCAACAATAAGTGAATGCCAAATAAAAACCAAATATTTACAAAGAAAACATTTAAAATGTGAATTCAAAACATCAATCAAATAAAGTAATTTATCGACATAAATCGCTAAAGAAATGTACCTTTAGTACGCGAATTCGTTCAATCCATTCATCTCCAAGGCCCCCAGGGAGCCCTGGGGGTCCTCGGTCACCCTATAACACACAAAACACCCCATGCTAACTGGACCAATTGAAGAATTCATACATAATTAACTGCAATGCAACGGCCAAATGCTTAGAAGTCAATAATTTGAGTATAAACCAAAAATAGAATGTCACTCAAACATCTTCTTCGAGTGATCAACTCTCACTTCTACTTAGCAATCTAATCTATCTAATCTAAAACTTCTATATCGCCACTCCATAATGCATAGAAACATCATCGGATGGCACGCCAAATGAAGATCACACAAGATCCCGGTCAAATCCAAGATATCAGACAAGACAACCAGCAATTAAACTAAATACCTTATAAGCTGATCTGAAGCCTCCATAAATGACAAGCAGACATTGGAATTCCATTCAACATGCATCCAAGGTTCATGCAAAACCCATAACATTATTAATAGCTTCTTCAAAGCAAAAATCAACTTTGAGTAACAAACAATAAGTCTGTAAGAGATAAGTGGAAAAACTTCACATTTTAGTCAAAGCTAATATGGACAGAGCTTAGAAAACCAAGCACAAACACGTCTAGCCTTTAGAACACTAGCGTCGCCACAGGGGGGCAAATGGGGCAAGTGCCCCCCCAACCTGCCCCAGACCACCTACCAGATTCGCGCAAATCCGGTGAGAAAGTTTTCTGTGAAGGGGGGCAGGGGTGGGTAAGGAATCTGACATGCTACCCCTTTTGCCCCCCCAACCAAAAATTCCTGGCAACGCACTGCAAACAGGCTATCAATTATATAATATTTTTGTTTTCTATAGAACTTGTCTTACAAGAAACCAGCTCTCTTAAACCCCTTCTTATCTCTCGTTTGATTTTTTTAGACATTTGACAGAGAACAGATTTCTGAAAGACTTTGTATAGTGTCGTTTCAAATGGCTCACCATTTTCCGGGGCATTTCGAGTGCTCTAGAATAAAATTGAGGCAGAATATATTGACAATTCTAGTACGGGTTGACTCAGCTAAGCTGGGGACACAAGAAAATGTGGTTCTAATTTGTTTCATCAATCTTCTGAATTTTTCATATCTATAGCCTGCTGTAGCACTAATCCTTGCATTGTCAAATGTCAAACAGGGTATCAATTATATAATATTTTTGTGGTCTATAGAACCTGTCATACAAGAAACCAGCTCTCTTAATCCCCTTCTTATCTCTCGTTCGATTTTTTAGACATTTGACAGAGAACAGATTCCTGAAAGACTTTGTATAGTGTCATTTCAAATGGCTCACCATTTTTCGGGGCATTTCGAATGCTATAGAATAAAATTGAGGCACAATATATTGACAATTCTAGTATGGTTTGACTCAGCTAAGCTGGGGACACACGAAAATGTGGTTTTAATTTGTTTCATCACTTCTGAATTTTGCATATCTATAGCCTACTGTAGCACTAATCCTTGCATTGTCCAATGTCAAACAGGCACTAGCGTCGCCACGGGAGGGGGGGGGGCAAATTGGGGCAAGTGCTCCCCCCCAACTTGCTTCAGACCACCTACCAGATTCGCGCAAATCCGGTGAGAAAGTTTTCTGTGAAGGGGGGGCAGCGGTGGGTATGGAATCTGACACGCTAGCCCCTTTTGCCCCCCCAACCAAAAATTCCTGGTAACGCCACTGCTTTAGAAAACTTAACATAAGCTATGACCATAAAACAAAGCTGAATTTCTGTTGGTAAACAAATACAAGGACATTCAATCATATTCAATCACCAATTTCCTTTAGCTGGTCAATCAAATTATTCCAACAATATTAAGCAATCTAGCATTCGCATGTAAACAACATGAACCAAACATCTAACATAAAAGGATCATTTGGGATAAAAGCTCTGATATCAATGACCATTCATTCATCATCCTTACACCAACCATTGGCAGTGAAAGGTGACAAAATATAAACACATGCAACTGGACCATTGCACATATTAAGACAGAACCACCCCCCCTATGAGCAGTGAAACAGATTAAGTCTCTAGTGTGAGTCTAGCAGCCAGTTATTAATTAAGCAAGCAGCATTGAAGCAGATTACATGGTTAGATGGTTAGTACAATGCGTGGACAGTACCGAAGACTGTGGGTACCTTTATCGTTACAATTTCTACAACACTGTAAGTCCCGTCGTCTAATCTCACCGATCGTTTACTAGACTAAAAGCAAACAGTGTCTGATGAAGGCTCCACAGTGTTACCGCAGAATCATACACAAACAGGGAAATATACACAAAACCAGATCAACATTTATGAAGCTCCAGCATTTATATCATCCAAATGAACAGTTGATGCCTCAGAGATGTATAAAACTACGACCACATTAACTCTGCAGATGATAGGTCATGTGTGCAGCCGACTGATAAGAGCGTTGGTAATAATAAATGCCCATTAAAATTCATTAGACACATTAAAAGGGTTTTACGTCATCCACTGAAGAGCACCTGCACCTGCTATTCACAGATAATAGAATAAACTAAGTTCTAAATTTTTATAGCTCCTCTATAATTGAGGTTCTGAGCGACTGACCTTGACACCTGAGATGCCATCGTAGCCAGGGAGACCGGTCTCTCCTTTATCACCCTTCTCTCCTCTCTCCCCCTAAAAACAACCAAGACAACAGGATCAAAAGCAACCAAAAGCAACCATCGCCAAGAGCAACAAACAGAATAACTAATGAACTAACAATTCAACAATTCTTTTGAAAAGAAATTAAAAGACAGAAAAGCAGAATAGTGGAGCAAGATAAACAAAGTGAGAGACAGACAGACAGATTGAAAGAAAAAACAAATGCTCTGCAATCCTCTGAAAAATATGTTAACAGGAAATGGACAATAAAATTAATATAGAGTGGCTTTCAACACAGGAGACATTGTAATAAACCACTTTAAAAATCTACTTATTATATAATTATTGTAACATAAATAATCACAATTAACGAAATAACTGACTGGAAAGTTATTCTCAATACAGATTAGTAAGGTGTCTGGCCATTTATAGGCCTACGTACCCTGTCACCTTTTTCACCTTTAACACCCAAAGCACCCTGAGAAATCATGCAAACACAACCAGAAATCATACACCTGACAATATCACTCTATGCTTAATTTCGATAAAGAGGCATCAATAATTATCAAAAAGAAGAAGGGGGAGGAGATGTTGGGAATACTGTAATCGCTGTAATTATAAGGAATGCTACATCAGTCTCAAAAACACAGCACAATCAATCAATCAGTCAATCAATCAATCAATTCCATGTAATTAATTCAACATTGATCTTGGAGGCACTTAATAGCTGCATGAAATCCTTGCAGAAATACATGGAAATGGTATTTCAATGTTAAATTCCAATGAACAACATCCAATCTACAGTGATCCAAATAACTCACGGATTCTCCCTTTGGGCCATCAAGTCCAATGGGACCCTAGAAGAAAGAAGCAATCACTCCTATCCTCAGATGGTTCACATGCAGCCATAACACAGTTAAACCACAAATGAATATCTATAAGACAAATGAATTCAATAGAGATTAATAATAATAATAATAATAATAATAATAATAATAATAATAATAATATTATTATTATTATTATTATTATTATTATTATTATTAAACTGACAATTTCTTGTGTGCCATATTACCAAATGTCAGAAGCAAGGGCACATTACAGAGTCCAGCTATAGGCTGAAAAATAAAATTAACTGTAATCATATTAAAAGAAAACAAAAAATGTAAAACAATCTAAGGCAGAAGAGAATAAGATTTTCTAAACAAATAAGCCTTTAGATTTTTCTTGAAGGATGACAGAAAACAGGATATGATTTAACAGACATCGGAAGATCATTCCATGTCTTTGGCCTTGACACTGCAAATGACCTGGAACCAAGTGATGTTTTACAAAGAGGTATCTTCATAAGACTTAACATAAGAGATAGCATCAGCAGCACTAGATAATTGATATAGCTGCAGTGTATTCTGTCTCACTTTTTTCAATCAACCACGCCATGTATAAGGAATTGAGTAAGTTCTAGTAAACAACAAATACCGCTTACCGGAAACCCATTTCGACCTGGAAGACCAATTAAACCCTGTGAAGTGAAAACAAAGGGGGAAATTACATCCTCAATAACTTAAATAAACCATCTCTACTTGTTCTAAGAAAAACATTAACTGCTTGGTCATTATTACCGGTAATTATGTTGCAAAAAATATGGTACTTTTAAGTAGAATGCATACAATTGAATACTAAACGTAGTATGGTAATTGAGTCGTGAAGTGTTTATGACTTTGGTGTACATTGGTTATAGGCATTGCAACTTCAGGTTGCTCTAAACATGTGTAAAGTCTAATTCAAAACAACTGGAAAACTATAATTATGTAAGAATGTGACCTCAGCACTGTTTCATATCATAAGAACTCTTATGCTCTTGTTAGCGTTTGGAATAAAATTGGAAAAAATTAGTGCCAAGACAGAAAATTAGTCGTGTAAACACTGATTTTAAAATGACATTTTCCAGAGGAAAATGGAGAAATCAGCACCCTTGACGGAAATCCTGGCAATGTCCATTTTCAGGAACAAATGCATATGACAGTGGGCTGGCATTCCCAACAATTTACCGACATGACATCTCCGGTCTGCAATCTTAAAAATAGCTTCATTTACAGGCACAAGTTCTGAAGAATTTTACTTATAATTTATTCATTATCAGAAAATCAATGCAAAGGCAGCACAGCGAAAGCTCGTATTGAGAGATAGAGAATGTGATGTCACGACAGGAACATAAAATGACTTTAACTGCATATTCATCTAAGAAGAAGTCAGCTTATTGAAACTTCATTCATTCATTCATTCACTCATTCAATCAATCGATTGAAAGAACAATATACCGGTTGTCCTGCATCCCCTCTGTCCCCTTTTCTTCCTTTCTTTCCTTCGTCCCCTGGAGGACCAGGCGGCCCTACAACAACAGACACAATTAAGACATCAGTCGAATACAAAAGAAGCCTTACTAAACAGCAATCATCACTGCTCTCATAAATTACATGCATTCAGGGTTTCCAGGGTCAGATGCAGGAAGTGATATGCTTTCATTAACACTGCACTGATATCAATTACGTTTGGACAATCCATCAAATCCTTGAGTTTATCCTCAGAAGAAAATCCTGGTTCCAGAGACCAGAGGTTGCTGCAGTGAGAGGCAGTGTATACAGGCGCTTATATACTTATATATCGAAGGACCTCATTGTACTCTGGATTTTCCTCACACCTCGGCTTAAGTGAAATGCGTTAACAGAGTGAAGAGCCCTTTCGCTGCCAGACAGTTTAAAAGTCTTTGATTAAGCCAATCACAAACAACGGCTTTGCTCCGAAGTGACTGTCAGAGGCACTGAGCCAAATAAATGGCCTCTTCTAAGCACTGCTCAAATGATAAAAACGCAGTGCTGAGATGTCAAACGGCACCGGATGGGGTACGAGAAACTAACAACCAAAGCACACCAGAAGCAGCATCTATGAAGGCAGAAAGAGTGTCACTTCGGTTCAGTTTCTTGACAAAAACAAATTGAAGGCATTTTTAGAGATTTCTGTCAGAACAATGATCTAGACTTTAATCCTTGAAATTCTTTCTGGCAACTGAAATATTTACAATGTCAAGACTTCTACACATCCATCCAACCAACCAATGATGATGATAATGATGGCAGTCACAGTAATGTAATGTAATATAGTTCTTATATAGTAGGGCTGTAGTGGCTAATGATGTTATTCTGAATGAAGATAATTAACAGCACTTGCAATAGGGAGCTTCAGTGAAGAACAGACATGAGAATTAATAGGACAATCACTAAGGGACATAGATTTAGTCTAACTCTGCAAAACATCTTCACATGAGGAGGACAAAAACATCTGGTTACTTGTAAATCATCTCTGCAGAACTCAAACAGGAGAAGGAAACACCTAATGGGAGAGAGAGAGAGAGAGAGAGAGAGAGAGAGAGAGAGAGAGGAAGAGGTGTCTAAGCAGTCACCTGTAATCCATATTTTTTCACATCTTGTAGTCAGTGATGTCAATTTGACAGGTGATTGACAGGCACAAAAGAGCAGCCAACAATACATGTGGTGGCAAGCAATACATGCATGGAATCATAATCATAGTCACCAACATGGGCCATTCAGGGCCTACCAACCCATGCAAAGGCCCCAACAGAAGCACAGTAACCCTCTACTCCCCGCTCCCTCTCTCCCCACCCCCACCCCGTACATGATACCATCTTAACAATACAACTTCTTGATATGCAGGAGAGTGATAAATGTTGGCCAGTCTGCATATGTTGCTTAGTGATGCTGTTGCCTCTGCTGCTGTTGCTCTTGTCAGTCTCCATCTGCTATTGATTGCATCTGTTGTTTCTGCTAATGCTGTTGCTATTGTTGTTGTTGTTGATGTGTTGATACTGTTGCTGGTTCCGTTCTTATTGATGCTAGGCATTAAGGTCCCTACTGTTGACTGATCCCATCTATAATAACATACTGTTGATGAGCATGGTTGTGATGATGATGATGATGATGATGATGATGATGATGATGATGATGATGATGATGATGATGATGATGATGATGATGATGATGATGGTGGTGATTTTTAATCTTTAACATTCTAATGGCTTCACAGTCTGAATAAACAAAAAAACCCTTAAAGCCTTCCAAAGTTCACCTCTCTAATCAATTACCCTAAGAATGATCTGAACACCCCAGGCCCTTGCCTCACAATTTAAGTTAGTTGCCCTCTGGAATGAGAGGGCAAGGCTTCTGCCTCTGGATGCACTTGGGTGTGGATTGGGTGAGGGGTGAGGGGTGGTAAGATGGCAAAGGGAGACGGAACAGTAGCACTCAAGTGGTTGATCTGGAAAATGTCCATCGAAAAAGAAAGTATAAACTCCAGCCGAGAGATTGTTCAACTACTGTTTAGAAAGTGACTAACTTACTTACCTACTACTCTTTGCAGTGCAACTCTGAATTACAGACACCTTTCAAGTACTTAACCCAAATGTCCTCTATTACCATTAGTAGTAAAAGCCAGCCGCACCCTCCCCATCCCCCCTTCACCTATTTTCCCTTCACCGCCCACCAAGTGGTTGGGTTTTATGGGGAAACTCTTCAACCACACAACTAACCTGGTTGCACTCGAATGCAGTGACAGATGAATATTCTAACAAATACATTAAACTAAGCACTGAGCATATTCACAGCCAAGAAAATGACAGCAACAGGATAATGATGATTAAAATGTGGAAAATGAGATTTAGAGAATATCACAGAGCTCTGTGACTTTAACCTCAATCTGAATTGAGGAGTGAGAAAACAGTGGACAGAGAAAGTCTTGGTCTCATCCAGATTCAAGGATGAAGACATTACCCTTACCCCAATGAATTGATGACCATAAAGGTCATGACCTTGGAGTAAAATGTTGTTGAATCATGTCTTAGTAATTTCAATCACAACCTTTATTACTCAATCAATCTCTGGTAATGTTAATAGTGAGTGCTTTGACCGAATGCCCTCCCCTCAAGCTCCTGGGTTGAGACATTCCATAGGAATTCAGCCATGTTTATCCCTTTCCATAGGCAAATGACATCACCAATTGGGTCAACTGTCCTTGAAATCCCTTCAAAGACTGTCAACATCCAAATATGTTGGCCAGTCCTGTTAATATTTGACCTCTAAACTCTGACCTACAGATGATAACTACATCTGACCTCTGACTCTCACCCTCACATGAATAAATGCAAGTAACAAAGCTCTTTGGTAATTGATGGGAAGGCATAACCACCCAACAGTCAAACAGACTAACATCTCTCAACAGTCCACACTTCAAAAATGACCTAAAGTGTTAGTCTATCTGAGACCCAAAGAATATATACATTTTTATATTATTATTATTATTATTATTATTATCAATCATCATCATCATCATCATCATCATCATCATCATCATCATCATCATCATCATCATCAACATCATTATTATTATTTTATTATTATCATCATCATTAATATTATTATTAATATTATTATTAATAGTAGTAGTAGTAGTAGTAGTAGTAGTAGTAGTAGTAGTAGTAGTAGTAGTAGTAGTAGTAGTAGTAGTAGTAGTAGTAGTAGTAGAAGCCACAGCAGCAGCAGTAGTAGGATAGTGTTGCAAGTTTCCCTGATTGGGACAATTTTCATGAAAGAACCTGGTGTGTTTTGTTATTTGTTAATCCAGATGAAATTTCCAATGGACTGCAATAGTTTGATAAAGATAACATGGAAACAGACTACAGTCTTTTCCTATCAAATAAACTAACTCCTTATGACAACTGAGTGATTAATTTTACATCAGAAAATTTCTAATGTTATCACCATTTGCAAAAACAACTCCCTAAAACAATGATCTCCAAATGACCACAGCACACATCGCAAGTCATTCATTATCCAAAAAACTTCTATACATTGATTTCAATAATGCACTTCACACAAATGGATGGTCACTTCAAAGTAAAATCATCATCTGTGATGCGGTGAGTCAGAGTTACAATGGACGCCTCTGGTAATGCAAGAAACACAACAACTTCTATCTCTCACAAATTAAACAAGGTCATGAAGAATTAGCAGAGCAGGTCCAAGTGAATCCAACACACACACACACACACACACACACACACACACACACACACACACACACACACACACACACACAATTGTAAGTGTACAGTCCAAGAGGAAGAACTAAAAGACATAGCCAACAAGACCACTGTCAAAAAGGCAGCGAATATTATTATATCAAAGATTTAAACATCGTAGAGCCTATTCTGTTGCTTGAAATGAATGTACCAAAGCAAAGGTGATCACAGAAAGAAGTCTTCTAAGCAGCAAAACTGCAAGGAAATGAGTGGGGGAGGGAGAGGAGGGGAGCAGGAGTGATAGAGTGAAGAATGACTGAATGATAGAGACAGATATTTAGATAAGAGAGAAGCAGATGGTCTACTTGGTTTTCATAAACAATCAGGTCTTCATCCTATACAGAGAGCAATTCTCTGCATTTCTTCCATTAATTTAAAGTTCTAAGTGGCAGCACATCGTCAGTCTCTGACATCTCATCACTAATAGCCACTAATTAAGTGAGGCAATTCCAACAAATACTATCATCATCATCATCATCATCATCGTCATCATCATCATCACTGCTTAATTACAAAGTGCATTCCAATGTTTTAACCTCAAAACAAAATCCTGCTGCCGCCACTCACCCCACCCCCTCCACCGCCCACCCCATAACCATCATCTCCATCAGTGTTGGCATTCAGCTTCCTGCCTATCCATCCCTCTGGGGTATTTTATTATCCTGAAATCCCGGGGCCCACAGGCCCCATTCAGACAGACATCTCAAACAGCAGCCCCCCAAACTTTAACCCCAGGAGACAACATGTGCCTAAGTTTGTCTATGAAGAATTTGAAACACATGCACACGTCAGCAGATGCTAATCATAAACAATAATAAAGCCATTTGGACAAGCACTTAGTGGCTGCTACAGCAACAGAACCATGTCATACCCAAAGGCAAGTTACTAATCCAAGTAGAAGTTATTGTAAAGGCCATTGTGTCAACAAATGCTCCCTATCAGTGACACAACTCTTAAACTGTCCATAGAGAAACACAACAAATTCAAAATTCTATGTCCCAAATAAATCTCTCTCCTTCTCAAATATTGAAAATCATGAGATAAGTGGGTGAGTAAAATCTTTGTTCACAGCATGAGATAACGACATGACAAGATGAAAGAAACTGCTAAAAGCCCTAGCAGAGTGCGGATGCCACATGTCTATGCCACAGATCATCACCGAACATGCAAACATTTTAACAGGACTCTTTCTGGCAATTTGATTAATCACACATCGAAAAACAAAGAAAGAAACCGAAGACCGTTTTATAGTGGCAAACCAAACAGCCGACAGAAACATCGTTATGCTTCAGGAACTCAACTCCTCAGCAGAGAATCACTGTGCAGCCACAGCACAAGGAAAACACACTCGGCTCCAGGAATAACACATTAACTGCAACATCTGAATGACGCAAACCAATACATTGGATGCCATTGGAGGCAGGCATGTGCTGGGGTGGGGGTGGGGAGACAAGATCAAAAGATATCAAAATGCAGGGATTTTCACAAACAAACAGTCAACAGATAAGGGATGATTAGGAGACAGCCAAGGAATCTCACCTGCAATGCTAGAGCTTCTAGCTGCAGGGCAAATTCACAAAATCATTTACAGTTTCATGCATTATATAACACTGCTCTGCTTGTTTAGAGCCTAATTCACCTGATGGGGATAACGATGAAAGACAATTCTGAGTAGAATATATGCCTATGAATTTCTGATAAAATAATGTTTTTCTGACCCGGAGGACAGTTGCAGGGCGATGAAATGTCTCTTCGTTGGCGCAGAATCTGAGCCTCAGGGGCGTCGTTTATCTGCTGCAATTTACAGCATCAAAATGAAATCAAACCTGTGCATTTGTTAAATATCAGACTGCAATTCGCAACAAAAGTCACAACAAACAGCAGTCAACAGCAGAAATAAGAAATCCCACTTATCCATTCCAATTGACATTGCTCTGCAAACACAGCGATCAAGAAAGGCAAACTCTGTAGCAGTGTTCATTTTGTGTTCATTTTGTGAAGGGGTCATGTTGGCTCTCTACCCATTCTTTGGTCTAGGCCCCCTTCCTCACTGAACGCCGAATAATTTAGTTAACTGTCAATAGGCGTACTTTTATTAGACCTCTAATTACCTCTAGGCTCGAGTACCCCAGTTTTTGAGAGGCCACCATAGGAAAAGGAAAGATATTGGAATTGGCCTCCTCTTTTTAATCCAAGTTTAAGCCAATGTAACTGTTCTATCCCCACTGAAAGTAAAAATAGTACTGGAAGCAGTCAGTTCTCAAAATGTATATATTTTTCGAAAATCAGGCACTGCCTATGTCTACAACATAACACGCAATTTGAAAATATCTGCTTAAATTTTAATCTAAATAAATATGGGTTCATCAATCACCCCTTATTACTCCAAATTAATCGTAATTAATTACTAATAATTAATTAATTTTAATTAATCAGAGATGTCTCTGACCTCATGGAGCAGTGTTTTCAACTGTTGCAGTTGAGTTTGTAGAATTTCTTCGTTCGTCTGAGAGTTCAGCTGAAGCGTCTTCAGTTGATCTTCAAGTCGTTGAATATTTAATCGATTATTCAAAGAATTCAGAAAAAATAAAACGAAAATCACGCAACAGACGCCCGAACACACCGACCGACACGCCGACGACGCTATCGGGTCCCTTGGACGATTCTTGTCATTCTCTGCATTTAGAACATCTTCTTTCATTAAAGTCATTTTCACTGCATTTGAAATAATTTGCGAATTTATTTGCACGCGATTGCTTTTAAATGTTCGCTTAATTCTATAAGATGCATTTGGAAATTCAGTGGAAAGAGATTATCCGAAGACGCTCGATGGCCAAGAGGCGGCTCTGTTCTGTGGAACAAAGGGGTGTCATCGGCGCCAACGATGCCTCCGCCTACGGACGACACGCTTGGTATTCAACGCGTCTCCTCTGCATCGAACGCTCCTCTTCCGTTTTCCACAACCATCAATCCAATCCAACACTCCAGCTGGTCTAAAAAGTAATGCACCCTCTTAAATTTATCCACACCAGCAGACCGTCACAATCCTATTAATTGAACTGGATCGATATTGACTCTATTTAACCATTCACTTATCCAGTTTGTCTTGGGACACGTCGTATACCGAAATTCTTGCAACATTCGTTGATAATATCATTGTCTTTAAAACGTCCTTATTCGAAGAACTCTAAGCATATAGTATAGTATATAACGGGGAAATTGCTATCGTCTTCTGACACCCGGCGTAGTTCGCCGTGCTTGGGCCCTCCCATTGAGCCCTCGGACGCAGCAGCATCAGCAGTGGTGGCGGTCGCTTTGATGAGTGGCCGATGCGATGATCTGCCGAAAGGGAATTAACTGTAGAGAGCTGTCGTGCGATGTAGCAGTGGCGGCTCCACCGGGGGGCCGCGCCCCCTATTGAGTTCCTGGCCCTCCCAGTTGGGACCCTATACTTAATACTACATACCTAACAACAAATGGTTGGCCCCCCATCATTAGAAGTTGCCACCCCAACGGCCCTCCACTTGCCAAATCCTAGAGCCGCGACTGCGTCGAAAGCAGACGCAGTTCTGGCGCTGTTGTTAATCTGCTGTAACGTCGTCGTTTGCTATGTAGTCTTTGCTTTGCTCCTAACAATTCGAGGCTTAACCCCCCTCTACTAGGCAAAGAGCTGGCCAAAGATTGTCTGGGATAACTGCTTCTTCCAAATGCATTTTAAACAAAAAAAAGGTCGGAGATAGCAACCAACTAATGAGTGAAATTCAAACAAAACATCACCTGTATTCTCTGTTGTTTAAATGCGTATATGCAATCACTTTTTCATCAAAGCTCATGCACTATAAAAGTACAAAAATAGGGGCTGTCCATTAATTATGTCAACAATTTTTGGGCAATTTTTGACCCCCCTTGTCAACAACTGTCAACTTTCAGTTAACCCCCCATAATTACGTCAAAAACTTTTGACCCCCCCCAGATCAATGACAGGTCCCAATAACAAGGTTAATATTTTTTGCGATGATGACCATATTTCCCCTTTTTTGCTCGTCGAGTGTCAAAATGTGATGGTTATGACCTTTTTTGCCATGCTTTTTTCCATTGTAGTAAGTATAGTATTCCATGAAATTTCCTAGTTTTTGATTATTTGTAAAAAGTGAAATTGTTGATGTCAACTTCTCTTGACCCCCCTCCCTATGTCAACAACTGTCAAACTTTTTCAAACCCCCTCCCCCCTAAATTGTTGACGTAATTAATGGACAACCCCATATGAAGACATTCCATTACACACACTTGCAAATCCAAAGCACGTCTATAACAAATTTGCGAAAACAACAACAACACCGCATATAAAATTCAAATACAAGACAGATATAAATATCGATAATCTTAATGGCGAAATGTTAATGGTATAAAAATAGAACTAGTTCACATAATTTCTTAAAAAGGCAACACAATAATGTCATTGGTTTTAAGCTGAACAACAATGAAAGAGTTTATAGAAATCGTCTAACATAAAAGCTCCTAAACTGATTAAAATCACGCGATGAGCAAATAAAATTGATTTGCAGTTTCATAGCCAAAATAAAAAGAAATCAACAGCTATCAGCTTTCTAACAGACAACACATGAAATACACCTTTTCAATTGAAACACTTAAATTTTCTATCCTAAAATACTGTATTAAAAATGCTTATCCAGAATTATTGTTATTATAACAGATAATCATAATCTGGTTTAGACAAATGATGAATTCATTCATTTGAAACCTTAGACAAAGAAACTTTAAAAACCTAAGAACACTGTCATCAATATCTGAGTCATAATAACTGAACAACCTTCACACATCCCAGTCCAGTTCCATTTATGCAATCTGAGTTTTCTGTTAATATTTAATGTTTGGATTAACACTGCAGCTGAAAGTTCACTGCAGTACAATTCATCATTGATTTTTACATCAATACATTCCACAAATGAAAGGACTTTGGATCTTTAACAACTGAAACCCTATACCTTGTACTGAGATACAGTTAGACTTTTGGTCTGTCTGAGAAAGCCCTTAAAATAAGATAAAATTCATTTCTAAAGCAATTCACAGGAGGAACTAACAATGGCCAAAGAAACTCTCAACCAAAGAAATGAACCAAAAAACACTCCACAAAAACACCGAAGCAGAAATATCAATCAATCAAAAGAGTCATTTAGCACCATTCAAATAATGCAAATATCATGGCCTATACATTGTGAATGCCTTGCCCTTAGGGCTGAACCTCATGAGAGAGAGAGAGAGAGAGAGAGAGAGAGAGAGAGAGAGAGACAGAGAGAGACAGAGAGAGACAGAGAGAGACAGAGACAGAGAGACAGACAGACAGACAGAGACAGACAGAGAGAGAGAGAGAGAGAGAGAGAGAGAGAGGGACACATAAAGAAGAAGAATTAATGCTGCATTACAGTTCAATTCTAATAAGCTGCTGTCAGTGGCGTAGCGTGACTTTTGGGGGCCGGGGGGGCATCTTTGACATGGGGCCCCAGAGTTTCAAGCTGACGAGCAAAAAAAAAACGTTATCGTCTCCACCTTTTTAACCCTGACGAGCAAAAAAAAGGGTCCTCACCACATCATTTCTAGGGTTAAGTTTAAGTTAGGGTTAACCCTAACCTAACCCTAGCTTAGACCCCTCTTCGGGGGCCCCCCGCCCGGGGCCCGGGGGTTGTCAACAAAGTGCCCCTCCCCCGCCCCCTCTAGTTACGCCACTGGCTGCTGTTGTTTTGGATGACAAAGAAGTTATACAAAAGCTCTTAAAAACTAATCCAGAGTAATGCTTTAAAATAAAACTTTTAAATAGGATAATTCAACTTACTCTCTGTCCAAGCGCACACAATAACACTGAATTATAGATACCGGTAATTTTTCAAAGAAATTTCAACATTGATAGTTCTTGACATCGATTTTTATCTCCAGCTTGTTGCAAAATGAATCTGTAAGTGGAATGCAGTTGAAATATTTACAGTGATCGCATTCGTAAATCGGTACGACGTAAAACATGACCACAAGTGCAAGAAACAAACAGACGGCGACAACGAGACAGACGACAATCCCGATCTTCTTTCCGCGCTCATCCACGACGTTGAACGTCACATGCGGAAACATTCCGAACGAGAGGAGGAACCCGAAGACGAAACCCACGAGATGAGCGTAATTGTCGATCCACGGGAAAAGACCGACGATGAAGAGGAAGAGCATAAGCACGGCGAGTTTTCCGATTGCCGAGATGGGACTTTTCAACATCTGCCAGCTCTGAATTACTTCGACGAAAAGACACGCAAGAATACCAAACTGCGACCCAGTTGGACCGGCCTAAGCATTCACAAAATGTTCAAATATTAAGAAGATAACAAACCACTTTAAAAACTAAGTGAAAATATCAACAGTAGTAACCTCACAGTCCTTACATTGCAATAAAATACTGGCATGATAAGTCTGGTAATGGAGTTTTCACCTCACCTTCCTTTTAAAATCTGTAAATGTAAACAATTTTGATAGTATAAGACTCCAATCACTGAATGGCCAATCAACCAACCAATTAATAAGTGTTTATTCTAGGCCTTCTCTGCGGGGAATTCCCCCAAAGTTTGAATTTTCCCCAATTTTTTTGACATTTTGGCAAGTAGTATGATCTCCCCAATGTCTCCCCCCCCAAAAAAAAAATTACAACTCCCCCAATGTCTAGGTGGCTAGAATAGCCACTGAATTAATAATGAATGATTTAAATTTATATCAATCACTTATTCTTAATTTATCATTGGATTAATACTCTTTGCTCTCTTTCTCTCTAACAAATATATTATGATGTGAGAAATTGATGTACTTATGTATGTAACTGGTATGATGTTCTGTTGGAAATAAACCAATTTCAATTTCAAATTTTAAAAAATCAACCAAAAAATCAATCAAACAATCAATCAAATGCTGCTATAAGTCTCATTAACAGGAACAGAAATTGAAAAGAAATGATTTGCATTTTAAATTATCCACGTCACATATTTTCAAATGTTATGTTAATTTTCATTAAGACATCCGAACCTCAACGTGATATGGAAGAAAAATGGCGCTGGCGAGACTTCCAGCAATTCCACTCGTGATGTAGATGATGAGCATTCGAACCCATCCGGCCAACTTTTCCAGGTCACGCATCACAATCATCTGGATGCAGCAGGTTATCAGAAGCTGGATTAATCTGGAAATTACAATAAAATATGAAGACAAAAGCTGAAAAGTAAAGACAGAGTATAAAACAGAAAGATTAAACACAGAAACAACACACTGCACTCATCTCTCTTGGATAGTATACAACAAAATAGCACATGATAAATAATGTAATTGCTTCTTTTCAAACCTGTAAATGCAAATAAAATTTAAACAGATTAACAGTCAAGTCATTGAATGACCAATCAACCAGTCAGTCAATCAATCAGTCAATCAACTTATATAGCACCACTGTGACAGTGACTATGGCATGTGCCAATGGTACAAGCAATTGAACAAGGTAAAGAGAACAAATTGATGCAGCAAAATTGCCAATACGCAAGTATCGTACATAAAAATACCATTTCTGCTATCTGTTATCTTCATCAAACATATGAAGCAAATTATTATTAAAACAAAGACATTAAACAGTTGATAGGAAAACAAATGTTCATGATCAGGTCGTGCTGTTAATACGCAATCTCACCCGGCGTGTAGAAACAGCGATGTAAACAAGCGATAGAACTGATCGGGATTGTTCTTATCTTTAAACGGCAACATACCACAGACTTCACTCAGACATGGGACCTAAAGACTCAAACACACCAACGAACACATTCCGGCTAAAACTCTTCTCTGATCAACAAATCCATAGAGGCAACAATCGATCTTGATTGCAAACATAACAGGATGATGTTAATGCTGAGTAAAAACATGATTATCACAGATGACAATCAATCCTCTATCACAAATCAAATGCAGATAATAATATCAATCAACCAAACAAAATAGGAAAGCCAAAACAATCGATAAACTATGTTCTGTAATTTAAACAAATACTTCATCCACTTGAAATGCTCCACAACCATTATTACATAACCTAACATATTATTATTATTATTATTATTATTATTACATAACCATTATTACATATCCATAACTTCTGTCATCCAGGCAAAAATCTAATCGGAAGCCTCATTCTAATCACATCAGTTCACTAATCCTAAGTCCTATAGACTCAATTTCATGATCTGAAACCTGATTAAAACAGTCAGAAACACATTCCCCACAGAGACTCAACTCAAAATTCAGTTCCCATCTAACAATGTAACTGACTCAGAGTCCAGAATCTAACTCAAAGCAGCCAAAGATGAACGTGTAAAATGAATCTGCATTTATTCCTACTCTCATTCTAACTCCAATAACCACGACTGATCCGGACTGACTAAATCCACTCACCTGTGAGCACAAGAATGCATCTTCATGGAAATATCCCCGAAGGAACTGGCAATGTTCTGGGGTCGTGATTATGCACTGACCTTCGATTCCAACGCAGCACGGACGACCGAGAATGTCGCACTTCATGTGACGATAATCTTTGTTTGATTTGAGATTTAGGATTGTCACATTTGGCTCCGAGCATTTCTAGTCAACGTAATGAGACAACAGATCAAAAATAGGCTTCACTTCCTGATATTGAAACTGCTAAGAAGACGCCACTCTCACAGAAAATGCGTACAAGATAGCACGAAGGCCGTCCAAGTTAATTTACATTTCACTTTAGCAAAATTCCGGATTATTAAAATTAATTAGTTTAGTTAAATAGTTTAAATAGTTACATGCGTGTTTAAGCAATAATATGAAATAAAAAAGACATAGAAATTTTCCCACTAGTATATCTGCCCTCACTCAGACTATTCAAACAGAGAGAGGCTTACTGGCCAGTCGGCTCGGTCACGATAGTTCTTCAACTCCGGGCAAAATCTGAAAATAAAATGCTGGCATCTTTAATCGCATAAAACTCAAGAATTTCTTCACAGAAACAAAGAAATTCATTTTATCATATTTAAACTTAGACTGAAGAAAATAAAAACAGAAATCAACCAAAAGGTTCTCGACTAAAGTAAAGACATACGCGGGATCTAGACGACAAACAGTTTCCGAAGAGTTCACTTTATGAAATGTGGTAAACGTCCCCTAAAAAATCAACAAAATATTCTTAAACATTTCTAAAATTGTTGCAAATCTAATCTGAAGATCCCATCCATCAACTGAGAACTTGTCTTAATGTAAATAATAAAACAGTCTACATGAATGATTTTCTTCTTCTTAGATTAGATTCTGACCAAAGACTATTCATTACAACAAACAGGTGATCAACTGCCAATTGGTCGAAGATCCCGCTATCCGACAACCAGGCTTCGACACGCTGCCTCGTCACCTGTGGTGTCGGTTAAACCGTTTTTGAACTGGACAGGGACACTGCAAATACTGTCATCAGAAATGGGGATTAACTGACTCGAACCTGTGCCCCTGTGGTGTCGTTCAAACAATGTCACACCCAGTTGACTCCTGCCCCATAACCAGGCTAGAGAGGACAGTGGACTAAAAACTCTACACATACAGCTGATAGCGTCACAATCAAATGGCTGACATCATTTAGCACATTAAGCATTCGATGATAATGTTAGAGCAAATGATGAGAATCACTTACCGAGCATTCCTGCTCCGATGCCTGGAAACAACCGTCTCCGTCGTCCATGATGCAGCAGGACGTCTTCCTCTCGTTGTCCCGTGCAGTTTTTAATTCGCTTTCAACATTTGCGTCGTTTCGCATGCACGGAGAATACTTGGCACCGAGGTGAATTAGGTCATTCTAAAACAACACAGAGACAGAGTCTGCAACATAACCGAGCAACAAAACACGGCCGATCTCCCTTCCAACTGACAAAACCACAAAGACACGTCCACAGCATTCCACGAGAGTTGCCTTCAATTGGCTGAAATAATAAGCTGCAATTTGAGTCACTCTGAGTTCATCCATTCAAACAACTTCACAACCAAATGACAAAGGCAACTCACCATTAAAAATCTCACATAAGATATCTTTCAATACAGTAGAACTTTCTTATAACAGACTCAGTATACTCGGCTATACAACGTACCGCAATGTACGTACGGTCCCGTGTGATGTGCTACCGTATTGGATGGTATTGGAGTTATTGGACATGACGTACCTCGGATATAATATTCCAAATTTTACAGACATTCTAAGTATGTTATAACGAAGTTTTACTGTACTCGCATGGTGCAAAACTTAAGTTAAGGTTGGTCTGTCATCACGTTTGCCATCACTGATGGTAGTGTCAACATCATTGCCACTGTTATAATAGCCCAGTTGAAGACCCTCTCTCACCTGACGCGGTCCAATCCACATGTTCTGCGGCTCCTCATATATACAGGTCTCCTTCACACGAGACGTTTTCAGCACCTAAGATATTTACATCCAAGGTTTAGAATTAGCGATAAATGAATGAACAAAGATACACTCTCCAGCAGTTTCAACAGAATTTAACCTCCTTATGCAGGACTCATTACATAATTATCATTTAAGTCTTTGCCAACATAAATTAGTCTCCATCCGTTAATCTAATCAGACTTCACTTTTTGATACAAAAATTCATCAAGACATCACAATGCCTTAGCCTCAGTCAATCGCATTCATTCTTCACATCCATTGTTCTTTACATATCTACGTAACCAGAGAAGTCATTATAAATAGAATAATCCCTCTGCAACCATCAGCCACGTTCCTAAGTCCATCCAAGCGACCAAATTGCTGATTAAGACAGAAACTCTCACCATGCCTTGGACTCTTTCGTTCTCAAATCCAACGGAAGCAAAACTATACACGATGACAGTGAAGATGAAGATGACGACTTGAACGAATGTCACCCAATAAGTAAAATAAGGTCTAAAACGGAAAAGATCGCAAAAACATTGCATCTTAATATTGGCCAAATGTTTACTTCCCATCAGACAAATGTCCATTTATCAAATTTTAAAAAATAAGCAAAATAACCAAACAAGCAAATTCTAATTATCCACCATTGAATGACTGTAGCAACAACTGATCCCAGCAGAGGCCCAGAATTCTAATGAAAACAACCCACTTAAGCTATAAAGATGTTATGCTTAGGCAATCAGCGTGTCACTGACATACAGACAGTGTGGCGACTGAGAACATAGCCACGATAAACAGTGCGGCTGGTAAAAAAGAAGAAGTCCAAAGAGTCCTCCAAGTGCCTTGTTGGAAAGACAAGACTTGGAGATAAAAGGTCTCTTATGAACACAATGAACACAAAGCAGTTATGAGAAATATGAATATAGATTTTTAATCAGCAAATCTTAATAAACTCAAACCAGATAAATAGAATCACGTTCAAAACGAGTGTGAGTTGATGCTAAAAGAAGCTGAGAATATGATATTAACAAAGGCATTAATTATAACAAGAATGGCTTCAATGGGTCGGTCTCAGCGTGTAAGTCATTAACCCCTTAACTGGGTGCCCCGAGTAACGCTCATCCATTTTACATTGAGTTACAAATAGTTGCCCAGTTAAGGGGTTAAAGTTTACAGGAAACGGCACAAAACAAATCTCAACAACAAGAATGATGCGTGAATTTCAATTGGTTTACTTGAGACCATCACAGCCACATTGGCACGATGAAAGGCTTCAAATCGTAACCTGTAATCATCCAGCTCTTCCATCTGCTGCCTGACATGACTGTCGATCCGGGATTTCCTGTAGTCACGATCGAGCCAAACCCCGACGACACCGACACCGTACTGACGACGATCTGAGTTGACGAGCGTCAAGTTGATGAATTTATCCTTTATTCGTTTCATTCCGTCGAACATTTTAGAGGGTGCTTCTTCTTCCTGCTCTTTATCCCGTAAGACTGCCGGAGCGCTTACGTCATGCGCCGACAAAAGAGCTTCCTGTTGCTGCATCCAAGCAGCTCCCGACAATCCACCAGCCGAGTCCAGACTGTGACAAACTTCATCACTGTCAGAATAACATCCAAACAATCAGCCCGTGTGGTCATCAACAGCGACAACGTTATAATTATTATCTAATAATCATAACTACACGACGTGAATTCTCTGAAAAGAAAAACACAGTGCCGGCCGAGATGAGCATTACAGATGCTATCACTCTAGCTTTGCCTTTGGACAACATAAAGCAAGATCTAACAGAATCATCGTAAAATCAAGATGAACAACACTTTGGATCACTTCACCTCATGGGGGTCGTCACTTCTGGAGGTTCCGATTCGCTTTTCTCATGGATGTACGGGAGACCAGAGGTCGCCCCCGGAGAGAAGAACGGCCTCATCTGGATCGCAGCACTCGTTGGCGCTGGAGTGTCAAAGAAAACATCGTCCAGGGAAAAGTCCTCGTGCAGCCCAATTTGGTGCTAAAAAAAAGACCGTTTGTGACGTTACGATAGACAGACGTTTGTCTAAAGATGATTACAGGTGACAGTCAAATTGAATCAGCAAAAAGTCATTTGAAATATTCATTTAAGTTTTCAAAATTTAAGTAAGAATATCACTGCACAGATAAATCGATAACACTCTTTCAAAGCTTCAACCCAACATAACTGCAGAACTACTCAAATCAAAACATCAAACATCAAAGTGACATCGGTAACAACAACAAAATACAACAGCTTATTTGGGAAAATTTCCAAACACATCAATACAGTTGTAGCATATGTATATGGCTCCGTAAACTCGTACCGCTTTAGTTGGCGCAAACGAGCGGCTGCGAACAAGAGTCTTTTTCTCGACTCCAGTGACATTCAACTACGGAAAACAAAGGAAAGAAAGATTCAGTTAAATCACGCTTAATTAGCAGCTAGTTCAAATATGCTCAGCAAAAACCTACCGATCCAAAAACAACCGTTAACTACCAACAGAACCAACAGAACCAGTAACATGATGAATGTATCACAGGTTATAAACTGATTAGACACAGCAGGATGAATGAAACCAGAAGCGACTAACTGCCAGGTTTTTCACTCCATCGAAGGCCATCTTAAAGACAGACTCTCTCCGAGTCTTGTGGTGACTTTGCTGCGCACGAAGAGCGCGACGACTTGAACTCGCCGTCGAAATTCTCGAGAACTGTCGGCTGGAAGAGACGGTAACACAACCCAGATTTCACTGACATGACCCAGTTTCAATTTTAATAAACACAACTGAGATAGGTTTTTTATGTCAAAAATCATATATAATGAGACAGATTTTAAATATAGAAAGGCTACAAATGAATCTTTAAAAAGAACTTTAAAACCGGAATTTTTATGAACGCAAAACTAAGAATGATGTTAACCTGTGCATGCTGGACAAGGGGTCGAAAGGTCGTGCTGTCTTCCGATTCCACCTAATCGGAGGCGATCCAATTGACTCAAACTGATCCTGAGATGCTCCCAGATACAACGACCCTCGTGACGACATCACGTGACTTCCGTCGCTGTCTTCTGTGTCGCCTTTGCGTCCTCCAATGAGCTTGTTGTGGTGGAGACGACGCGACCTTTGCCCTCCACTTGTCCTGACCCGGTCGGCGCCGCATCTTCGTTGACTCCAAAGAACTCGAGACACCGTGACTCATGCTCCGAGTCAATACGTTCATCCATCTGTCAGTGTCTCTCCTCGCCTGAATTCTATCGTCGACACTCCTGAGAAAAGAAAAAAGACCCAGTCATCATCGTAAAAGCCAATTCAAAATTTAACACACTGAACTGAAAAGTTTAACATGCAATAAAACTGAAGATATATCAAAACCAAGAAGATTATTATTATTATTATTATTATTATTATTATTATTATTATTATTATCACAGGTGACAACGAGATACAGGTCATGATGGTAGTGATCATGATGATTATGACAAGAAGTGGGAGAAGGAGAGGAAAAGACCTTACTTCTTTACTAGATTCCATTTGCTTCTTGGAGCAGAAATTTGTCTGTTAGTGGTCAGCTTGGAAGTCTTGAACCCGGGGTCATCGAGGGCGCTGCACCGATCGTTGTCCTCTTCGTCCTCGTCCTCCTCCTCGACCTGTGTCAATACAGGTTCCCCCACCATCCGCTTCATCTCCACACTCTCAGAGTCATCCATCGCTTCTACACTGTTAATCAATCAATCTGAAATATCAAACCAATCAAGTTTTATTCATACATTCAATAATCAAGAAATCAATCAGATATGAATAAAATCAACATATCTTTATTAGGCCTATGTGTTGATTTTATTCATATTTCATTTTTATTCATATTCAACAAAATAATTTAATCATCCAGAATTTTAGAAATATATCCTTAAATTAAATTTACCCGAATAAGATCTGAATCTCAATTCGTTTAAGAAGCTTCCGACGATAACATGACAACAATTAAGACATTAAAGAAAAATGAAATTGAAAATGTTAATTTCAATCAAATTCATAAGCACACAAGTTCAGATGAATTTCAGTTTAATAATTATATGAAACTTGTCTCGTTCAACCAACGAATGAAAAGCAAACACGAAGTCTGCATTTCACTCAGTTCTAAGCACTGAAAGTGATTCTTTCACTAAGATTATTTGCCTGAAACCTTGTCTAAACTACAAATTCCAAAGTCTGTGTGTGTAGTGTTTGTTTATAGACGCGTCCGTATCAAAGACGATGAGCGCCTATCTGACAGTCGGCCACCTCATATAACTGACAAACGCGGGAAGAAATTCCCACTGCCTTCCCTCTTCCCTACCCCACACAGAGAACATAACCTCACCCGGAACTTAACTCAAACCCACAAAACTACCAACACTTTGCCTCAAAACCACAGCCGCTAGGTGCTCTCATATAACTGCGCTCATGTGGCGCTACAGGTTACGACAATATTATGTAATAATTGTGTAACACAAACCTGTTGTAGGGAAACTGAAGCTACGATACTCAATGCGACGTAAACGATCTAAAGTCACCGCAGATGCTGCTGCTGAAGCATCCGAATATTATCCAGCCGCATCAGTCGCATACATTTCATGAGCAATACAGATGCTGCTCCTCCCTCCCCTCATCAGTAGCTCTGTCCTCTGTCCTCTGCACCGCATCAGTTCCGCAAAGTGATGCTGAGATATCGTCGGCCTAAAGACTTGGACGCGAAGCCTTTCAATTGACATCGGCCATTTTGGACTAAATAAGCTTATAAACGCTGCTTTGAAGAACCGCCTTCTCTCTCCTGTCTTAAGCATAAAGCAGCCGAGGAAGACATTCGTAGGAATGATTCACTTAAATGAGAATTTAATTCCAAAACTGACTTACAAAGAACCCTTTGACATCACTTCCATCCTATTAAATAGGAGCGTTCTTTTGACAGCCAATCACAAAAGTCTGTAGCTTAAAATTGACCTACTTAAATGTATGCTCCGCCTACTTTTGCCTTTAGACCACGCCCACTCCATAGAACTAAATTTTCATTAGAAGGAGTCAGTAGTTTTAAGTAAGACAGCCTTTCGCCATTTTGGTTCAGTGATTTTCGATTATAAATAGGAAGTAAGTAAAATCTCGTAAATTTACATAGCGCTTTAAAGTACAGTAGTAGCTGCTTATTCTTATGCGCTTAGTCTTTCCTCTAATGCAAGCCAGATCTCAAACGGAGACCGGCCTCTAGTAGAAGCTTGAGAGGCCACCTGTTTAAAGGAAAGTCGGGGCTTATATTAGAAGTTTTACGATAATTATCAGCATTGATAATTAATCACTTATCAAAGATGGTGGCATAACGTTTCAATTTTCCGCTGTATAGATCTATATTTAATTCCATGGAGTTCGAGCCAAGCGGCCTTATAGGAAATGTAGGCCTATGACTGAGCCTCACTGCCCTTTGGATGTTGACTATTGCCTGGCTGATCACATACCTTCCCCATAGCTATTTTAAGAGAGGCTGAGCGCCTAAGAATAAGCAGCTACTGTTGTGCTGTTTTCCAAGGCGCTATAGAAATCCACGAGATTTTACTTTACTTTACTTTACTTTGAGTAGTCGACCAATTACGGGAATATTGCGTCCACTTGTCACTAGTGTTTAGAGAACTTAACGAGCATCAATGTCGCCATCTGGCGAATGCGAGTGAACCTATTGATACAATCGTACAAGATGCGGACGCAGAAAACCTTGGAAGACAAATGAAGTTCGGTCAACAGTCGTCCCAAGTGACCAATTCCCCGATTACAAATGGTCAGTCTACGTAGACCATCGACTGACGAGTAGCCTGCGATCGGGTCCAAGCGTTCGACCATTGTCTCCTGTAGAAATTTCGCATCCTGAATGTGCGTCACGTATTCGAATTGACTCCACCGGGAACACTACATTAATTAGAAATTCCAGGTGGAAAACTTGGAGACTGGTACTGGAAAAGTCGGCTCCTAAACAAGGCGCGGTCGTTGATCGCTTGCGCTGTCCCCGGGAGGCAGGTCTCGCTTGTGTAGCGCCTTAGTTTTGGAATTAGCGCTTTAAATTATTAGGTTGAAAACGAATTCCTTGACTAGAGCAGGCAGGCACGTCAGAACGAATTTTAGCAGAGGGTACAGGTTTTCAGATTTTCTCAAGATAAAAGAAGTTGCGATGAGGGGAAAAATTCGTCTCTGAGAAAAACCCTGATGAGCAAAAAAGAGGTCGTCACTAAAAAATTCAAAATTCCTCTTTGAAAAACCCTGATGAGCAAAAAAGGTCGTCACTTAAAAATTCGTCTCTTCAAAATCCTCACAAGCAAAAAATTAAAAAGCAGCCTCATCTTCCAGAGGGTACGCTGCACCCCTGATTTTTTCAGGGGCGCAGCTGCACCCCTTGCACCCCCACTTCCTACGGGCCTGAGAGCAGATGTCTCCAAAGTTTTTCAGCCGCGGTGGCAACAATGCTGACTTCTGACGGCTCCGCGGGTCACGTGGACAAAAAATGAAATTTAGTGTCAAGTACACTACACAACAAACGAATAACTTACAATAATAGACTGTTTGTTGCTAAATCATGACGCAGCGTGTAATGCAGACTGCATGCAGTAATAGCAGTTGCAATTGAAGTAAGAGACGTTTGCAGATTTTTGTTTTAGGGCTACAGCTGCTGTATTTAAAATATAACTTACTCATATATTGTTTCATGCTCGGAGGTTTTGAGTAAAGTATTTCTCTGGCTTCGTCTTTGAAGAAGACTCAACAAGAATCGATATTTTCAACCACATAGGCCTACTTAGGCTGCCATTCGTAAGAAGTTAATCGTTTCCAGTTAGGCCTAGGCCTATAGGTCCTAAGAACACAGCAATTTATAATAATAATAATAATAATAATAATAATAATAATAATAATAATAATAATAATAATAATAATAATAATAATAATAATAATAATAATAATAATGTTATTTAAAGTGGTTTGGGAGGATAAGTAAGTAAGTAAGTCTGTGTGACAAACACTGTAGTAACTCTTTCCCAGACTGTCATGGCAACAGAGCCGAGCAGCGGGGAGCTGTCAATGGCTATTTGTCCTCCCCATTATCATTAAGCCCTCGAATTCGATGTTCTGACCAGAGAGAGAGAGAGAGAGAGAGAGAGAGAGAGAGGAGGACGGAAGGGGACGGGGTGGGAGAGGAGCTGTTGTGCCCTCTGTCGACGTTAAGTGTCCATCTTCTGTGGTTATCGCAGTTGTTGACTCAGTTGACTTCCGGTGCAGATGGAAGACTGGTTCCATGCTCAAACAATTCATTAACAGCCATCCACAGAAGTCATCTTCTCCGATGATTGTCTTACTTACAGAAATATTAACACGAAGTCGATTGGTCACGAAGAGATAATTATTGTCTATCGCTCGTCAAATTGCTTTCTCTTATTATTATTATTATTATTATTATTATTATTATTATTATTATTTATTACTAATAACATAATAATTAATAAAATAAGCACAAAGAGAGAACTGCGGCCCAAGGCAGACGCAAGGGAAACAGAACAATTGAAACAGACTGACTTAAATCATTAAATGACGTCACACCTGCCTAAACTGGCGCAACATAAATGACCGAATAATTGCTCTGGCGTCGAGAGTTTGACTCCAATGCTAAAGTACTTATTAAGATAAGAGTCGTCAGCGCAATATTTGAAGATAGACAGACGGACAGACAGACAGACAGACAGAGGGAGAGAGGGACGGAAGATACGGAGGCAGCGAGTGTGTGGTTGTGGTGGTAGAGTAACCGCTGCCTCTAATTAGATTCCGCGATCGTTCAATTATACGAATGGCGTCGCCCGTAGTCACTCGTTCGGTCGACAGGTGTCGCCATTTTCACTCGACTGGACGATAATTGGGAGGAGGCGACTCTCTTGGCTGAGACCTAACGAAACCGCGCAAGAGAAAACAGCATCGGGTAGAGTAACAGTCGACATATTCAAAATCGCGATTAATTCCCATGCAATCCATAGGAAGACATCGGAGACTATGAGGAGAATTGTGTAACTAAGCATCGAGAGATGTTGCTACGGGCGTCGGTCGTTGCCATGGTTACAGTGGATAATTCCGTTTTGCTATTCTGGAACTGGCATGCAGCCGTGGTCTTGTGTTAAAGCCGTCACGTGTGGGACCTTCTCTGATTTATCACGTGACGAGACGGCAAGAGTGACGGATGAAGTGACGAGATTTGCGTACGAAGGAATGACGCCGAGAGGTCAACGGAGGAGGAGGAGGAGGCGAACGATTACAGCAGCCACCCCCCCCCCCACCCACTCATCATAAGAGTCCTCCGCCCACTGGACCGGTCCAGTGGGTCGTGTTAATCTCTGACCAGAGGGTCTATGGTTCGAATCCCACTTCAGACGCCAAGTATTGGGACGTCGCTCTGTGGCATAGTTGCGCTAAATAAATGGAATCATTTTGGATTGAATACACAGTCGTTGCTCTGACGTCATCTTCGTCGCTTCCTATTGTGACGTCATCGTGATTTCGTTCGATCGAGGGTCTTATGGGTCGATGGTCGAAGGTTTCTTACGCTGGTTCTCTGTCTTCGCGAGATCTGTTTTATGGTCGACGACGCCGTCTCCGTAGCAACCGACCTAATCCCATCCCTTGGCCAATTCCTCCTCCTCCCCTACACATTCTCCCCTATGCAGAGTCCCTCTGTCTCTGTCTCTGTCTCTCTGTCTGTTTCTGTCTCTGTCTGTCTCTCTTTTTCTGTCTGTCTGTCTGTCTGTCTGTCTGTCTGTCTGTCTGTCTGTCTGTCTGTCTCTCTCTCTCTCTCTCTCTCTCTCTCTCTCTGTCTCTCTCTCTCTCTATCTCTCTCTATCTCTCTCTCTCTCTGTCTCTGTGTGTGTGTAGTGTCGTGGGGGGTGGTTGTCTGTCTCTGTTCTTATGACGCCATTAGTGTCAGAGCGCTGTGTCTGTGGTTGTTTGTTGTGTGGTTGAGTGATGTCGTTGGATTCGAATCCTGTGTAATTAAGACGTAGACTCCGTTGAGCCATTGCGGACGGCGGTTTCATTGGCCACCGGGATCTCTGGAATTTATCTGGTGCCTAATGGGATTAGCGGATCGGAAGGAGGCCGAATAGGTGTCGGAACAGCCGGCCGCTGGGGGGAGGGGGAGGGAGGACCGCAGAACGGCCAGACCGAACAATTCCGACGACAGCCGAAGATAACCGGAAGCAACTGGTTAAGACCGGCGCATTGTTAGAGGGCAGCTGCTGCTATTTATGAACGACGACTTTTATAGCGCATTTTCTTTCGTACCGACGCCCTCAACATCTTTCTTCATTTGCTTCTTCTTAGTCTTTACTCAACACGTCACTAATTCCACGACTCCACAAAGCTAACGCTCTCGCTTTTCTCGACCTCGGCTTCTCTGTCTCTCTCTCTCTCTGTCTGTCTCTGTCTCTGTCTCTCTCTCTCTGTCTCTCTCTCTCTCTCTCTCTCTCTCTCTCTCTCTCTCTCTCTCTCTCTCTCTCTCTCTCTCTCTCCTATCTTTTTGTTTCTGGTTTATTTTGCAGGAAGTGATTTGAAAACAACATTGTAAGCTAAAGTGAGTAAAGTGAGACGTCGTCGGTAGATGGCGCATTTAATATAATAAGACGAGAAAAACTGGACGATCAGCGGAATTTCAGTTATTTATTCGAATTAAACTCATTTGCGTGAAATTAATCGCAGAAACTCTCTTAATAATAAAGACAATCAACAGAAGTCTCAGAATCCGTCTCAACGGAACGACAGTCTGCCTCAGTTTGAGAACGAGGCTAAGCGGAAGTCCAGAAGTTCTCCTCGTGTGTGGATGTGAGGGGTGGAGGGCTGGAGGCGGAGACGGAGGCGGAGGGGAGAGGGAGCGGTCATAAGTGGTACTCAGTGAACCGTGTCGGTGACCAGTCGTGCCGTTTCCATGGTGATGACGTCATCTCGAAGTTGACAACCGGAAACGGAAGAGGACTCGAAGAATTTCTCTTCACCTGAAAATCACAGAAGAACAAAAAGTCATATTCACCAAATAAAATATTACCTCTTTGACTTCTAAATGACTGACAAAACGTGACAACTAAGAAGTCACCGTGACGTCTGTCTGTCTGTCTGTCTGTCTGTCTGTCTGTCTGTCTGTCTGTCTGTCTGTCTGTCTGTCTGTCTGTCTGTCTGTCTGTCTGTCTGTCTGTCTGTCTGTCTGTCTGTCTGTCTGTCTGTCTGTCTGTCTGTGACCTATCACGATGCAACCACGTGTGAAATTCGTTGGTCAGAGTTCAAGGTGAAGGTCATTGTGCAAGGTCGACCTACCTCCCCCACCGCCGGCTTCGTCAGCTTTCGCCGCAATTGGACTTCCGGGACCGACTGCGCATGCGTCCTCCTCACGTGACTGTCGTGCGCTGCGTGGGAGGCAAATGCCTTCCCACAATGCTTGCACTGCAGCAAAAGAAAAATGTCAGCGTTTGTAGAAGTCAGAATTAATTTAAAATATGAATTTAATAATGAGATTAATAATTAATAATTGCAGAAATACAATCGAGAGTTGAATTTAATTCTGGGTCTTTAAGGGGCGGAAGATGGCAGAGTGGGTTACGTGCTGGAGCGTCAGGCTGACGGAGCGGGTTCAAGCCCCGTCAGTGCCCCTATTGTGGCTTTCACACAGGCAGTATAATGCCTTCTAATTAGCCACTTTAAATCATGCTAAGTTTATACCTTGAAGGGTTTCTCTCCGGAGTGTTGTCTTATGTGAGTTCTCAAAATACTCGAAGCAGTGAAAGCCTTGTTGCAGTAGACACACTTGTACGGTCTTTCTCCGCTGTGAACCTGTAAAGAAAGCAGAAGAGGCAGTCGTCTAAGGGGTTAATTTGATCTTCGTAGTCGAAGGGTTAACGTCCGTTCCATCGGAATCAGGACTCTTATTTATTGAGTAACTTCAAAATGACTGACAACATTTTCAATTCGCCGATTAACTCTACAGGCATTCGTCAACTGCCACACAGGGTACCAGCGTTGTATGCATAAAACAGGTTTTGGAAGAGATATATGGGGGATGGGTATGAATGGAGGGGGAGTGGTTGGGGGAGTGGTGGGAGGGACGCAAGACCGTAGATGGGGAGCGTTTTGGATGCTCAAATACCCTCGAAATTATGTTATGAACAATTTACTCAGGAGTATATATATATTACTAGTGAGCCAAATACTGTTTGTGTCAGGTCACGTGGTCTTGGCACTTATTGAAAAACGCAAAGCGTAGAGATTGCGTTAAGCAAAAGGAATTCGCCTCTGGTCTTCCTGTTTCTCAAGGACACGAGTAGACGCCCCTAGTGCCCTGGCAGGGGCGCATCCAGGAATTCAGTTGAGGGGACTTTGTGTCCCAATCCCCATTTTTTTACTACCCCGTCCCTTCCAGGTATAGAAAGACGACACTTGCTTATATATTCGTGCCGTTATAACGTTCCGGTTATAGTGGAGTGCGTTGGGGCGGGGGGGCGTTGATCCGCCCATGGACAGAGGGGCGATTGGAGGTGGGTGGGGGTTGGACTTTTACCCTCATGTGTTTGTTGAGACTTGACGATTGACTGAAACTCTTTCCGCAGACGATGCACTTATGCGGCTGATGCTTCTCATGGACATGCAACACATGGATACGAAGACGATCTCTCTTCTCAAACGACCTTAATCAATCAATCAATCAATCAATCAATCAATCAATCAATCAATCAATCAATCAATCAATCAATCAATCAATCAATCATTCAGTCAATCAGTCAATCAATCAATCAGTCAGTCAGTCAGTCAGTCAATCAATCAATCAGTCAGTCAATCAGTCAATCAGTCAATCAATCAGTCATTCAGTCATTCAGTCAATCAGTCAGTCAATCCATCAGTCAGTCAATCAGTCAATCAGTCAATCAATCAACCAGTCAATCAGTCAATCAATCAATTCTACTTGTATGTGAAATTTATAATCAGCGCTCATTCTGAAGTGCTTTGTAATAATTCCAACGAACAAGAAGAAGAAGAAGAAGAAGAAGAAGAAGAAGAAGAAGAAGAAGAAGAAGAAGAAGAAGAAGAAGAAGAAGAAGAAGAAGAAGAAGAAGACGAATGAGCGATATCTTTGTAAATGCAGCGGTGAGGTTAAGCCGCTGCGGGAGCGGTTAGTGCTTGGATGGGTGAGCGTCATTAGACGAGGCTAACCGCGTGCACAGGTGACACGGGTACTTCCTGTCTCCCTGGTCGACGCAGCGGGTGTACTTGAGATGTTTGTCCTTGTAGTACTTGTAGGCGAATACTTTTCCACAGTGTTCGCACTGATATCCCTCTCCACCTATTCAAGTACAGACACATCGCCCCGCAGGATATATCCCCATATAGAGACAGGATATATCCCCATATAGAGACAGGATATATCCCCATATAGAGACAGGATATATCCCCATATAGAGACAGGGTATATCCCCACATATAGACAGGATATATCCCCATATAGATACAGGATATATCCCCATATAGATACAGGATATATCCCCATACAGATATACACAGGATATATCCCCATATAAGCATGGGTCACACAAGCTGACCATAAGATAGCAAAACACTCGCAGTCAATCTATTAAATGAAGGTTCTTCTAACCTCGCGACAGACAGAGCTGTAGCGCAGCCAGCGTTCTATAATAGGGGGGCACATCGACATTTCCTTGTTTTAAAAAAAGTCCCCGACGAGCAAAAATTTCATCATAAAGATGGAGCTCTTCGCATACATTCACGTATTCTCTTCGATCGTATATACTGCCACCCCTCAATTTCTTGACGGCGTTGCCAAATTCCCTCCCCACCGTGCCCGCCCCCTCCCGGTGGCCCCCTCCCCGGTGGTCAGAGTGCGTCTTACTGTCCGTCTGTTGGTCCTGTGGTGTGGCGGTGGACCGATCGCCGGTGGAAGCCCTGAGTGCCACCGGAATGCCCATGAACTGGACGTAGGAGTCGCCGTACCAGACGAGCAGCTCGCTGTCCTGGCGGATGTCCTTACAGGCCTCGTAGAAGATCTGGCCTTCTATTTGAACGGCCACGAGGTTCTGCTCCTCTGCGTACCGAGCACAGTTGACGAACGACAACCAGTTGCTGGAATTTCCTCTTCCGTCGACGAAATGACTCAACTTACCACAGTCAAATATCTACACACGAACACACACATCCACCGATGCCAATTAGTGCATTGCTAAGATCATGGCGCTACAGAAGTTCTCACTAATAATAACAACGACAATATCAACTGAAGAACATACTATATATATATATATATATATACACGCGAACAAATTAATTAATTTAATTCGGAATTGAAGAAACATCTATAATTTATTAAGTTAATTAATTATTTAACAAATATAAGAATGAGAGAGAGAGAGAGAGAGAGAGAGAGAGAGAGAGAGAGAGAGAGAGAGAGAGATCGAACCTCCCACATGAGTGTGTTGTCGTCGTTCGTCTTTATTTCGCTCGTGTTAACCTGTTTGCCTTTGAACGGTCCAAACCTTTTCCCCTTCTCAACAACCGTCGTCTTCACCACGACCCCATAATGCAACAGACCAGCAAACGAAGTCTGAAATAACTCCAGTCCTAAAGACGACAATCAATCGCTCTATCAATCAATCAATCAATCAATCAATCAATCAATCAATCAATCAATCAATCAATCAATCAATCAATCAATCAATCAACCAGCCAATTAGCAAAGAGAAGAGGAAATAAAAGCGAAAAAGATTTATTAACGACTGTGCTGACCTTCTGGGAGTTGTAGGGTGATGTCTGGATGGGGAGTGGTGGTTTTCGAGAGGGGAGCTACTCCCCAACCCCCAAGAATACGATCGATGCCTACAAATAGACATTTTTATATCTCATTCGATGGACAAAGTTATCACCTTCACCCGATTGATATCTTATCTTTAAATTCTTATCTCAACTGTTAATATCTTTTTCATTTGTCGATGCTCTTGAGTAACTTATCGCCTAATAATAGCCTATTAATAGGCATCAGATATACTGCTACTGACGAAGGAGGAGTATGCGGAGTACTTGTTGTTGTTCGCATACTTGGATACTTGCCGTAGTTGAGTTCTCCGACCCTTAGACCGGAAAGGGCGTGGCCTATGAGCCTCGTTTTCGTCTGAGCCTTGACGTAACCGTAGAGGACGATGTCAAGGTCACTCTGGTAGAATCCGAATCCAGGAAACGAAGAATATCCGGTCAGAGGAGGTCGAACCGACGAACAACATTCCACTTCCGCCGGAAGTGAGGAGGAGGAGGAAGCGACGACGATCGAAGGAACGGCGAACGAATGAGGGAAGACAGGAGGATGAGGAGGAGGAGGGTTCGGAAGAGGAATGCAGGCTCCTCCTCCGTTTGTCCTCAAGTGACTCTGTGTTAAACTTCAAAACGAACAGAAACAAGAACACATCACCATAGCAACGACGACCAATTGATCTAAGTAAAGTGAAAACCTTGAGTTCAGATCGGTTGCTTAGCAGCGCATTCGCATGGCAACGCACGATAGAGATTCTGGTCAAACGCAACAAAAAAGAAAATGGAAACTCAATCGAAATGTCGATCAAAGGAATCGCCGGTCTCTGGGGATGGGGAGAGGCCGGGGACGACGCTCTCCCCCGCCCCGCCTCTCGTCCAGAATAGGCGCTACATAAATGCCTTCGTACATTACGCTACCAAATACTTCTTCAACGTATGACGTAGGCGATGCCAATTGCTTAAAAAACAACGAATATATGTAATTACAACTACAGTAGAACTTCGTTATAGTGCATTTTGTTATAACGAATACTCGGTTATCGCGTACCGCAATATACTGACCCGTGTGATGTGCTACCGTATTGGATGATATTGGATATAACGTACTAAATTTTACAGACCCCGCTAACTACGTTATAACGAAGTTCTACTGTATTTGTCAGTAATTTTGGCTGTACTTATTTTGTCTTCCCTTTCCACCCTATCTTGGGATTTCTCGTCGTTTCTGCGCAATATGGGGGTCTGCCGGTAGATGCCTCGAAACCGCGTCAGACATTGTTATGCGTTGCGAGTGACAATAGGTGCATTTGTGTGCGCTGCAGTGTCAGGATGTCTTGAAGAGGAAGAGACGCCGCTGAAGATTTCTCACCTGGCGATCTGAGCGGAAGTGACGTCACCGGATGCGATCCCAGAAGGCAACAGGCGCATCATGGCCGCCGTGTGACTGACTTCGCCGCTCAGAAGCTGCTGCTGCTGCTGCTGCGGTTGCATCTGATGACGTAACACTCCAAAGGTGTTAATACCTGTCGCCAGGTGGCTGAATATGGCCTCCATCCGATGCGAACTCTTCGTTCCAATTAACAGCGTTTAGTAAAGAACAGAGTTCTATAAAATAGAACAACATTGCAGCTGAAAAATGCACAATGGATCTATATGCCATTCCCTCAAACTCTATTCCTCCTCTTTGCTCCATAGCTTCCCCCCCCCAGGGGGAGTCCAGACGTAGATTTTCCTGACAAGCAGGGGAGGCTGCGATGAGACCCCAAAAGCCGCAAATATCCAACCCTCGACGACCTATGACCTGTGAGTCTGTGACCGCATCGAGTTTCAGCGGAGACTGCTTAGGCTGAGGTCGAATGCTCAGCTCCAGGGCGCTAAACGGCTCCTAAGAGAGAGCGTCTCTATTTAGACAGCGTCACGAAATTCTCGCAAAATCTGAACTCACTTTCCAGAAGCTGTCCTAAACCAGTGAAATTCTTTCAGAGGTCATTGACCTTTGAGCTATTAATAGGCCTTCAATGCAGGGTTATTTTTACACCCCTAACACCACCCCCAAGCCCCACGCCCCAATTTGAGAGCGACACCCCAAATGGTAATATGACAATTGTATGCATACAAAGCGCATACTAATTAGCTGCGGACACCGACCCCCCCTCTCAATTTGAGATCGACACCTCCCAAATTCACAATCCTAGAAACAGTGGCGGCTCCACCGGGGAAATGGGGGCCTGTGTCCCCTATTGAATGCCTGGCCCCCAGTGGCCCCCAGGTTGGCCCCCATGATTAGAAGTTGCCACCCCAACGCCCCCACTTGCCAAATCCTAGAGCCGCCACTGCCTAGAAATATCCCTGCTTGAATGCCTTCAGCATCTTCTTCTTGTCTGCTTAGATCTCAAACAGATAGATTTTAAAACTCAATCGCTTAAAGTCACGAAATGGCAAATAGCAAAAGCATCTTCGCAACAGAAATAGGGTTGAATTTTTAATAGAAAACTCTTGGACGTTACCATGGAGATTCGTTCCCTTGGAAACCTCAGAAGTCCCGAGTCTTCATGTCTTCTTCTTCGTCGTCTGCTTCTAAGTCGCTTCACTTAAAGAACGAAAACTGAAGACGGACAGGAAGTGACGTCAGACTCAGTGACGCCGGGGCACCGAGCGCAGCAGCCAATCAACGGCCGCAGAGCAGTTTGTGGGCGGGGCTTGTACGGTGAGTGGCAGTAGGAGGGCGTGGCTTGAACGTCGTTCCTGAAAGCGACGTACAAGAGCGAAGGCACTTTGCATTGGAAGCCGAAAGACGCCGGTCACCATGGCAACGGCGCCTGATAGTAACGCGTTTATTCGCCAGGTGTCGTCTGCGGCGCTGAGCACGGAAGCTCAGAGGGACCTGAAAATCTACTATCCTAGTCTGCTTAATGGACGTAGGCCCCGGCCGTAGGCGCTATGGCTACTAAGTGTCTGTGCAGTTGATGTGAGCTTGTGCTTCGCGTCGTCTCATTTATTTCGATTGGAGGGGGGCGGTCTTTTTCGATCAGGGTCTGGTGCCACAGTGCATTACAGAGTGGCGCTATAGAAGTTGAGCATTGGATTGGATTGGCTGATGATGATTGTCCATTAACTCTACGATGTCGTCTGCTAATCACCTGCTCTTAAGCGGAGGTTCCGTCGTAGGCGGCCAGTGATTGACAGTCTGTTGTCGTCTGCCTCTCTCGGACACTTGTTGGACTTCCGGTCCGATATAGATTACCCATCTGCGCATCTTCCTTCTCCTTTTCCTCCTCCTCCTCCTCCTCCTCCTCCTCCTCCTCCATCGTCCGTCAAATGTTTCATTAGGATAATTGTATTTGAAGTGTCAAGTGCATCACGACGTATAAAGTTTCTCGGAAGGAAGCGACTGACTACAGGACTATGGTACACCAAAGCACCAAAAGGACCGAATCGCCAAAAACTCCCTTCATCGTTAAATACTTCATATCTGAACGTCTATAGAAGACCCATATTTGCTCAGACTAGCTAGAGGATGATGATGATGATGATGATGATGATGGTGGTGGTGGTGGTGGTGGTGAGGAGGAGGAGGAGGAGGAAGGTAGAGGAAGAGTGGCTGCAGGGGATCGGAAACGTCTCTACAGTGGAAGGGGGTTGTTTCCATATTGAATACATGGCTTTCCGCCCCCCACATTTAGGGTAATACTCTTCCTGTATGCACTGATTTATGAAAATAGTTGGCCCCATGCTTAGAAGTTGCCACCCCAACGGCCCCCACTTGTCAAATCCTGGAGCCGCCACTATGATTGCCAATAGAGCTTCTAGACATAGTTGCCATGGAGATGTCGGCCAATTGATGACGTATTTGAGTTGAAATCGCCTCCTGCCCTTCTTCAGCTTCTCCTTCGATCGATTTAATTCTTGCCTTTCTATTCGTCCGCATTCGATGTCACCCCAACCGTCTTGTCAGCTGGGGCTCTGTTGGGATCCTGCTGAGGGTGCTCATGACTCACCCCAGACCCCCTACACGAATCAGGCGAAATTCAACTGTAGGCCTAGGCCTATACGTGGTGTTGGGCCCGCCTCCCATAGCAGAACCGGCGCGTGACTTTCGGGGCCCCCTGCAATTTTTACGAGCGCAATGCTTTTGAAATGTTTTGACGAGCAAAGAAAGGTCATCCGTTTATATTTTTGCCTCTTCAAATGGCCTGACGAGCAAAACACAAAACAAATACCATCTAAGAATAGGGGCTGTCCATTAATTATGTCAACAATTTTTGGGAAATTTTTGACCCCCAATGTCAACAACTGTCAACTTTCACTTAACCCCCCACCCCAATAATTACGTCAACAACTCTTGACACCCCCAAGATCAATGACAGGTCCCAATAACAAGGTTATTATTTATGTGGTAATGACCATTTTCCCCTTTTTTTCCTCATCGAGCGTCAAAATGTGGTGGTGTTGACCTTTTTTCTAATGTTTTTTCCATTGTAATAAGTAGGCTAGTATTCTATGAAATTTCCTGTTTTTTGATTATTTGAAAAAAGTGAAATTGTTGACGTCAACTTCTCTTGACCCCTGTCAACAACTGTCAAACTTTTCCAAACCTTTCCCCCCTAAATTGTTGACGTAATTAATGGACAGCTCCATAAGAAAAATGAAAACTCTTAAATATCCGAGGCCGGCGGGGCACTTGCGGCCGGCGGGGCCCCTGTGGCCGCAGGCTTTGCAGGCCCCACGCGCCGGCTCTGTCCCATAGGCCTACTGACGCAAAAAATGGAGGCAATCCGCCCCGATATTTCGAAGACAACGAAGTGGAGGATGAGAAGAAGAAGGGGAGGAGAAAAAGATGGAGTTGGAGAGGAAACTGAAAGAAACGCTCAGTTCCTTCTCTAAGAACTTTCATCAAACGCAACCACACTCTCTCTTAACCTATTTCGCCGTGTAGTTCTCCGTCTGTCTGTCTGTCTGTCTGTCTGTGTGAATCGAATGTCTATTGACGTCGTTGCTAGAGATCAGAGGCGTCTGTTCTATCGTCCTCGTCGTCGTCGTCGTCATCATCTTAGATGATGACTGGTGTTTGAGAACGTGTCGTTGTCGTCGAAGGGGAATCCCCTGAGAGGGGTCGTCCACTGTGTTTCTATCGCAGATCGTCAAACAACGACGGACGCCGAACACAAGAAGAATGTCTCCGAATGGGGGGGTGGGGGTGGGGGGTGGTCCTTGGAATCCCCTCCCTCCCTTCCTCCCTCACCCCTTGTATCTTAAGACGAGGACTTCTTCAGAAGGTGAATTAGGCAGAGAGCGGCGACGATTAAAGACGGTGAAAGCAAAGGGAGTGTCGAGGGCCACTGCACCCCCCTCTCCCCTCCAACGGACCTCAAATAACGACCCACAACGA
The DNA here is from genome assembly GCA_018105865.1 of Metaphire vulgaris. Classification (NCBI taxonomy): domain Eukaryota; kingdom Metazoa; phylum Annelida; class Clitellata; order Crassiclitellata; family Megascolecidae; genus Metaphire; species Metaphire vulgaris. The sequence continues at coordinate 15,150,974 of CM030852.1, forward strand.
ACACCCACACACAGACACGAACACAAATACTCCCCAGGGAAGGAGGAGGAGGAAGAGGAGGAGGAAGAGGAGGAGGATAAACCAAAGATACGAGTCTGATTGAAAAACGAAGATGAAACGAGAAAGTTAGAGTCAACAGACAGACAGACAGATAGACAGACACACACACACACACACACACACACACACACACACACACACACACACACACACGTTGGAACAAACATACATACAGACAGACAGATAGACAGACACACACACACACACGTTACAAACATACAGACAGACACACAGACAGACAGACAGACAGACACAATGGTTTATGTTGGGGACTATTTGCATTTCCATAAAATAATTAGTTTCATAAATTTTTAAAAATCTCTGAAAAATTTAAAAGTTTATCTGCGATTAGACATCTCATAAACCAGATAAATTTCAATTATGTCTAAGAATAATAATAATTGTAAATGAGTAAGATTCATATAAAACCAATACTGTATTAAATAATCTATATTTCATAACATTAAAGTTCTGTTACATTGAAAACACGAAACACTTAAGACTAACATTTGAAAAACTCCAAAGAAACTCATTCAACAACATTTTAGAGCAGTTCCTTCGAACAAAGAGACAAAATAACAAATGAAATACAGTCACACAGGAATAAATAAGCGATAACAACGGATGGTCAAATATGCAATCAAAGTCACAAAATTAAAGTTATATTAAGATACGCTTTCAAAGCATATGTTAATGAAACTCCAAGCTGCAGAAATAACTTACAACACACAAAAAACAACAACCTATAAAGAAATATATACAGAAAATATGCCTCACTTCCTACTACAATGATAATGACAACCAGCTTACCACTACTACTACTACTGCAACTACTGCTACTCTACTACAACTACTGCTACTGCTGCTACTACTACTACTGCTACTGCTACTACTACTACTACTACTACTACTACTACTACTACTACTACAGCGATTAAGGCAAACGACATATGCTATAAAAAGTCAATGACATTGACATCTAACCTCTATGACTAATTAAACTTCAATAGCAAATAAGTTAATCTGGACAACAAGAAGTCATGATAAGAATAGATACATCAAATCATCGGTTGCATTTTGCTAATCTAAATCAACAACAGTTTACAAACAGACAAACATAGAATAATAATTATAGACAGCCAAGAATAGCTAATTATTATTATTATTCATAACTGTCGTTGGACAGAAGCACAGAGTAACTGAATCTCTATAAATAAGCGACCAATCATAAAGAGAGGAAAAGCCTATTAATAGATGGAGGAGCTGCTCTCGTCATCCGCTCTTATTAATCGCTTCAAATTCATCGACTGAAAATTCACGCTCGAGATTTTTGTGATTTTCAAGATGACCGACCACTGTAGATCCTCAGAAGCTGTTTCTCAACTCCATCCTTATCTTAAAAAGCAAAACAGAGACAAAGAACAGTATCACTCGCTTTAACTCTTTCAATAATTGCCCAGAATACAGTCAAACCTCATTGCAATAACAACAACACCTACAGTTGCTTACATCACTTATATTGACATATCATCATCATCATCATCATCATCATCATCATCATCATCATCATCATCATCATCATCATCATCATCATCATCATCATCATCATCATCATCATCATCATCATCATCATTGTCATCGTCATCATCATCATCATCACACAATCCTCACAAGAGCCAAAGCTAATCATAATCATATTCAGCATCATCATCGTTAGTATCATCATTAACCCATTAACCACTACTCAGATAAGATGAACTGAAGAGTAGATATTAGAGATGTGCGACTATAGCAAAATGCCTACCCTACCCATACAAAAACTTCCTTACCCACACTCCTCTAGTAGATATCAAACAATTTCTCCTCAGCAGAAATTAGATGGTTTCCATCATACATAGACTCTTAATAATGACAATCGGGCAACATTTTTCTCTTCCAACTGGTCAGCATAAAATAAGGCCTTCTTCTACTTCCTCGTGTCCTCTCTCTCTCAATCAACCAATAGGAAATGACTATGTCAGTTATTATTTAAGTCTTTTAATGGCAGAATTTGATCATAACCTTTCTAAAACAGCAGATGTCAAACACGACCGATGTCTGCCGTGAATAACAGAGACAGATACGAGACACAGCAGCCACTTTCATATTTCAACATAAACGCATCTCAAGCAGAAACCATATTTTAAATATTTGTTTTTCCATTATAAAGCCAAAAATGTGAAAAGTGTCCAATTCAATTGCGTACATTTGTTGAGAATATCTCGATCATCGCTGCTGCACGCCTGCTGTACAAGACTATGGAACAAGATCAGCGCATTATTGTAATTCGCAAGACACTGAAATAAGAAGAGAAAATCTCTAAAACCACAAAACAACCAATCAATTATAAAGCAATCAGCAAAAGAAAGACTCCAAACTAATTTCCTCTCATGAATTAGAAAAATAAAAGACAAAATAACATGAAATCATTTCAAGTGAAACAACACTCACAGAGTCCAAGTTTCCAGAAAGCTCTTCATTTTCTGCAATCAGACACTAAAAAAACACAAAAATCATCATCATCATCATCATCATCATTGTCATCATCATCACAAAATCCTCAAAAGAACTGAAGACTAATCAATGTAATCATAGTCACATACAACTACTACAACATCATCATCATCATCATTAGTATTATCATAATCATCATTAATCCCAACACTGAGATAAGGTAAACTGAAAAGTAGATACATCAGTTGCATTGTGCTAATCTAAATCAACAACAGTTTACAAACAGACAAACATAGAATAATTATAGACAGCCAAGAATAGCTAATTATTATTCATAACTGTCGATGGACAGAAGGACAGAGTAACTGAATCTCTATAAATAAGCGACCAATCACAGGTAAGATAAGCAGGTGAGTAGATACCAGATCGATTGCACAGGTGTACAACAGCTTGTTGGCGTTCATGGTCGAAAGGATCTGATTGATGACGTCACCATTGGCCTCTGGATTGGCATTCACCTGCTCAGGTGCATTGGAAGTGCAGGTGGACGAGGTGGAGGATGAGGAGGAGAAGCAGGAGGTGGTGGAAGTTAGTGGGTTCATGACCTTTGTCAGAAGTTTCTTGCACTCATCCAGACATTCGTGAAATGTTGAGTTCATTCCTCGAAGAACTGTCAACGCCATTTCATACAAAGTTGAGAATTATGCCAATTGTTGTTGTTGTCGTGGCAACCAGCAGCTCATGCAGAGTAAAATACGAGTCAAAATTAGAGTTCTACATTGACTCAGAACTCCTCACCCAAAGAAATTTGGGGCAATTAAGTAGCGCCATATAAAATATATCTGTTCAAGATAAACAGAATCATAATTCAGGTGAAAATCTGTGCGGATCTGTGAAGATGGATATTGTATTCAATAATATTAGAGAATAAATTACAGATAATGTATTTTTCGATGTCTGTGGAGTTGGATTCATGTAGGCCATACATGTATACATGTGCTGCAGATTTCGTATGACAATTAATGGCCGTATCATTGCTTTGTATTTGCTGGTTGAGAATGTATTCTAATTTCTATTATAAAGGTAACATCTTTTCACTTAGATTACAGGTAAAAGTGATCCAACGACCCCAGACTATGCTACACTGGTCGGTGGTTGTCATAGCAACAAGACAGCAAATCAAGCGCTGGAATTTACCGCTTTTGACAGCATTAGATGTCTGGAGTCTTCCGGTCTTCCTCTCGTCCTGCGCCATCTCGATGCTGGTCGACAGAAGCTCGAGGATTTTCATTTCCAGCACAATGCGGAAGAGCAGATTTTCCACTGCGCCGGACCCAGCACCTCTGCTGCCATCTGGCGATTGTCCGAGACACGACAGCGCACTGGATTTGAACCGGGAACCGGACGATCGAGCAATTTCCAGAATGCACCGAACCAGGTCGTCGACGAACTCCAGCTTTGCAAGAATCTCCTTGTGTTCACTCTTTAAAAAGAATTCCACCAAAATATCAATTTAAGTTCAACGATAAAAACACGAAAAATTCCCTTAAGCCGAGAGAATTGACCTACCGTCATGCGAGTGTCTTCGCCCATCGGTGGCACCTCAAATACCATTGGACATCCATCGGTTGTCACTCCCTGTGGTTGAGACCCAAACGTATGCGAGGGACTGGCGTTGGACGATGGACCGGAACTCGACCGCCGACGCGAAAGACTCTCTGGTTCTGTCTTCGACCTTAGAAGCGTCTGACGACGAGGAGCAGCTGCTGCAAGACACAGAACAAGAACAGACGGGGTTGCCTTGGTGACGACTCAATCCCATGTTTGGAATTTACTATAACAGAACAAAGCATTTGTTATGTTACTGAAAAACAACGACTAGGCTTTAAATGAGAGATCTGATAATGTAAGTAGTCGTCAGAGAAAGGCGAATTGACACTTGGTGTCGTTGCTGAAGACGAACCCTTTGGCACCGCTGTCTCTTTTTGCACTGCAACAGATCGAGGAGACACCGGTCGATGACACTGAGTGGCAACATCGGGAAGCTTCGCCTCAGAAACCTTCTATGGAAACAATAATTAAAAAATTACCTCAAACCATTTGCTTCACTCAAAGCAAACAGAAGCGCTACATAAGTTTTGAAACCAATCCTTCAAATTTATTTCTTAAATTTTAAAATTGGACAATCACAGCAGAAGATATTTCACAATATTCAACAAAAGACAATTAATACGACTATGGCAATGTTGTCTTCCCATAGAGAGAGACTGTAAATACTTTGACACTTTGTAAGCATGTAATAATTACTTGTAATTATGACAATCCATCTTTAAAAGGTCAAACTTATTACATGTAAATCAGGAGTGGATCTCTGACTCTTTCGCTGCATATTTGTCTTCGGTCTGGCGGCAAAAGTGCCTCCGTTCTCAGGTACAGGCAGCAAAGCAGCGAGGCCGGTGGTCACAGCAGAGCTGTCGGTCTTCCTGGATACCGACGGAGACGAGAGTCGAGCCGGAAGACTCAGTCTGTTCTCTTTGAGATTTCTATTTGCGCCCACGGGTCGAGTGACGTTGGTGGTAGTGACATTCTGCATGACGCGCGTCAGACCGGATCCAGGTCGACGGGCAGGAGATGGGCGCGGCGCTCCGGTCTTCTCACTGAAAACATAAGGACAGTCATCGAAGGAAAAGCATAATAACAAAGAACAACTGGAAGTCACTTTCAATCAATCAATCAATCAATTAATTAATCAATCAATCAGTTAATTAGTATCAAAGACAGAACCAAAAATCGTTAAAATATTTCAAAATAGTGTAAGACGCAAATGTCTCTTTAATATTTGTGCTCCGGGAAGAACAATACAAGTGGAGTAATGTTTTTGATAACATTCTGCCCAAAATATAAGAGTTTCTAAGAAGAGTTTCCCTAAATAAAACACCAAAGACATATCAATTCAGTTAAAAACTCAAAGCAAATAATAATTAATTCATACCTGAATATCGCAATCAAATCTATGCGAGGATTAGCGGCGCCCTCTACTGAAACGGAAAGTAATATTACAAACAATAAACACACATCTGTTCAAATGATCAACACTTAAACCAATAAAAACCTCAGCTGATTAGAAGAAGAAGAAACACAAATTGTCTACAAACACTTCAATACAGTTCAATGAAATTCAATTCTGTTGAAATGTAAACTATTGCTGTCGCAGATATTCTTAAAATATAAACTTTGCCAATGACTTCCTATAACAAAACATAGACTGAATGTGTTTGTGTAACCACACAGTATATAAAGATATAATTCATCTGTATCAGGATATCATATCCATAGATATCATTCATAAGTGTCAGGATACCTTCACGTTTTTCCTGACCAGGGTCGTTTGAAACGACGACATAATCGTCCAGATTTGGTGAAACTGTTCTTGGTCGGGTGGGTCGAGTGGGTCGACCATCAGAGACTCTTGCAACTGGTTTTGGGATGCTCTGTAAAAACACAAAATATAAAATGCCGTCCGAAATAAGTAAGCTAAAATGACTGGTTGATCACTAAATGACTGGATTATCAAATGACTATGATTATTATTATGCGTCTGAATTTACAAACTCGAGTCGGAGGCAAAAGAGGAACGACGTCATTTGTCGCAGGCAAACTCTGCTTCACTTCAGCTGAAAAACAAATCATATAAACTATATATGAAAATCATAGAATAGATAAACCATACATCAACTCAGCAATGACTTAAACTTTATGACAACAGCCTCATCTACAAAAGAATCACCAACACTCACATTGACTGATTAGAAAACAGGGAACCAATCTAGATAACAGAGATGATAAAAAAGACCATGAAACCCTGAGTAGGTAAGTAAGTAAAAGAACTCACTGTGAGATGCAGTGCGAAGAAAAGAATGATTAAAGAAAGTATCTGCAAAAACAAATCCACAAAAATGATTTAATTAACCAAAGATATTAAAACAAGTACGGTAATGAGTAATTAACAAATAAGATACCAATTCTCACAAACAAAACAAGAAATCTGAACATTAAAGATGTCTGCATTTTCTTTTAAGTAAATGGAGTCAACTAGGTTTCTATAGCACTATTCAAAAGTGCAGTACAATACACCAGCTCTAGGTTAGACAGAAATGGTCAAATGTCTGGCTTTGCTGGTATATCGTCTAAAAAGGCTGTTTGCACCATCAGTAAAGTACCCTATTTCTGATGCCTAGAATCTGTCTTTTCTAGCATAAAATCGTTTTGCTTTAAACTTTGAAGCCAGAACCAGCGGAGAGAGAGAGAGAGAGAGAGAGAGATGAGTGTGATTGCCTATGTGTTGCCATGGATACAGTGAAATGTCATCAAGGTCAAACGCTTTCTGTGGAATAAGTGTCAACTGAACACAGAGTGGACTGGACGTGCATTTTGTCGAATGCATTTGCAGAGTTCCATTGTTTATTCTGTGTCTCTATGAAATGGCTGATGCTGCTCTCCTTACGGTTACATTTCTATCGATAAATAACATTCAAAAGGTTCCTTTAACAACCAAAAACAGCACGCCTGGGATCTTGTGTTGGTAAATTGCTATTTTAGCAGCTGTATAACAGTTGCTCCAGTCAGCATCTTCTTTTAGGCCAATGGCTGAACAGTCTGCACTTAGGCTGAAAACTTTGAATCTGTTGAATCTAAGCTTTCCAAAGAATTCATCAAAAACAGCCTTGGGCTGAGTAGAACAGTTAGCCGCAGAACTGAAGGCCACAATTAATCAGAAGAAGTTACATCATAAGAGGCAGAAAATCAAGGAGAAGTCTTCACGTACAGTGGACCTATGAAGATTTGCAAAATCTTGTAAATCCGGTTCAATAAGTAAGAACCGAGATGAGAAAAGAGACGAATGAATTAATTATCTCACCAAAGTCCATCCGATCTTTTGCGTCTCTACGGAGCAAACCGATCAGAAGACCACGCAGCTCGGCGCTCGTTCCAAACGGAATGCTTAAAACAGAAAAACTCAGATCCTTTCTAAACTGAATTTACACGTCACTTAGAAACACTGCAAATGATTACCGGTAAATGCAATTCTGCAACAACCAATTCAAATGTAATCCGGTAATTGTAAATCTCAACAGATGCATGATGGGATATCGTAAACATTTCAATTGTAGTTCATGTTTTTGGTCACAAGAGGGCTTCAGCCAAGATATGCTCAGCATATTAGACATGTCTTCCAATTGGCTTTTCTCAATTGTCTTTTGCCATTTTCCCCTCTGACTAATCTCCTCTCAAATTAACTCTATCTTTGCATTTTGAGTATCACAACTGTTATTATAAAAGTGCATTACTATTATTACTATAATTATTATTACTATAAAATTATTATTACTATTATTATTACTATTATTATTACTATTACTATAATTATTATTATTATAATTATTACTATTACTATAATTATTATTACTATTATTATTACTATTATATTTATTATTATAATTATTATTATTATTGCTATTATTATTACTATTATTATTATCACCGGTACTATTATTATTATTATTATTATTATTATTATTATTATTATTAAACATACTCTGGTTGAAGGTTGACGTTTCTTTCGTAGAACTGTTTCAGGCGCTGTGGTGTTTCAGCTCTGAATGGAGCCCGTCCGGTCAGACATTGATACACGATTGTCCCAATGCTCCAGAGATCGGCCTTTGCCCCGTAATGGATCGACATAATCACCTCCGGTGCCTAAAGGGTTAAACAGATGAAACAAATGCACAGACACAGCAACAAAGCCCAGACAATCTGCTGCAGCTGCTGAATAATTAACCCCACAGGTGCCACGGAAGAGGCAGAATCATTGAACCAATCTAAACTAAGACATGAATGACATAAGAAAGACGATGACTTCTTATTGACCGAGGATTATACCATGTAAAGAGGAGAGCCACACAGAGTGGCAGCCATGTTTCCCTCCTCAAGAAATCGAGCAAATCCAAAATCCGCTAAAAAACAAAGAAAACAACGGATGAATGACATTAGAATGACGATTTCAAAGCGTCAAAACTCTTAGTGCGATGTCATATTCTCTAATAGAAAATAAAAAACCATAAAAGGTGAAAATGAAGTCCAAAGCAAGAGAATTCTAATTTCTGTCGTCTGAATAACACAACGTGGATTCAAAGCTACTCTCCTTCAACATCGACCATTAACTGCAAAATACGGATGAAACATGCGATGATCTCGGAAGAAAATTCACCGATTTTCAGTGTGATTTCGCTGATCGGAGGGTTCGGTCGACCAGAATGACAGAGTAGAATGTTCTGTGGTTTGAGATCTCGATGTACAATTCCCTTCTCATACAACGCCTTCAGCGCAGACGCTGTATAACAGAATGCAAGCAAAACACTCTGTAAAGGGCAAAAAACAAAAGAAATTCGTCGCATCTTATTCACAGAGTTACGTTTAACTGCCCAGTTGTCGCTGTCCTTCTCTTGAATCTTGACTTCAGTTAATCATAGAACTGTGATGTTGTTTTCTATGGTAGATGACGCATCAATGGTCTTTACCTGTCTGCTGAAGGAACCATTGGATTGTCGTTTCTGAAAGGGCGCCCTTTGCTGAAATTAAGTGACAAGTATTTATAATTTTAGAAAATTTTCAATATTTCAAAACGAAACTATAAACTCAAAACAAAAGCAACACGCTCAAAGATCCTCGCCAATTAATTCAAAAACGTCTCAAATAACACTCTCAAATATTAATACAAGGATCATAAACAACCAAATGAAAACTTATCAACTATTTACAAAACATAAAATTCATGATGGATTCAAACTACCCTGCAAATAGTCAGCCAGATCGCCTCCATTGCAGTACTACAAAACAATACAGTGTGCTAGTAATAATACAAATTCAACAGCAATGGTAATATTTTCCAAAAGGATGTTCAAAAATCTTTTAAATCAATGGTTCCAAAGCCTTTCAAATAAAGAGCCATGTCTACTGTCTTTGGTATTTAAGTGGGCCACAACATTATAGACTTCTAAACTTTGGACCATGTTATACTTCAGATGATCCTGATCCTGGTTCTTATGACAAAAAATTGATTCAATACACAGGGAATCTAAATGTCGATAAAATTATAAAAATCTACACTCTAGAATACTGTAGATCACACATTATTACAACTTTTGTTTGGCTATTGAATAGAAATATAAGAGGTGCTATACAAATGCTACATTACATTATGCTTATTCGAAGATCAATACATTTCTGAAAATATTAAAATATACTACATCAAATACTGAGGTCTTGTAGGCCACTTTCTGAAAGCTGATGGGTCACAAGTTGCCCCACCGGTTGTATTTTGAGAACCTCTGTTCTAGATTATCGGAAATTCTTCAAATCACAAATCAGCCAACAGAATTATCAAACGACTAAAAGATCAATTTCTGTCGTTTGAAATAAGAGCCTCACCTCCATCACAAGATGAACCTCATTCGGTAAAACCTGAAAACGTCACCAACAACAATAATCAGCATTCAATTGAAAAAGATAAAAAAAGAAAGCCAAGAAAAGACAGCCTCAAGGAAAACTCTGTCACCATAACTATGTCAAAGGTCATTCAAAAATTAAGGTCATGTCACACTATCAAATGCTCAAACAGTTTCACAACAAGACTGTTAAAAGAGGCATTCGAATAAAGGAAACATCTGTCACTTGCCTGACAATAGAGAAGTGCCACAACATTTGGATGACAGTGACCAGGACTTGACAATTCCTGTCAACAGAAATCGACATGATTTCACACTTTAACATAATTATTATCACTAATAATAAACATAATTTATCATAAAGAACATTTAATAATATATTTTACATTATCTATTTATATGCACAACAAAGCAAATTGTTTGTCAATTTGGATGATAAAAAGGAACTTCATGTGATAACTTTCATCAAGACAAAGGATTTTTCTCGCATTTACCTGAAGAACCTTGATTTCTTTGCTGAGAAGACCTTGAGACTTTGATAGGTCTTTCTTTGGAATGCTTTTAACTGCAACAATCTGCTCTGGATGCTGGAACAGAAATATTTCTCATTGAAGCACGTTTTAAAATTGTCCTTCTATACAATTTTTCATGCTTTAACGAACGACAGTCTGTCCCCACAATGGCGCCATATAAATTCGTATGAGAGCCAAATGCAGCGATGGGACACCTCCTTGTGGCGTCCCTTGAAGACGAGGGCGAACGCCCCGTGACCGATCAAGTCCTTCTTAGAGTAGACAAAGTCACCGACGCTCACAGAGTCCATCTTCTTCTTCACCACCACCACCACCAGCAGCAGCAGCAGCAGCCGATGAAAAGGAGGAGGAGGGGAGGATGCACGACAATGGATGAGGAAAAGGAGGAGATGACTCAGGCGCTCATCGAATGCTCGGTGGACAAACAATCGACTGAGATCGACGACGAAAAGCCATTCCTCTAGTAAATTGGTGCTACATAAATCTCTTCTTTTAATCCATCAGCTGTTAATCATCATCGGCGACATAGAAATTAATATTCAATGGAAGTAGGCGATGGTAAAGACAACGGAAGTTACAAGACAGTTTGCCGCCATCTTAGTTAAGTAAATGTCGATGCGTATCTTGAAAATTACAGTAAACTTTCTAATACAGTGGTTCATAACTAGAGGTATCGTACCCCTTGGCAGTGGCGTAGCGAGAGGGCAGAGGGGCGAAGCGCCCCAGGCGGCACTTGCCCAGGGAGGACGATCCGGAAGACCGAAAATAATGTATATTTATGTAAAGACTTACTACAATTTGCTCTGTGCGCTCACTGCACTGTACTATTACTGTAGATATGTTTGTACTAAAATGCAGTTATTGGAAGGAAATGAACTCAATGAAGGCGCAGTGCAGCTTGAAATCATTTAAATATGTTTCTTCTGAAGAAGTTTCACTTTGAAATTCTGTAAAAAGGTATTGACCAGTGGCGTAGCCCTGGCAGTGGCGGCTCCACCGGGGGGGCCAGGGGGGACCCGTGCCCCTATTGAGAGCCTGGCCCCCAGTGGCCCCAGTTGGGACCCTATACTTAATGCTACATACATTAAACAACAAATGGTTGGCCCCCATGATTAGAAGTTGCCCCCCCAACGGCCCCCCCACTTGCCAAATCCTAGAGCCGCCACTGAGCCCTGGGGGAGGGTTTGGGGTTAAAACCCCCTTGGACAGCAGGAAAAAACTTTTTATGTATTTCCATGCAAATTTTATTTTTGAGGCGATTTTTGGGGTGAAAACCCCCTTGGCGGTTATTGACGAAATTTTTTTCCAAAACCCCTTCCGGAATTCCTGGATACGCCACTGGTATTGACTGTGTACGGTATAGTACTTACCTACGTCTAAGAAGCAGAATTTTCTGCAATGATTAACATCAAAAGTCAACAGACGAAACTCTTTGAAGAATATTTAGCAAATATAATGAGGGCTGCAGCAACTCAACGAGTCAACATCAATCACAATTTTTTTAGAATTGTGAATACAATACAAAAGCCAAATCATCTCACTAAAATGTGTTTAAATATTAATTGCTCTACAGTACACTTCTGTGTGTGAAGCCAAGTACACTAATACACTATTACCTCCTAAATTTTAATTAGGATTTTAAAATGCCAATAATTGTTATAGTCATTGCTTTTAAGTCTGTTTAAGATTTTCAGTGGCCCGTGGTGTCAAAAAGGCGGGACAGCACTGCTCTAAACCCAAACTTCATCAGATGGTCAACTAAATTAACCAAATGCATGAGCATCAACTGATGTACAGAGGATCAGGGATTTATCTACACCCCCCAGCGTAAACTCCCCTACAGCCTCTGCCAAGGGTGGTGTTGGTTATCACCCAAACAGACATGTGTTAAAAGTAGTATGAAGCTGCTGTGAAGGACAGTGCAGGTGTTATGCTGCAGCTGTTTTGTACTGCGTATTATATGTTCAAATCAGAAATTTCAGTTTGTAGATGATACAAAACCACTTAAATCACATTATTATTATTATTATTATTATTATTATTATTATTATTATTATTATTACAGGTTACTTGGCTGTAGTTAAAGCATTTACAATATTCAGAGGTAATTGTAGGTCAATCTAAGACATTAATTAAGGCACAATTTCTAGACTTTCGCTGAAGATTAGAGGTCAACTGTAGGCTGAAGCAGGACCCTTCATATTCATTGACTATTAATAAAAAGTTGCCAAATGAGTATCAAACTTCTACAACAATCAGTTTTATTACTAATATTTGAAAACCACAATATCTCATCTTAAATAAATCAGTGACAGTTAAAATCATAGACTACACCAACATTATATAGTTAATGAGAGCAAATCAAAATTACAAAACTGAAGCATATAAGGTCAAAGGCCTACATTAATTTGCGATGGGTTTTGGGGGCGGAGCCCGCCAAAGAAGAAGTCAATCGAAACACCCACAGCGTAGATTGAGCTGTGTTGTGAAAAGCGAAATTGCTTACACGGAAAACTTTGGCTTTGACGTCATGCAGCCACAGAGAGGTAGTCAACGTGGGCGTATCTACCCTGCCTACGGACGTCACTAGCAACTTATGAATAATATAGTTAAAACTAGATTGGATGAACTGACGTCAGAACTGTTGTATCGGACCGCTATCGTCGCTATCGTCATGTTTGCAGAAGACCGCCGATTTTAAGCTAGAAGCTTGTGTTCGTGATTGTTATTGTTTCGCCGTTGTTTTACTATTAAAACCGGGTTACGCTGGGCCCTAAGAGAAGGGTATTCAGCGCAGTCCAAAATCGCCAGCTTACGAGTCGTTCTGCACAGTACGCCACAGATGGTGGAGACGACCGGACCTCGCAGAATTCTTCTACGAGCAACAACTTTCAACAATCGCCGCTGAATGAAGATCCACAACTGAATGATCAACAAGAACGAACATCTGGTGCCAACGATCAACTGGATCTTCCGTTTCGCCGAAGAAGTCGATAATCCAACGAACTTCAACGATCACCAAACATCTACAACTTCGGGGCACGAAAGTCGAAACGACCCTTCTACACTTATGAGTGCTCCCGAAAACAATACTACCGGGTATTGCTACTTACGCAGTGGACGACTTCTCAATCCAGGCAATACACAACCGACCGAGCCTGAAACAACATCCGTCGAACCAAAACCGGCAGTCGAACCGTGTTTACCAGTCGACAGTCAAACATCGATTCCGGATCCAGACGCCTGCGGTTGTCCTGAGTCAACTCGCCGGAGGACGCTTCCACACTTCGATACAGAGACATCGTTTGACGAGCTCCAGCGCGATTCGCCTCTTTTCTTCTACAACGACAACATGACCGAAGGTTCTAATGCGCTACTCCCGAGTCCATTCTACGGAAAGCCCGAGGAAGATATCAACGAGTTTCTAAAAAACTTTGAACTGTGGGCGACGTTCAGACGTGCGGATCGAGACTCTAGACTTGCAGCTCTACCCTTGCTTCTCAAAGAAGGGGCGGCGGCTTGGTACCATACTCAGTCGTCGCGCATTCGAGAATCGATCGATGACTTAAAAAGGGCATTAATTGAGCGATATGGACCACAGGCCGCGCACGCCTGGAAATCCACAGCCGACCTGTGGCTCCTAAAGCAAGCGAAAGGACAATCAATCGACGATTACCTCACCGCCGTCTTAAAAGCAGGCCAGAAAATCGGTGTGGGGGAGGAAAACCTCTACTTTATCGCCCTCAACGGTCTTCGACCGAGTATTCGTCAACACGTAATCCAGCATGAACTGTCGTCTCTAGAAGACCTTCGTCAATGGGGACGAATTACAGAACTATCGCTTCGAGACAGTGCTCTCGACGATTCTCCTTTCGAAGCCACCGCGCGCGAACTAGCAGAGATGAAAGCCGAGATCCGTAAGTTACGGATCAATGTCGTCAATCCTTCGTCGCGCTCACCGTCACCGTCTGCGGATACTACAACACCGCAGCGTCGAGTTCAATTCCAAGAAGACTCGCGTCGTACACCGCCGCAGACAACATTTAATCAGCGCCGCTTCTTTACGAACCAGCGCCAGACACCGAATCAAGGAAATCAACCCGACTGGACTAACCAAGGAACACCGCCGCGTTGTGGAAACTGCGGGGGTAAGCATAATAGAAATTATTCCTGCCCTGCTCGTGAAAAAACATGCTTCTATTGTCATCGCCGAGGCCATCTACAGTCAGTATGTCGAGCAGCTCGATCTGCTCGGTCACAGCCAAACCTATAGGACATTTCACCCGTCCATTTCGCTGGAATGGACAGGGTCCAAGCTGCATTAATCACAGAATCTTTCAGCAAAAATACTGTACAAGTGCAGGTTGCACGATTTAAAATTTTAGCTTTGATCGACACGGGTGCCTATTATTCAATTGTGTCTGAACAGTTTTTCAAACGTTTGGCCTTGCCTTTGCGTCGTTTGGAAGCTAACGAGTTTCAAAAATTATGTTTAGCAGATGGGAAACCCGTTGACCTTCTGGGAAAAGTAGAAATTACAATAAAAATTAATGGTCTCTCTATTCCTTTTTGAATGTCGTGTTTTGCCAAACCTTGCCTACGATTTAATTCTAGGTCTTGATTTTTGGAGGCAACTAAAGCACAAATTGACTTTAAAGAACGAATTTTAACGTTGTACGACAATATGACCGCTGCAGCCTTTACCACGTTTAGAAAAGAGCCCAATATTTTATTCCCGAAACGCCCAACAGTTTTGCCTCCGCATTCTGAAATTTTGGTTCCTATGTCGGTACCAAGACACATAACACCGCAGTTATGTTTAATTGAACCTTTGAAATCGCAAAGCCGTCAACAATTTTTATTGGCGCGCAGTTTAGTTTATACATTCCCTTCAGCAACCATGTGCCGCGTGTTGAATCCAACGGGTCGTGTGATCTGGTTATCTCCAAGGCGACCATTGGCATCGATTGAGCCTGTATCGCAGAGTGATATTTTTGATGAACCATCGTCTTTTCCAGTTCATGGTACCACAGATATTCCCATGTCTCCAAACATGAATCATCCAAATACACCACATTCTTCTACCTTGGCCACTTCTTTTCCTGTAGAAATGAATAATTCCACAAACGATTTAGTTAACAATTCGGTCACTGCTGCATTGCAAAATCTTGGACTTAAATATCATTCAGATTTGTTGACAGATTCGGAGAATCAGAAATTAGAAGATTTATTGGGACGAAATATTGATATTTTTGCAAAATCGCTTGATGATTTACAAGGCACTAATCTTATTCAGCATACGATTCATACAACCACTGAAGTACCAATTAGGCAGAGATGCTATAGACATTCGGCTGAAGCTAAAAAAGAAATAGACATTCAAGTGGAGCAGATGCTAAAATCTGGGGTCATTGAACCGTCACAAGCTGTGTGGGGTTCACCAGTTGTTTTGGTTAAAAAGAAAAACGGCGAGATTCGTTTTTGCGTTGATTATCGAAAACTTAACAAAATAACGATTCCAATTAATTTTCCTTTGCCAAATTTGACTGACGTGTTCGATGCTTTAGCTGATAACCATCCAGCCATATTCAGTGTTTTAGATTTAAAATCTGGCTACCATCAAATTTTAATGGACCCAGCGTCCAAAGAAAAGACAACCTTTGTAACACACTCGGGTCAATATCAATTTTTACGATTACCATTTGGCTTATCAAATGCACCCGCATCCTTCATGAGTCTCATGGCACATATTTTTAAGGGCATGACCTTCCAATCAGTGTTGTGTTACTTAGACGATATTTTGGTCTTCAGTCAGAATTTCGAAATGCATTTACAGCATTTACAAGAGGTTTTTGATCGCCTTGCAGCGGCACGCTTAAAATTACATCCTAAAAAGTGCACATTTGGACTACCAAAGATATTGTACCTAGGTCACTACATGTCGGCTAGAGGAATTGAAGTCGACCAATCTAAGGTTAAACTGGTTGAACAATACCCTCATCCAAAAACACAGAAAGACGTTCGATCTTTCTTGGGTCTTGCTGGATATTATCGTCGTTTTATCCAGGGCTTCAGCAGCATTGCAAATCCACTCCATCAAATGCTGCGAAAGGACGTTGAATTTCTTTGGGATGACCAATGCGAAAAAGCTTTTAACAAACTGAAGCATGCTTTGTGCAATGCTCCGGTTTTGGTCTATCCAGACCTTTCGAAGCCGTTCATAATTAATTGTGATGCTTCTACCATTGGCATAGGATACATCTTAGCGCAGCAGGATTCTTCTGGTAGAGAGCACCCCATTTGTTATGGTGGACGTTCACTGTCACCGGCCGAGCGAAATTATTCAATCACACATTTGGAATGTCTTTCTCTTGTTGAAGCAATTAGAGAGTTTAATTGTTATCTGGCTAACTGTTATTTTACCGTTTATACCGATCATATCAGTTTGAAATTTTTACAGTCGCTTAAAACATCAACTACAGGACGTTTACTGCGTTGGTCTTTATTATTACAAGGTTATCATTTTGACATCCAATACAAAAGTGGTCGTAAGAATACCAACGCCGATGCTCTTTCGCGTCTTGAGTTTCCTTCATCTTCAGCAATTGACACGGCGGCTGATGATTCAATATTAGCTACTGTCGCAACAGCGAATTCAGACTTAGAACTTATTCCCGGTATGAATGTCATATTTGAGGATGAACTTAAATCTCCAGATTCCGACTCACACGTTATTTGTGACATTGCATCACAGCAAAGGCTTTGTCCCGATGCCTCACCAATTATTGACTACCTTGAAAATGGAACTTTACCTGAGAATGATGTTGATGCGCGTAAATTAACATTTGAGGCAAATGAATACGTCTTACGTGATGATATACTTTATCATTATTTTCAACCACGTTCGCGCAATTGTTCTAGATCTACTCTTTGTCAGCTGGTAATTCCTAGAAACCTTCGAGAAAAGCTATTGCAAGGATTTCACGAAGAATCTTCTCACCCGGGATTCCATCGTTGTTACCTGAGCCTTCGTCAAAAGTATTTTTGGAAACATATGCATGTGGACGTTCAAAATCACATTGCATCATGTGAAAGCTGTCAGCGCTGTAAATATCCCACTAATGCCAAGAAAACTCCTTTGCAATCATTACCTATCCGCGAAGTTTTTGGTCGCTGGCATGTGGATATTTTGGTGTTACCACAAAGCCAAGAAGGTTTTCGTTATTTACTGCTATTTGTTGAAAGTTTGACACGATTCCCCGAAGCATTCCCCATGAGAGATCAGCGAGCTAGCACGATTGCGGACATTCTTTACTCTCAAATCATCACTCGCTATGGGTCCCCGAAATCACTTCTTAGTGATCGTGGAAGTAATTTTCTTAGCAGTATTGTTGCACAACTGTCTCGTAAGTATGGCATTCATCGATTGCATACCTCTGGTTTTAGACCGCAAACCAATGGGGCTTGTGAAAGAGTCAATCGTCATTTGTGGCAATCTCTTAGAATTCTATGTAAAGATCAGCATGATTGGCCGCAATATATACCAACTATCTTATTTTCCATACGTGCTGTTACAAGTGCTCGTTTGAATTATTCCCCATTCTATCTAATGCATGGAACTCAAATGCGACTCGGCATTGATGTTTCTTTGCCAAATATGGAAGACGAGTCACTTACTCCCGAAGAGCATGCCTTAAATATAACAAAGCGTCTGGCTGCCGCACATCAAGAGGCTACAGACAGAACTAAAATCATGCAAGATTCAAATAAAAGAGCGCATGATAAGAACGTGTCAGAACCAACGTTTCAACCTGGCGACCTAGTTTGGTTAATGACTCCTCAAGTGAAGAAAGGACTATCAAAGAAGTTATCACTTAGGTATTCAGGTCCATATTACATTACAGCAAAGGTAGGTAATCACACTTTTATGTTGCGTCATAATCAAACCAACCGTGTACTTGCACACCCGTTAACTCTGAACGATTAAAAAAATTCGTTGACCGTCGAGATTACGCTTCCTCACCTGCTGCTGATCCACCGAATACTTCACTGGATGAAATGCCTAATAATTGTCCAGGTGACCCACCTGATTCGAATTCGCAGAAAAATTTGGACCCGCCAAACCCTGACACGCCTAATGAGGAGTGGCATTCAGTAAATCGTCTGTTAGCCCAGAAGAAAATCGGAAAAGAAACTTTTATAAAGTTGAATGGGCAAATCAGAAATTTAAACCTCAGTGGATTAACGAACGTGATGTTACGGATGCGCTAAAGAGAGAATTTTATGTGACCAGAACTAAAACAGGTCACAGGCGAAAACGACGTAAATAAATACATATTATGCATAGAAAGCATTAATGTGACCGACCACTGATAGAGCCACGATCACAAATGTGTTATTCTGCCTGCAGGCATTGCTTTTCTCAAATATCTCCTAGGGGCCATTAGGACGATCCGTATTGACGTCTGACGGGAGAATTTTCTTTTATCGATAATTATCTGTGAGACTGTCCTCTAAGTAGAAGTTAGAGGAGAAAACAGCCAGCTAGTGATATGGAGGCTCTGAAAAATCCACATCGAATTTGTGTGTTCTTTTTGTAGGCTTTTGGATTCAACTTTTGCTAGTATGCTTCAGTTGCTCAGTCACCGCCAGCACTCATCATGAAGATAGCGTGTTTAGACATGGTTATGGCGTCTATTTTAAGTCTAGAAGTCGTTTTGAAGTTGTTACAGATACATATTATCATGTATTTGACTTTAAGTTGCCAACATTCGATATAGATGAGGAAAGTCCCTCACTTGCATGCATGAGTCATGAAAATCGATCAAATACACACTCATGTCAGAGTGCAACACCGTATTATGACGCTTTACGTAAATTACGAAAGGCTGCTCATTCTCAAATTAAGCAGTCTATACGACAAATCCACTCTATTTTGCGAACCCCACGATCTGATGCTTCGTCACAGAAGTTCAAAAGAGGTTGGTTCGATGTAATTGGTACTGTCGGATACCATTTATTTGGGTTAGCGCGAAAATCAGACATAGAAGTTTTGGAGGAACGCATTAAAATTCTTAGTCAGAGAGACGCTCGAATTCTGAAAGATTTTGAACAACAACTCACAGGTCTTGCTAGTGCATCAAGTATTTTGAATAAGCGCGTGGATTTCATTAATGAACAGCTCGCATCAGGAAAAGTGGATGGCAGACTTATCTCAACAATTGAGGACCACTTGGGCTAATAGTTTGCACTTTTCCACATTTTTAGCCGGAAGTCTACTTAATTTTACAAGAATTTTGATCACATTACGCATCTTAGATTGGCTGCTGAGGAACTACTTGCTGGTAGACTTCATCCAGCTTTACTTCACCGTTCTCACATTCAGCATGCTTTAGATCGCATTGTTGTTGACCTACGTTCTAGACATGAACCCGCTCGCATACTTCTGCGTGACGTGTCTTTCTTCTACAAACGTCCATATTTTGTCGCTGCAAAATCACATACATTGTTTTACGTTACTATATCTATTCCTATTTCAACATTGCTAGTATCTTTTAAGTTTTATGAAGTCATCACATATCCCAAAAGTATTGCAGATACTCATCAATCTTCTACGCAGTTAGTGAATGTACCTAAATTTTTTGCGATTTCTACAGATCATCGCTTATTTGCCATATGGGATACAGCTCCGAATTTAGAGCTGGGAGATTATTCCTATTTGATGGACATTTCAAATATCAACTTGAATTCTGAATTAAACACCTGCATTGTAGCATTGTTTAAGGATGATGCAATTGCTGTCTCAGACTTATGCTCATTTAAATTGCTGTCTGATCGACCAAGTATATTGATTCCTTTTCCTCCTGATTCGGTTATTATCGAAAATATTTTCAATTTGTCTCTCATTTGTCGAGAATCAGAGTTACAACTTTTTAAAAGGTTGCCTTTCTTGCGTTGCTAAGATTCCATCTGGTTGTGCTATAAATTCTCCATATGGATACATTCCTTCTCAAACACCACAGAACCAGAATTCTTCTTCCGCAACGTCACAAGTTTCTCTTGCGTATGGCGCAAATAAGATCATTCTTCAGTATCTGTTTCATCCAGATCAATGGAAGGCCTTCGGTTCTGATCAGTTATTGAATCAGTCAATTTTTCTTCATTTGCCACCATTTCAAATTTCAAAATCTGATAGCGCAAGTTTTGCCGCACTGGACGAAGAATTTCAAACAACTATGCAGGCGATACAGCAAGGCGCCGTGCTTTTGAAAATGATTACAGTGCGTTAGTCAGTGAATCTCATCAACCTTTTGTGGATAATTCTTTTAAATATATGATGATTTCTGGACTTTCTGTTTCATTCTCTGGGTTAATGATTTTGGTTATCGTCATTATCTATCTATGTGTTAGAATAAATAAACTAACCGTTTTGATTATGACACTATCGGCTCGTACACACTCGGTTGAATCATATCCACAGTATATATTCCCACTAACATCCACTCTTCCTCCATTCGATTGTACTTATCCAAGTACTCTTCATTTCTACCTACTTATTGTCATATTGGTTCTTATCATTTTATTTTTGATCAGCTATTTAATTCTACGATGTTTTCGCACACGGAAAGCAGTGATTAATGGTTCAAATAATTATCTGGTACTGCGTTTTGCTAATTCTGAGCAATATGTTGACATCCGTTGGTTTAACTTGCCGTATCCATTGTCCGAATGTCAATTAAGCGCCAAAACTAACATTACCAATGTCCAATTACAGCGTTCTTATTGCGTTATGCTACTTACTTTTGAATGGAACCTTGATCTTTTCCATATTCCGAGTAATTTGCATATTCTTCCATCAGCTCAGATCCACATTGATTGGTTTGATGTGATTAAATTGCGAGAAATTGTGGGAGTGAATAAGACATTTTCAGTTACCATGTGGTTATATGAAATGGGGAGGAGCCAGTTCCTTCAAATTCAACCACACATGTCTTCAGACGATGATGAGCAAGAATCCAGTAAAAGTTCTATTACAGCTGTCCGACAGTCCCTGAAAGACTTTAAAAATTGATGGTGATCATCACCTTTCGAATTATTTAGTATCTGTTGTTGTAGAATGATGGACAATGATATTAGTCGATGTGTTTCTTCTTACATAGTTTACTTGATGTTAATTGTGCATGCCTATATTTACTCTTGTACTTCTTGTATTAGAGGTGATTTTGGTATTACTATTAAAGAGGTCCGTCTATGCCTCTTGCCTAAGGCTTGTTTTGCGCAATCGCCAATTTTTTTTTAACGACTACGATCTATGATTGTGATTAATCTTCCATTTTTTATGTTCATGCGGTAGATCTGGAATAGTCCCAGTTGTTAGTTTTAAGGGGGGCTCAATTACGAAATGTGAGTGTCCCTTCCTCTCTCTCGCTACGCCCTGCATAAAGCATTGATTCACATGATATTGTTTTTAATTTGAAAAAATTCTTTTTTCAATGGGCATTAACCCTTGGACAACAACCCTTTTGGTTGTCTGAGACCATCTGTGCTTATTAGGATTCCTTGTGCGTATATCTCCTGCAGTGTATACATTGTGTAGTCAGGATTCTGTGCGATAATCCTTCCACGAGACCATTGAATAATTCGTTATTTGTGAAATTCCATACAGTCTTAGCCAAGGATATGTCATCATTCTGTAGAAATCAATCAAATACATTGATTATTATAAACTATTCGCACATATTTATTATTATAGAGTATTTTGTGTGCGAACGGACAATGTGCATTAAATACGACGAGTGAAAGTCGCATATGTTTTATTAGTCTCGTGTTGTTTTACATTTCGCCTTCTCGAATGACTTAAAATTTTACGACTCAATGGGTACTTATAGTTTTTCAACTTGGTGTAAGATTTTATCGATATCGTTGATGTTTAGCTAGTTTGAGACTTATAAAAAGTCATTGTCGATTCACTTTTTATGTGTTTTTCGCTGTTGTATCCCTTAGGATAAAAACTTTTGTGTTTTACATAGGTCCTATGGTGTAATAGACCTCAAATTGATCAAGTAATTTAACAACTTGGTTGTTAATAATTTTTTTGTCAAAACGGATGACATCGATGATATTTTTGTAAAAAAAAAAAATACGACAATGATGATTTTTTTTATACTACTATACAGTGTTCTTGATTTCGGATCATCGTGGCGAAACCCTACAAGACAAAATAAACAGAGTTTACACGCATGATGCACCTATTCTATGTTATCGATATTTCATTATCTTCAGGATGTCTAAATTTTGCTTTGCATCCATAAAGTGTTCATCGATAAATTTTGAGTCTATGCCTAGTTTTAATTTATATACTTGAAACTTTTTTTCGGTACCTACCTTGGGAGACAAAAAGCTCCTGCTGTGGCGCCATTTGCCCCCAGGACCGTGATCACCCAACAATCGGGGCGCATTATGATCGTACACGTTCCAGAAAACATGGCAAACGGCCAGATTCCGGTATCGATCCCGGCTGACGCCGCGGGTGGAGGTCCCGTTGCCCCATGCCCCGCTGTTGATTGTTCACCACCCTGCAAAAACAAATTCATGTTCTCATTTATAGTTACTGTATTTTATATCGTTTTATTTTCAATGGAACAGTTCGCTTCTACGCACAGTGGCGCAGCTAGGAATTTATTTTGGTTGTGCCATTTCACTCTTGCGCCCATGTCTACGCACGATTATTCTTGTAAGCCTATTTGTACGCTGTCGCTTCAGTTTTTAACTGTAGCCGGTTTTCTGTTATCCGACTGTTTTATTGATACAGCAGACGTTGTCAGTTAGGTTCGCCTCTGTGTCTTGTGTCTTTGATGCTATACATTGGATTTCTCTTCAGAGCGTTGCGCTTAATCGGTTTGTCCGTGGCGTCATTTATTATTTATACGCCGCGATTAGACATTGCCGGTTCACATTCAATCAGCTTTCAATATTTTGGAAAATCTGTTATTCTTAGGCTTTTGCATATCTTGTCAGCTTTAAAGCCCAGGCATAGGCCAAATATTCTATAACTTTCGAATTTACTTAGCATCCAATTTCTCATATAAACAAATCCGTCTCACGATATTGTTACAATGTATCATGTTAGTGCTTACCTGTTTTGCGTTGTTGGTTCCGCTGCTATCCATGTCCTCGTACGGTAGTTCTCGGCTTGAGATTTTCGATCGACTGATTACTCGTGTGTCTACTTGCAAATTTTATTCCGTGGGCCACGTCAATCTTTAAGCGATGGGAGATGAAGCATATAAGGTCAAAGGCCTACATTAATTTGCGATGGGTTTTGGGGGCGGAGCCCGCCAAAGAAGAAGTCAATCGAAACACCCACAGCGTAGATTGAGCTGTGTTGTGAAAAGCGAAATTGCTTACACGGAAAACTTTGGCTTTGACGTCATGCAGCCACAGAGAGGTAGTCAACGTGGGCGTATCTACCCTGCCTACGGACGTCACTAGCAACTTATGAATAATATAGTTAAAACTAGATTGGATGAACTGACGTCAGAACTGTTGTATCGGACCGCTATCGTCGCTATCGTCATGTTTGCAGAAGACCGCCGATTTTAAGCTAGAAGCTTGTGTTCGTGATTGTTATTGTTTCGCCGTTGTTTTACTATTAAAACCGGGTTACGCTGGGCCCTAAGAGAAGGGTATTCAGCGCAGTCCAAAATCGCCAGCTTACGAGTCGTTCTGCACAGTACGCCACAAAACAAACATAAGTCACTTACAAATCTTGAAATTTAATCACTCAATTTATATTTCTAATTCATCTACTAAACAAATTCACTGTTATAAAATCCAGAGTGACAGCAGTGAATCGTAATAATGTAATTGCAGACATAATCAAAGCACATTAATATCAAATGATGAAAACATCAACTTATCTGTCATGCATCTTATATAAATTAACATCTCTCTCTACTTAAAATAAGCGTTGACAAGGCTAAGCAGCAGCAGCAGCAGCAGCACCAGCAGCAGCAGCAGCAGCAGAGGTCATGAAGCACTCAGCTAAACTCTGCTGAGAAACTCAAAAGGCTGCAAGGTCTGACTGTTCTTCCTAGAAACAGAATGACCTTCGTCTCTTCCTCTCGGATGTAGAAGAGGAACGGGCGTTCTACAACCATGTCGATGGTTTTGTCCGTCGTAGACACGGAGCGTAGATCGTTGCCGACCGCAGTGGCAGCAGCCGCCTCGGTCCCTTCCTCGTTTACCTCAACAAAGGCCTTATGAACCACTTTGGAGACGTAGAGTTCTCTAGATCCGTCGAGTCCTGAGAGGTCAGCATCGTCCGCTGAGAAGAGGCTCTTCATTCCCATTCTGTGAAGGACATCTTTCAGTTCCAGCGTCTCCTCAATCCTGAATCTCGGAAGACAAAGATTAACGTCCGGCTGTTTCCGAAACAGCCCGTCGATGCCTTCGAGGTCGTCGGCGCTTAGCTTTTCCTCGAGTGCGTCGAGCGAGGACGCCCTGTCCGGCAAGAGGACAAACATGCTCAGCTTGTTGTAGAGATACGGGAGTTTTATGATCTGGCACTGAAGAGCGGGCGATTGGTGGTAACAGGCGCGCTTCATCTTCTGAACCATCATCCACACTTCAACCGTTTCCTGCGGAGAAACAAAGAACTCGGTTATCACGGTTTTGTGATTATTGAACGGTGACTGCCAGGCACTCTTGAAGTAGACGGCGTTGACGAGGATCAAGCGTGTTGTAGCTTCTATGAAATCTGGAGAAATTACGTCTTTGATTTTCTCATTGGTATTTTCAGAAACCCAGTTGTTGATCAAGATGGCCGCATTATCTCGATCTGTGCTGTGTAAATTTAATAAAAATTCAATCATTTAATCCAGCCAATTAGATCAACTTAGATTGGTGTAATTGGAAGCCACAAGTAACATTATGCATACAATTTAGTAGATAAATCTGCACTTTCTTACCAAAGCATTTTCAAATTCCTTTTTATGACATTCATTAAATGGATACAAATTCACATTTATAAACAAAAGTGCTGTCAAATCTGCAAATTCTTCATTCGAAATCCATTGAAATGCACAAGAATTTACAAATCAATGAATATTTTTAATTCCAACTGAGGTCAATTCGGAAACTTCGACATATTTCTAAGATGAAATTTAATTTATTCAAAACATCTTAAATACTCACACAAAGTTAACAGGAGTCAATCCTGAGTCATAGAATTTCTTGCATGCTTCCTGAAATTCTTCAAGGAAGCGATAGGATTGGTCTCCATACAGGCGATTTGCCACAAACAGATGAATTAAAGGATCAGTGGCGCCCTCTGTCTGTTCTTTTGGGCGTTTAGAACTGCACTTCTTCAGGTGACAGAAGAGATTGCTAAATGCTTGACGCAACTTTGTCTGTTCTTTTGGGTTTTCAGAACTGTGTTCCTTCAGGTGACAGAAGAGATCGCTGAAAGCCTGGTGCAGCTTCGAATCTTCTAAACCGCTGACGAAAAGAGTGGCCTTCATTTCGTCCAGCGTCTGACCTCTTGCTCCAAGAGATGTCATATTCAACAACGCTGAAATGCTGAAGGGGAGAAGAAGATGTTCCCGTCGCTACTCTTACTTTGTCTCTTGTACAACTCCAGAGCAAATCTGTAAATTCCAGAGTGCAGCTGCCTGCTGCTGCTGCTGCCATCTTCAGTCGACATATTTACTTTCTTGAATGTCTGATGACAGAGAAAAATTACCTACAAAAACGATTCACTGAATCAGCAATCAGACTCCTGGTGAGTCATCAGCCGGACCGTTTCAATTTTGAAAGTGTGAATATTAAATTCATTAAACATTAATCCTGAGATAAAGCTTCGTTTAGTTGAGCGATGGATGACACTGCCTGTCTGAGACGCAGTCCACTGAATCCATGGCCAGAGGGAGTTCAATACAGCGAGCACTGCAACAGCATTATAATAATATAACAATGTGATTTGAAGTGGTCTATGAGGCCTGCATTGCATGTATACGCCTGCATTGCATCCAATAGCCATAAACTCTTATGCATACGATACACATTAATACTTAACAGTCTCTGATTATATCTTCAATAGAAAAACTAAGGAATCGCATAAAGATCATTCAAGTCGAAATTCACTCTGCGTCTGCGATCTAAAAATAACAGGAAGGAGCGATGACGAATCAAATGTTTACCTCACCAGCATAGACTTTAATACACCAGATAGAGTCTAGGGAATCAGAAAGTGAAGCCATATTTCCGCCATTTTACATTGAGTATGTTTCAATTAAATAAATAATAAATAATTGTGCACTTCTATAGCACCATTTCTAGTGCACAAGGTATCAATCGATGGTACTTCAAATCCATCCGCAAAAGATCAGGTCAGTCCAGAGATCAGTCAGAGGGAGAGAGCAAGACCGACTATGGAGGAAAAGCTAATTGAAAGAGATGTGCTTTAAGCCTGGATCTCAAACTACTCCATGAGTCATACGCTGTAGATATTTAGACAGTGGTTACCGTGACAACAGGGTACCAAAATGGTGGATATTTGGCTACAACTTTCGGCTGTCTTCGCCATAAATAGACGGTATCTAGTATACAATTGAAATACATGCTCACCAGAGCATTTACATGTCATAGAATTTAATTAGCGCTAGTATGAGTCTATGGTGTCTAAAGTTTAGCCAATGTCCGCCATTTTGTTAAGTGCGATCACATTACCGTTCACTTCCTAATGCAGATGGCGAAAACTTGTTTCACATCAACTAACGGCTCTTTTAGTTAATATTAAATTCTATGATAGACCCATTGTTACCGCTCAAGATTTTACGAAAATCCGGAAGACGACTGCCTGAAGTTCTTGATTATAGTAGTAGATCGATGGCCTTTCCACTTGACGATTCGCAAAACCAGCCTTTAGATTTTGCGATATTCTAGAGTCAAGACTATTCTATTCTATTCTATTTGATAATTTATGTACCGCTATAGCCTGGCGAAGGCCAAAGGCAAGAGCGTTTTACAAAAGACACTCATACGACATACGAAATAAATGCGTTTTAAGGTTGGATAAGAACGACCCGAAGTTGGTTGCCATGGTCACTGAATCTGGAAGTGCGTTCCAAAGGAGAGGCTTGCCCCGAGTCACGGATCTTTCTCCAAGCAAATGGTGCCATTGGTTGGCCCCCATGATTAGAAGTTGCCACCCCAACGGCCCTGACTTGCCAAATCCTGGAGCCGCCACTGTTTGGACGCGGTGGGCACTTGAACATAGTGGCGGCTCCACAGAGGGGCCGGGGGCCCGTTCCTCTCCTATTGAGTGCCTGACCCTTCAGTGGCCCCCTGTTGGGACCCTATACTTAATACTACATACCTAACAATAAATGGTTGCCCCTATAATTAGAAGTTGCCACCCCAACTCCCCCGCCCCCACTTGCCAAATTCTGGAGCCGCCGCTTTTTGAACGCGGTGAGCATTTGAACGCGGAGGGCATTTGGACGCGGTGAGCATCTGGACGCGGAGGGCATTTGGACGCGGAGGGCATTTGGGCGCGGAGGGCATTTGGACGCGGAGGGCATTTGGACGCGGAGGGCATTTGGACGTGGAGGGCATTTGGACGCGGAGGGCATTTGAACGCGGAGGGCATTTGAACGCATAGGGCATTTGGACGCGAATTTTTGGTTGGGGGTAGGCAAAAGGGGGCTGGCGTGTCAGATTCCTTTCCCACTTTCCCACTTTCCCACCCCCTCTATAAATAACTTTTTCACCGGATTTGCGCAAATCTGGTATGTGGTCTGGTTCAGGTTTGGGGGCAGTTGCCCCTATTCCACAGTCCGGGGGCCAATGTTCCCCAAATACGTTCCCGGGCATTCCAGGGTTCCGTGACACGGACAGGGCCAATCAGAGGGGTGAGGGTAGCGGAGGCCATTTGGACCGGGCTTCCAATTCTTGGGGTCTCTGTTTTCTTAAGGTTAATGTCTAACTGCTATAGATCTGCTAAGTATCCCATATATAATATATCCACGCTATACAATATTGAAGTTTCGTGTAATTTGTAAATTGTAATAGTGATTTTTTAATGAATCATAAAGTTACTATATATATATTCTATTCAGCTGAGTGTTAATAGGCCTCTAATATGCTATTTATATTTGCAGTCAGGCATACTAAGTACTGTATTCTATATAAGTAGAAACAACAGCAGCATCTGAGTTGGTCTTTGGTCTCTTTGTTAAAATAGGCCAGGGGCGGTTCCACGTTGGGGATGACTGGGGATGCATCCCCCCACCGACCCACAAAAAATGCGTGTGATCAACGTGTGTCAGTGACATCGACAGATTCGCTTCCAACAAAAGAAAACTCGAAAATTTGCACTATGACTTTGTACAACCAGACTAAAATGGCTTCTATACATTGTCAATTCTCAACATTATATTTTATAAATCCAATCTACAGATTTCTTCTAAACCGTTTACATATTATAATTCCTTTGACAATTGGCGTGTTCTTCCTAGAAATTCATTGCATTCCTCCTCCTCCAAGAGTTCTTCGAACCGCCACAGAAAATAACTTAGCAGAATATTTGACTGTATCTTTGCAGCAGACCAGTTAAATGTGAAAATATTTGTCAGCTTTTTCTCATTATACATCATGTGTGTATATATATATATATATATATATATATATATATATATATATATATATATATATATATATATATATATATATACGTGCACATTATGTTCAGTGTGTGCTTTTGAACATTTGTATCATGTTACTACATTTGCAGCGAAGCATTTATCGGCCGCTGAGAGTAACGTTGCGGAATAATAATGTTACAAATGAAAGTGTTTTGCTGTTTGTCTATTTGCTTGTTTGCGAATTCATGGGCGGGGCCATGCAACAGGTGAAGCCTAACCAACCTGCGCACCTGAAGTAGGAGGATGGGCGTAGGTAGACCACTGATCTTCAGGTATCGTCAGATGGATTGATGCCTAGAATCTCTCTCTCTCTCTCTCTCTCTCTCTCTCTCTCTCTCTCTCTCTCTCTCTCTCTCTCTCTCTCTCTTGAAGAGAGTAGACCGAATGGGAGGAGAGTCGAATGACTGATCGGTCAGCCTCTGCAGGCGATTGGTTCTCTCTCACCATCTGACCCTCCCTCTCCTAAAGGAACGTCTACTCACTGTAGTCAAAATGCGATGATCCGCCTTCCCGGAGCCCAATATTGAACGCAGACGCTCATCGTCTTTGATACGGAAGCGTCTATAAATAAACGAATTAAATAAAACTCCCGGAGTCCCTTCCTCCTTCCATCCTTCCAGTGGCGTAACCAGACTCAAAATGTAACCCGGACAGCTTACCAAGGGGCTGTCCGTAAATTACGTAAACAATTTTTTGGCGAATTTTGACCCCCTTATCAACACCTGTCGCACTTTTCAAACCCTCCCCATTTTTACATAATTTATGGACAGCCCACCTCTACCAAAAATTATTTTAAAAAATTAACTGGGGAAACTTAACAATAGACAACAATCAGTCACCAACTCATAAATCTTCAGCATCTGCAACGCCCGTACGTCGTACGCCCCAATTATCACCTTAGATAGACTTTCAGAGTCCAATTGAGTAGAGGAAGATGCAGAGGGAATAAATCGTCCATAGGGAGAGGCGATTACCACCGTAACTGAAATTCAATATGTCACGTAGATACATAGACCACCCAAACACAATGACTGTATAATTACTGCACTTCTAGCTGATGCCTGTGAAACACGTTTCGAAGAGACCGTAGCTAGTGACTGTATTAAAATAGTATTGCAACGACGTGCAATGGCAGTGCAAAATTAAGCAAAACCAAAAATTAAAGGCATAATTTTTAATTTTTTCAACCCGGGCAGAAAAGCAAAGTAACCCGGGCATTGCCCGTAATTGTCCGGGCGTGGTTACGCCACTGCATCCTTCCCTCACTACTTCCCTCCCTCCCTCCTTCCTTTCCTGCGTCCTTCCCTCCCTCACCTCTCGGCCTGTCATTCGCCCCCCCCCCATTCCTTCGTTTGACTTTAGAGTAGAGTAGAAAAGAGATAGAAAGAGGCAGAGAGACAGAGAGAGAGAGAGAGAGAGAGAGAGAGAGAGAGAGAGAGAGAGAGAGAGAGAGAGAGAGAAGAGCAATGAGATAATTAAATGTGTTCATAATGGCGTATAATTGCCGATTGAACTAAGCGACCTAAAATAGCAGTTTCTGAGCGCTGAAATTTCTCGATGAATTTATTGCTTTTGATGAAGAAAGCGCACAAAGGGCGACGCCGGCCGGCCGGAGCAGCCGCCGCCGTCGACGGCCTCCGCCTCTCTTCGGCCTCTCTGTTCAGGGGAGACTCTATGGACTTACACTGGAGGTCACCAAAAAGACCTTTTGTCTTCGGCGTGCCTTCTCTGCTCTTGAAATTCATCTGAGCGTAGATTTTACGTTTCAGTCGGTAGAATGGCCTATTCGCCGCCGCCGCCGCCGCCGCCGCCGCCGCCATCAGAGATGTCCTGGTCGTAAGGGAGGAGGCCACAATAACTACTAAGCAATGGTATACGCCGTGTTTCAATAAAAACAGACCCCGTATTTATCCACGCTTCGCTTACTTCGTATGCGGCGTTTTGTTAATTGTGTTGTTAAGACTCCGCGTGCAATTGTTTCTCGTTGAAGCGGGTTTTTGTCCTGGGCTTTATTGTTTCTCTCATCCTCCCATTCGAACGCCTTCCAATTAGTTCGGCTGTAAATTCTCCCTCGTGCTTTCGACGCCATCTAATTGCTTCTGATGAGCATTTTTGCTAAACGCAGTCTCTATTAAAGTTCCCGTGGAGAATATCAATAACCTCCAAATGCCCGCTCTCTCTCTCTCTCTCTCTCTCTCTCTCTCTCTCTCTCTCTCTCTCTCTCTCTCTCTCTCTCTTTCTATTGACTGAGATCGTTGATATTATTCCAAGCAAAATGAAAAAGTTTCGCTGGATGTCCTGACACACCACCGTCACTCTCTGAAGTATCCAAGATGGAAGCGTCGCCATGACAACACAACATAGTTACCATGGAAACGGCGTGAACATGTTCTTTCTCTTTTAAGGGACTTTAGTTGGTAGAACTTTACTCAGGTGAACGTTATTAGATTGTGGCTTACGAACAACATCCAGTGACATCGAGGACAGGTACTTACTGGACTGGGTGCAAATCGACAATAAAAGCGTAAAGTCTTTGTATCGGACGCCTTAAGCTGTAAGAAACGAACAATTCACACGGAGCTGAGTAAGCAACAGGCAGGATGTCGGCTTCTTCAAAGTCCCGTGAACATTAAATACGAACTTATGAAGTTATGACCATCTCCTGCATTAATTACGTTGTTTACAATCGGTCCTTCGATGCCTTTTATAGACCCGTAGGTCGTTTAGGCTTCTCTAAGACTTAACATGTGGCCTGCAACGCTGTAATAATTCTATCATAAATAGTCGAAACTTCCGCCAAAGTAAAGGAAGATGTTAAAATTATGTCGCGGAGATAACTCTGGAAAATATTTTTACAGCTATTTTTTTATGATTGATGATTTATAAGATAAACTAGGCTTAGATTAATATTCGATTACTTTAATAAGTATGTCAAACCACAGAATAGCGCAACGATGACGTAATGGCAAATTGTAATTTATGGTGCGCCACTTGCGGCTGTTCATCATCATCCCGTATTATGGGGAATAACTTAGTCGTCTGCCTTATTTCACCAGGTGCGACTGACCCATTCACTTTCGGTGCTCTGGGGTCGACTGCACGGAATGCCCCGCGATATTGATGACGACATCGTTGTGGTTGTCGTCGCCGATGAGTGAAGTGATTGACACGGACGACGACGCACTTGACAACAGATGACAGAATGTCTCTTCATATTATTATTATTATGTCGCCGAGTACATCTGTGAAAACCACCGGCAAAGAAAGACGTGATTTACGATCTCCTCTTCACCGTTCAGTCTTATTCACAGAATGCGTAGAATAAATTATAATAATTGCTATCGTCAGACGCCCCGTGAAGATTCTACGGCCCGCCCATGGAGTAGCTATAGCCGCGTTCTTAAGTAGACTGTAGGCCTATATAAGCGCTCTGTTTATTCGGGCCGCACAGTAGGCGCGGTGTCCTTTCAAATGGATTTCCGTGAAAAAGTGTCCGCCCACTGTTATTAAGTATCTGCAGAACTATTGTTGTTGGTTTTTCTCACTCGTTTTCCTGTTTTTGTTGTTGTTCTGTGTTTTTGTGAGAGGCGTTTTTTCTGTCTGTCGATCGCTGGCATTGTTGTTGTTGTTGTTGTTGTCGTCTCTTATCTCGTCCTTATCTTCGTCGAAATGGCGATAAGAAACTCGTCTAATCAACAATTCGATTGTGAGAAAGATTCATCACCGGAAGAACATCACTGCAGTTAAATACGCAGAGACTATCATCTGCCAGCCATGGTCTCCATAGATATCATCTGCCAGCCATGGTCTCCATAGATACCATCTGCCAACCATGGTCTCCATAGATACCATCTGCCAACCATGGTCTCCATAGATACCATCTGCCAGCCATGGTCTCAATAGATACCATCTGCCAGCCATGGTCTCCATAGTTACCATCTGCCAGCCATGGTCTCCATAGATACCATCTGCCAACCATGGTCTCCATAGATACCATCTGCCAGCCATGGTCTCCATAGATACCATCTGCCAGCCATGGTCTCCATAGATACCATCTGCCAGCCATGGTCTCCATAGATACCATCTGCCAGCCATGGTCTCCATAGATACCATCTGCCAGCCATTCACGTCACAAGTGCTTCAAGTATAAATGAGTCTGGTCCGTGAATTTTATAGCTCATAAAAGTCATAAATTGTTTTAGCACAGGGTAATCATACTCAGATCTCCAATAACTGCTTCGTCCAGCGTTTCAACCTTCATTTCCGTCTTATAATAACAGCAGTGAACCCAATTTGACCCGACCTATTTAGCCCTCGCCTCGCCTTTGACCCGACCTCCATCAGCTTCGTCGAGTAAATGGATCAAAGTGGATCTCGTAGCGAATAAGTTCAAAGACTTATGTTTAGCAATTAAAATAGAAAGCTTTTGTGAAAGAAGGGAATTTATAAGAGATTTTCACTGCTTTCATTTTCAAGAATTCTAAGCCAGAGCAGAAATCATGGAGGCAATTTGTTCAGCGCTATATTATTACTCTAGCGAGTAAGGCTGAGTCGACCTCAGGGCTCCTGCGGGAGTCGAACCCGCGGCGATCGTCCAACGCTGTTACCACTCTGCTAACTTCGCGCTGCGTATTTGAATAGACAATCGACAGCAGATGACGTCGTCTGCTTACATCAAAGGCCACTCACTGTCTTCGTTCCTTTCAAATCATTTGTGATTTATTTTTTAAATAATAAAAGAGAAAAGGCCTAAATAAAGTAACCATTCAGTTATTTTAGGCCTTTTCGTGGCGTTCACTGAATTACTTGCTTTTTTTTACTCGGAAAGAAATGTCAAATCGAAAGAAAATAGTTACGTTTAAAAGGCAAATCGAAGACGATTACAGTTGTGATCTTACCAGGAACTCTGTCGTAATATTTGTGGAATTAGAGGGAGAGGAGGAGGAGGAGGAGGAGGAGGAGGGTGTTGATGACTCATAGAGTCAACATCAGCAGCGCCGCCTACCGACCGATTTCTGGATTCGCGATAATAACTTCTCAAAAACCCTTTTCAACAGAGCAGTCGTCACTACCGTGGCACAGAAGAGACCGAAGCATTCGACGACTTCGCAAGAATGATTGTTAATAGCTTCTTTTAAGAAATCGTTCGAAACTAACGACGTTCGCAGAGAGTGCTAAGTATCGACGCTGTCTCTTTTCTGTTAAGAGGAGATTAGAGTCTATTAAGACTTTATAAAGAATACGAGACTGAAGTCGCAGTTGACGAAAACATCTCAGAATGTAATTGTTAAATTAAGCAGTGGCGTCGCCAGGAATTTTTGGTTGGGGGGGGGACAAAAGGGGCTGGCGTGTCAGATTCCTTACCCACCACTCACCCCCCTCCACATAAAACTTTCACACCGGATTTGCGCGAATCTGGTAGGTGGTCTGGAGCAGGTTGGGGGCAGGGCCATATTAAGGCGGGGGCTGAGGGGGCTGTAGCTCCCCGGCCCATCGTGAAAATAGGCCCACCGACTTTCGAGATAACCTTTTTTTGCTTGTCATCATAGGCGAATTTAGAGTTTAATATTTGGGTAGGCTAGCATGGGGGTCTGGGGGTGCCATCCAGCACGCGACAGACCTGGTGTTGATGGAAAAACAATTTTTTGTTTTGGTGCGATTAGTTGGGTAGGCTTAAGCCTATCCTAGCCTTCAATAAAATCGGCCTGTGCTTGTCAGAGATTTTCAGTATAGGCGACGGCCTTTTTTTACTCAGCCCCCGGCCCACTCGGACCTTAATCCGGCCCTAGTTGGGGCAGTTGCCCCATTTGCCCCCCATAGCGACGCTAATGAAATTAAGAGAAGAACGAATAGTCTAAATTGCATCCGCTAGAGTCCATCCAATCAGGGTCCTTCTTTGCGTCTCTCTCTCTCTCTCTCTCTCTCTCTCTCTCTCTCTCTCTCTCTCTCTCAGAGCGGCTAATCGGGTGTTGCCGTTATGGGCCACCGTAGCTGAGCACACGGTCGTGACCCGCCCTACACTGCGCGTGACCATATAGGTGGCTCTGGCTTGACCCGACCTCTTTCGGCGATGGCCATCGTCGAGTGTCGCTGGCGCCACCTATCGTCGTATTATTACTACTACGGGGACCTGTTTGCGCAGAAATGTCGTAAATTTTTGCCACAACGACACCGTCGCCGTCGCCGCCGCCGCCGCGGTCGTTATAAAGGGGGCGCTGGCGACGACTGGTTCGCGATTTTGTCACCAGAGGTCAGCGGAGCAACTGCTTCTTCGAGATTACGGACAACACGTTGTTACACTTTACATCGATTTACAGCGGTTACTGAATTACGAGTTACGATCTGTGAGAAAGCGGGGCGTTAAGTTCAAAGGATGTCGGAAAAAGCGGAAGCGGACGTCGATCACGTGACGTCTACGAATACAAACGGAAAATATCTGAATCCGGATCTCTACAAAGGAATCATAGAAGAGGTAGAATGAACAGCCGTCAATCACTGCCAATCGGGCGATTGATTGAATCTTTGATTGTTTCTCTTACTACTACTTCTAATCAGTTACTTATCAGCGGCGTTCTTTTTCTCTGCACCCAACGATGTATAGCCAGGACTTTACTCTGGGTCTCTCTTCCAAGTTCCAATGCTCTGGAAATTTATGGTCCCCACTCTAGGGTCTCTCTCTCTCTCTCTCTCTCTCTCTCTCTCTCTCTCTCTCTCTCAATCTTCAATTATCCTGGTTGACTTTCTTTCTATCTTCAAGTCTCTGCGTAGAACATATCTCTTTTCTTCTGATCACCCCTCCCTCCCTCCCCATCCACTTAGCCGAAACAGGACACTAATGGACTGACCTGTGGATGGTCAGTTACCAACTGCCAGGTTCTCACTCTAAAGCAATCATCGACTGCTGGCGCTATAGAAGCGCTGCTATCGGGTTCCCACCTCCTGTAAACGCTTAAATCAGTTTCACTTTTATTCTGCTTTTGATGTCAAAACAAAGTTTTTTTTAGACTAATGCTTAAAATGGTCGCTTATATTCTTCGTCTCTCTGTCTGTCTGTCTATCTGTCCTCTCTCTTCCACATATATATATATATATATATATATATATATATATATATATATATATGCGCGTCTCTCTCTGCGTTTTCCGCGAAGTGAAACTATTAGTGTATTTTCTTGATTTAGTTTTTTTTCTTCCTATGGTTTTCCGTAGAATTGACATTGAATTCCTCAAAAGGATTTTCTTTATTCGCTGACTTCATCCGATGCGATTTGTATTTCCGCACCGAATGACGTCGGCCATTTGCATCGAGTGCGATGCCATCGCTTAAATGCGGCGCCGAATTTCTTGACGTCAACGCGCCGAT
This sequence comes from Metaphire vulgaris, assembly GCA_018105865.1. NCBI lineage: Eukaryota > Metazoa > Annelida > Clitellata > Crassiclitellata > Megascolecidae > Metaphire > Metaphire vulgaris. The sequence continues at coordinate 15,187,632 of CM030852.1, forward strand.
GACGTAGCGGAGCCAAGACCAGGGCGACCAAGGCCCGGGGCCAGGGCCGCTGTCATAAACGGAAGGCCAGTCCGAGAAGCCCCAACCGCCCTGCAGAAGAGACAAGCACCCCAACTCTTCTATCCTTTGATGACGCGTTCGTTGTCCACGGTGACCCCACTCTACCCCATCATCCACTCCACCCCCAACTCAATAAAACCCCAAACGACACTTGACTGTGGTCGAAAGAGGGCGCCACACTTAGAGAGAGCGAAAGAGAGAGAGAGACAGACAGACAGACAGAGACAGAGACAGACAGAGCGAGAGACAGACAGACAGAGACTTGTAGATAGACAGTGGTCGTAATGTTTTCTGTTGGTATTGAAGGCAGATGAGAGCGTATAAAGGGTTCGAACTGTAGACGTGCTGTTTAATGGATAATAAACGTCTAATTGCGTCGTTGATAAGAAGAGGGGTCATTGCGTCCATTTGGGCCATTAATTGCCTCCGCATTCTTAGGGGCCAACGAGGGACGAAGGCCCCTATAGAGCCCTCATGGGCCCAGCAGTCGCCATTGCTAAATACGTCACGTGACGTTGTTAGGCGACTTTTTATAGCGCCATAAAAAATAGAGCGCCTCTTGGGAGCCTTTGGCGTCTGTTTAGTTAAGTGCAGTTAAACAAGAACCTGCAGCGACAACACACGGTAAGCTAATCCAAAAGAATATCTGACCTCCGACCTTAAGTGACCTCAGTCGCCTTCGACCCCTGACCCTTGACCTTAGCTTTGCAGTTTCACTTTAAGCTTAAAAATGAATTTTACATTTTCTGCAATTGTCAAAAAATTAAGATTTTTATCGAATTTTATTAAAGTCTTAAAACAAACTTCAGTGACGTCACTGTGGGTGGAACTAATGACATCATTCCTTGGGTGACGTCATTTGCGGGAATGACAATAAATGAACAGATCAGTTCACGGCAAGTGACAAAACTAGATCATATTCGCCAATACTCCACGTGACCTCCGTAATGACGTCAACGTAAAATACGTTATGATTCACTGACGTCACGTAATGACCACTTGATGATGATGATGATGACGATGATGACGACGACTGATGTTCTTTTGATGTCTTTGTTTCAGTTGTATTCCAACCGTTCTCCTCTTGATCTTCTTCACGAAACTTGTGACAAAATTGGAAGAGATTCGAACGACTGGAAGAAGAAAACTGGCGCCATAGAAGTTTCCGCGAGGAACCAAAACAGAGAAGCGGAAAAAAGAGTCGCTCTCGGTCGTCGGTCGAACCAAAGATCAGACATCGGAGAAGACAACAACAACAACAGCAGGGATGACGTCATCGTCGTAGACTGGTGCACCGCCTCCCTCGGCTGCCGAGCGAAGTCTGCGCCAAACGCAGACGATGACGAAGAATCCGCAGACGACCAACCTCAGGACCTCAGATGCTGGTTCAGAGAACGGCCGCCGAGTGGCGCCACATCCGCCGGTTGCCAGGCAACGGCGGCGGCGGCGGCGCCACCTGGCGAATCGACGACGCATCGCCTGCAATCGTCTGCAATCGAAGACGAGCCACATCTCTTCTCCTCCTCCTACTCCTCTTCTTCATCTTCTTCCTCGAGGTCAATAGGTCAGAGGAAGTACCAGGGCGGACCCAGGGTCAACAACGCCCCTCTGCGACCATGGCCCTACGCGAGAGAGAGTGGCACCAAGTACCCCTCCCCTCCACACGCATTCCTGCCTTCGCCGCTCTACGACGCTGACGTGCTCTTTACCCAGTACCTGGAGCTTCAGTACCTTGCTCAGGCGTCAGTACTGCGGGAGTACCTGAGCAGTCTTCAACAGTTGGCCTTTGCAAAGGCCTCTGCCGCTGTTGTCCTCAGAGCCAACTGTCCTCTGTCCTCGGGCGGAGGAGGAGGAGGAGGAGGAGGAGGAGGAATGACGGACGAAGTGAAATTAGTGCAGTCCTTGCCAGAGGCGTTGGCAAATGGAGTCTTCCTCTCTCCTCCTCCTCCTCCTCACCCTCAGTTGCGGTGCGAAGGAACCCTGGGCTTCGGAGGAGGAGGATTCGTGCCTCTTGGAATACCGTACTTTGGAGGAGGGGGAGGAGGAGGAGGAGGGGGCTGTGGTCATTATCAACTTCCGGTGTTCGACCACCGGCTGTTTGTGGTGGAGGAGGAGGAGGAGGAGGAGGAGATGAAGCAGCGTCGTCGTCATCCTCATCCTCATCTGATGAGAGCCAAATACGAGGGACTGTTGAACGGACATCAACAGAGAGTCCTCCTAGAGAAGCGATTCCACCATCTTCAGGGATCCGTCTACGAACCCGACCCACTTCTCCCGACCAGCCCTGACACGTCCACCGACCAGCCCAGTCCTAGTCACCTGACCTCCCCTAAGTCACAGAGGTCCTGGATACGCCGACGACGAAGCGACAGGACCTGGAGAGCGGAAGAGAATCAGGGAAGACGTCACCCTCACTCGAGGGTCACTCCGTCCTCTGACGAAATCCTTCGAAGGTCATTGGCCACCTGTGATCACGTGTCAAGGTCATTCGATCCCACTCTTTTTCCGTCCAAGAAACTCTGATTGCGTCAAATCGCATTGCGTGCAGTGTCGTTCGTTTCGCTTTGTACCCGTTGCGATTATCCCCCGTTTCGACCAGTTGAGTCTCAGCCTTTGTATTTTGACGTTCGTTGTTTCAGATCTAATTTAGTTTTCACTTTTCTGTGAGAATTTCTTTGTTTTTGCATTTCTCTCTTTTTCACTTTTTCAAGAGCTTCGACGATTTCAGACACTCAACGAAATATGACATTTATTTTCTATTTTCTAACAAACTTCTCTCCACAAAAATCGTGTTCAATATGACGTCACTCAAACACAGGTACGCGAAGAGGGGGAGGAAGGGGTGAGCGGGGGGATCATGCCAAGGGGCGGCCTCAACGTTAACTCATGCAATGTAACTTATTTATAACGAACGCTGTGGGCGCCCTAAGAGTCCAGGAGGGGGCCTGCCAAAGGGGGAGGAATCGCGTGCCCTCTAACGTCTTGAAAAGTCTGACAAACAAAAATGGGACATCGCCAGTTGTTTCACAACAAATTTGGAAAAATCGCGGAACATTTTAACTTTATTTTGGTCATTTTAAACGTTTAACGAATTTTTTTAAAATGTCGCGGTCCGTTACTGACTTACTGTTCTGCCCAGGGCCCCGAATTTCTCTCGACGGGTCTGCCAGTGGTGTGGCGAGAGAGAGGGCAGGGCAACCACTCCCGGGGGGGGGGACACCAAAATCGATCCCAATTACAATTAGTTAAGTAACACGAAGACGGATGGTCTATTTAACTTAACTAAGTGAAATAAGCGAAGATCTTTTTTTAGCTTGTCAGGATTTTTCGGAATCTGAGGGCGTCATTTGTGGATTTGCTCCCAGGGCCCCAAACATCCCACGCTATGCAGTATGCATACGCCACTGGGGCCTGCTCACACCTCTATAACCGCAGAAAGAGATGATGATGATGATGATGATGATGATGATGATGATGATGATGATGATGATGATGATGATGATGATGATGATGATGATGATGATGATGATTCCAGACAGCGTTTTTTATTTGTTTCGAGTGGTCATGTGATCTGATCAACTTAGAAAGCACTCGACAGCTAGGCGTCGCTTCTTTCGTCTTTTCTTGTAGCTCCTTTTCTCGTATAGTTTTTACCTGTGAGATGCATGGGGATCGATGTGTGTGTGGCGTCGGATGAAAGGCAGTTTAGACGCGATTTATGTGAAGATGTCTGAGTCTCGAACTGAGTGAAGCAGCATCTGATGACGCGGATGATTGCACTTGGTGCTGGTTGCTGAGGCAGCGGAGACCGGGCACCAGGTGTCAAAAGACACGCATGATTGCTCTTCTGAGACGTGAATGACGCGTCGATTGCAGTTTTACGAGGAATTTCCTCCTTTTCTCTTCGACTCAAGTTCCGTGAGCTGTCGCTAGAGACGCTCTGGTGCTTTGGCAAACTATTTTATAGCCGCAGAAGAGGCGCCGGGAGGCAGTAAAATCACGGGGAAAGACTTTAAAGATCAGCGCCCTAAGGCCCGGAGACCTACGCGGGGCTACGCAGGCCCCAGTGGGCTTTTGAAATCAAGCCCCGTGCTCGTAGTGGGGCATCGATGAGGACACTTATCAGCGGATGAAAGCGCTCGACGGTTGACGAGCGCTGTTGCCACTGCAGCGTCTATTTTGAGTAAGTCTTGATGTTCTTAACTTTGCGTGGATTTCTACTGACGCTTAATGAATTGTCAGAGAGAGAGAGAGAGAGAGAGAGAGAGAGAGAGAGAGAGAGGCAGACAGGCAGACAGACAGACAGACAGACAGAGAGATGACTGATAGGACGAATGAAAGACAGTTTCTCTCGTCTCTAAAGAGAGCTGGTTTCTTGTATGACAGGTTCTATAGACCACAAAAATACTAAACAATTGATACCCTGTTTGACATTGGACAATGCAAGGATTAGTGCTACAGTAGGCTATAGATATGCAAAATTCAGAAGAGTGATGAAACAAATAGAACGACATTTTCGTGTGTCCCCAGCTTAGCTGAGTCAAAACGTACTAGAATTGTCAATATATTCTGCCTCAATTTTATTCTAGAGCATTCGAAATGCCCCAGAAAATGGTGATCCATTTGAAACGACACTATACAAAGTCTTTCAGAAATCTCTTCTCTGTTAAATGTCTAAAAATCGAACGAGAGATAAGAAGGGGTTTAATCTGAAATATCTTTGGATGTCGCTTGGTTACTGTTTCGATCTCAACTAAAGTGACTCTCATTCCATTCGCCAGGTGGCCACTAAGCGAACGACTGGTCCATGCAATAATAAATAATAATTATGCACTTCTATGGCATCAGTTCTAATACCCTAAAGGTATCAATCGATGGTACTTCAAAATTCAAATCCATCCGCAAAAGACCAGGTCATGCACCGAGGAGGAGGAGGAGGAGGAGGAGGAAGAAGAAGATTAATTGTTACATGAATTAGTTTTCATCAGGTGTCACTGCTGTTGCCATGGTTTCCTTTGCCATCCTGTGCTGACCTCTAGAGGTTCCTTCACCAAGTGACCTTTAACCCGGTAAATGAAGTGTTCGAGTCGAAACAATATTCACCTAGTTAGCTCTACGTCACAATTTCAACAATGACGTCATTGTTCACCGAACCAGATTTTAAAAAGCGACACTTGACTGAAGAACTGTCCATTGCCAGAGTTTCCTTATTGCATTGAATTCTAAGTGCATAGTATATATATATATATATATATATATATATATATATATATATATACATACAGTATATATACAGTATATATATACAGTATATATATATACAGTATATATATAATATTTATTACCTAGCATGTCTTCTATGACGCCTAGAAAGCGACAAAGCTCATATTTCTGTAGCGCCAATGCATAGGCTGTTTGCAAATTGAACTGCAATTCTGCGATCACTTTGAAAACACCTTAATCAGCAGTTTCTACGTTTCGTGCACTTCTCTATCGATTCCAATCGATATAGCGAATATATATATATATATATATATATATATATATATATATAATATATATATGTGTGTGTCTGTGTCTGTGTCTGTGTCTGTCTGTGTGTCTTTGTGTTTGTCTGTGTGTATGTGTGTGTGTGTGTCTGAATGTATGGAGACTTCACTTAGTGAAAGCGCAGTGGATTGACGAAATGGACATTGTATGTTTGTTTGTTGAGAAGTGAATTCATTTTCGAATGCTCTTTCACTGTCTCTTGTTTCGTTCGTCCAAAAGGGTTCTTTCTTTGCCAACTGAATCTCTGAATGGCAGAGGCCTACGTCACTTCCGTTGCCAGCGAATGACGTCATTCGAAACAACCAAGAAAAAGCAACCGACTTAGACAACGACCGCCTCGTTCGACAGACAGCCTCCTTCCAAAGTCATTCCAAGCGTTTAATCAATTCCTACAATTTAATGGGATTTTCCCGACAAAGACGAAAATTCACCGCAAATCAAGTTACAAGGCCATTCGGAAGATGGCGCCACTCGATTCAAATCGCCTCTTCGTCCACGAATGGCGACGGGGCGCTTAGGGCCCCTCAGGCCCCTTGGTGTTGAATGGGGCCTCGTGTGACCTCTTTGACTGGTCGATGTCACTGTTCAGAAACTTCAAACTGAGCGTAACAAATGGTTACGTCTACAATGAATACGCATTAACAATGTAATCATTACATTGTAATGTATGTTAGTTGATATCTGCTTAATGGGACGAGAAAGATTTCCATGTCTGTATAGCGTATATTTTACACGCAGACTGTACAGTGTCTTCAGACTGTACAATGTCTTCGTTAGTTGCAGAAAGCATCGTAAGAGGAGGAGGAGGAGGGTGGGGAGAAGGAGGAGGAAGCGGAGGACGAGGAGGAGGCATTGGAGGTACCTAAGGTGTTACGCGGTTAATAGTAATTACTTACAGGTATCGCTAAAATTGTAAAAGACACAGAGAAGTTGTTATTAAGATTGAGACTAAACACATAATAAACCTTATTATTAATAAAGAAAGAAAGTAACAATGAATTCCTCTAATCTCTTCTTTGATGTTCTTTCATTTTCATAAAATTAGCGACTGACCGTCCTCGGGAATTCATCCTCCCACCCCACCCACCCACCCACCCTCCCAACCCACTCTGCTCTCTACGAATTTAGGTGGTCGAATGTCTTTATCATATTATGCAGAGTAATAGACTGCGCAATGCTATAGCTGCTCTGATATCTAGATTCTGGCTCTCTGCCTCGATTTCTATCTCTGTCTGTCTGTCTGTCTGTCTGTCTGTCTGTCTGTCTGTCTGTCTGTCTGTCTGTCTGTCTGTCTCTCTCTCTCTCTCTCTCTCTCTCTCTCTCTTAAGCTCAGCTAATCTGCAGTCGAGAGCCAAATCTGCTTTCCTGTTTTTGTTGGTGCTATGATATGACTGTTGTCGACTGCATTTGTGCCTATGTGTCCTATCAGAGACCGAATCGCTCCCCCCCCCACCCCCAGCGGACCGTTGCGTCCGGGGATCAGTGATCCCTGGATGGGGAAAACAGGTGTCCTTCAGACGACGTCCCAAGTCTCACTGTTTCCCACCTGTACCCAGGGTTTAATCTAGGCCGTTTCCGGGGGCAAAAATTGCCCTTTCCCCTCGGAAATTTCAAATTCCCCCTTGAAATGTTGGCATACTACATCAACTAACAGCAGCCCCCTAGCTGACTCCCCACCCGGCCTTGTCAGTCTCCCCGAAGTCCAGAGTCTTGATTAAACGCTGCCTCTACCCCTCCCCATCTCCCACCATGCATCGCTCTTTAGTAATATCTCTGACTTTCGCTCATTTGCTGTCGACCAACAGCTGAGTTTCTCATTGAACAAGTCCTGTCCTCTTCTCCGACCCCATTTCCTTCCGCCTCTGTAACTGTCCACTGCCAAATAGACGATGCGTTCAGCTATTGAGCCGTGAAAATCAGTCAGTTGCTTCTTCCTCCGACCGCCCCTCAGAGTCTCACTGTGCCTAATTATTATTATTATTATTATTATTATTATTATTATTATTATTATTATTATTATTATTATTATTATTATTATTATTATTATTATTATTATTATTATTATTATTATTATTATTATTATTATTATTATTATTATTATTATTATTATTATTATTATTATTATTATTATTATTATTATTATAGCAGCTTCCGTTTCGATTTAATGGAAAACGAGAGAAAGAGAAAAGAGAGACTGGCGAAGACAAGATTCAACGAACATCTTCTATGCAAATGCAGACGATGACGCAATGTCGTCGAAGCTATTTATAGCAGCAGGTGGGCAGAATGACGTAGGTAATTAAGAGGAAGGCGTGGGAGTTCTCATTAGGAGAAAAACGCCGAGATTCGAGCAGAGAAAGTCCTCTTCCTCGGTCCACGTTTACCAGCGAAAAATCAATGCGCGCCAAAGTCTTTCAGCGCAGAGGAAATGTAAACACCTCTTTATGAATTCTGTCGTTTAATTCGCCTGATTAGATCCTCCAATCCCTTCTTCTCATTTCCCTCCTTCAGTCTCCTCCTCCTCCTCCTCCTCCTCCGACCCAAGCACCCCCGGTGGAAAATTCTCTGTCGTCGTCGACCTTCGCCTGACCTCCACCTGACGACCCCGTGGCGGCGCCCTTGACCTCTGACCCCAGCAGGCGACCAATCATCGACCGAGCGTTTGGCATTCGGCGCCATAGATATCAATTAATGATCGAACGACGCCGTTTTATCTATGGTCCATCTATTGTGCCCATGTACACATGTACAGTATGTATTGTATACACGCGGCTGTCATCTCTCTTTATGCAGTGTTGCGCGGTAACGAAGTAAAAGTAACGCGTTACATTACTTAAGTACAATTCTGAGTACTTCGTACTGTAACGAAGTACACAACTTACCCAGTACTTTTTACTTGTAACGAAGTAAGTTTTTATTCAAATATTAGTACTTTTACTTCGTTACATTATGTCTTCCACGTTTCGTTACAAGTAAAATTTCTCATCGCCAAATTTCGATACATTTACTGAAGTATCTGTTTAATTCTTCACAACTTCCCGTGTTTAGTCGTACAGGGTTGACAATGACCAACAAACGTACACGCATGACTGACAGATTGTTTGAAACTTGATCTTTCTTAGACCTACATGCAATCACAGAGCCGCAGTTAGAGCAGTCGGCGCCCGGGGCAAGGTATAAATTGTGCGCCCCTAAATTCCGGTGATGGCCTTTTTTTGCTTACCCGAGTTTTCACAGCAACGTACAACATACAAATTTTTAACCTGTGACAGTTTGAAAACCGGCAATGACCTTTTTTTAACTTATCAACATTATTTTCACGCCGGAGGAAAGTGGTATGAAAATTAAGGACTCAGTGTGCAAATTGCGCCCTCGAGGACGGCGCCCGGAACAGCTTGCCTCTGCCCCCTAGCTACGGCTTTGTGAAACCAGCATTTGTGCTAACGCAGTTAATGGTGTAAATGTGTACGTGTTGACTGCTGAGGCTTCTGCATGTTGCTTAAAAGTAGTAATAAAAATGTGATTTAGCATGATAATGTGGAGTTGTTGATGATTCCGTCTGTCACGGTACTTTTTACTTTTTACTTAAAAAGTAACTTTTTGAGGAGTACTTTTTTACTTTTACTTGAGTAACTATTTTTATAGGTACTTTTTACTTTTACTTAAGTAAAAAAATGACATAATACTTGTACTTTTACTTGAGTACTCAAACTCAGTACTTCATACAACACTGTCTTTATGCACGATCATTGCGCGTACACGGCTGCATTGTCTCTGCATCCATTGTATACAGACGCCTTATATACATGTACGCATGTACAGTATGTGCTTCACTGCTTTGTGTTTTTCCTATTCACTGAGTCTGCATTGTATGTTATGCGTAATTGTACATAATGTTTGTATATTTATGTATCGCGTCGTGCTGTATTTTCTTGTATTTGTCGCCTGCATGCGTCTAATGATAAATGCATAAAAAGGCTACACACAGACATCTATGCATATATATATATATATATATATATATATATATTCAGTCTGTGTGTACGTATGTATGTATGTATGTATGTACTTACTTGTGCATGATGGTATTTGTGCACGAAGGTGGTGTCTAGTGTTTGGCTTCATGTGCCAAAGAGAATCACTGATTGGTTAATCAAATACAGTGGGGACCAAATAATGCGCTAATGGTTATTAGCGCATTATTTGGTCCCCACTGTCTGCCTTTCACCCCTCCCCACCCACCCACCCACCCACTCTCCCCACTTTCACCGCACATCGATTACAGAACGCAGACAACAAGACATGTATGGCGCTATACAAATGCCATCTTCGCCTTAAATGACGCAATAAGAATTTCGCCTCAGCTGAGATGAAATTGATTTGAGGGAAAGAGACGTCTAAACAAATGCGCTACAAAAACGGTTCTTTCTCTGCTCTTTAATATCTGCAGTCTTTTTTAAATATTCCGAGGCGCCGTCCGACCGACCGACCGACCGTCAACTGAAGGGACTCGATTGACCATGGCGCCCTCCGTTTCTCGGCATCGGTCGCCGCAGCCACCCTTCTCAACGACCGTCAAATGTAAAATTGCAGAGAACCAGTATAGTCGTTGAGATCTCACGTGAACCAGTGTCTGGGTCGCTGAGAGCTTTCTACTGCTGCTGCCACCTATCGACGCAGCGACTGCAGCAACAGCAACAACAACAACAACAGTAGCAACAACAACAGCAACAAAAACAGCAGCGGCAGCAGCGGCAGCAGCAGCAGCGGCAGCAGCAGCAGCAGCAGCAGCAGCGAATGGTCTATATATGTATATATAGGCGCTTCTTAGCACTTGTGTGTTTGAGCAGAGCTAATAGACGCAAACCAATAACCAAGACACGATGTAATGCGTTCACAACGACCATATACAAGGCTCATGGCCTAATGATGACGATGATGACGACGACGACGATGGCGGTGATGATGATGATGATGATGATGATGATGATGATGATGATGATGATGATGATGATGATGATGATGATGATGGCATTCATTTAACTTGTGGAAATTTCAAAAAGACAAAATGATCATGGTGCTTTTTACTCCCCAGAATTTTGTGTGAATTTGGAAAACCCTCGTTCCAAAAAAGCGGAGATGACAACGCGTCGGAAGTAATATTTCGCGTCACGCAAAGACTTCGTCATCGCGTCATTGTGACGTCATCGGCTGGTCATCGTCATCATCATCATCATCATCATCATCATCATCATCGCTGGCGACAACAGAACGCCATTTCGTCGGAATTAATTATCACAGACGATGTCCAAGAACTCTCCGTAGCAGATTTAATAAGTGACGATTGACAGATGAGAAGTGACAGAGATCGAAATGGAAACTGATCGGCGGCAACAGTAGCAGCAGCAGACGGCAAAAGCGCCGGGGAGACCGATGATAACGCGTCTTTGCATTTCAATATCTGTCGTCTGCCATCTGTCAATCATCGCTCGTTATACGAAGTCTATCTGCCATCGACGCGTTTCGTGCAATAATTTCTGATTTTGACAATTTCTGTTATTTGCAGACATGACAGGACTTGACAGGACACCTCGGCTGCGTGTCTGTGTTTGTCATGCAGTCAGACACTTAAGACAGTCACTGTAATCCACAAAAGAATTATGAATAACTCCAGATTAGAACTTAGAACCTATAGGACACTCAGCTGTATTACAAGAAATGTTCCTCGAATTCAGTAAAAGACATTCGAATGACGGATGAAAGGTTCAGCGACTATTTATAGGCACTGAGTCCCTTTATTCTGCACTTTGCTGTCTGAAGCACTTTTTCTTTCCTTCGGTTTATGCTTCGATGATTCTATGTGCAGTTATAAGCACTGATCTACGTACGAATGGACACAACTCACTCTAAGAGACAGATGCAGTCTCCTCTCTCTCTCTCTCTCTCTCTCTCTCTCTCTCTCTCTCTCTCTCTCTCTCTCTCTCTCTCTCTCTCTCTCTCTCTCTCTCTCTCTCTCTCTCTCTCTCTCTGTCTCTCTCTCTGTCTCTCTCTCTATCTGTGTGTCTGTGTGTGTGTCGTCTGAAGCACAGTTGATTGACAGAGGGCGAAGCTATCCGCTTCACTCGTATAATTAATCTGAGCGGATAAGTCTGAACTCCCAACTGAAGGCGCTATATAAATCCACTGGCGACGTATATAATTAGCAGTCGTAGAGAAGAGTTACGCACGAAGGATCTCTGAACGACCTCTGGTTATTGATGGATCTCAGGGGCTTCGTCCAAGAGTCCCTCTGGGGGGCGACGACCTCTTTGTAGCGACAGCTGCCCCAGATGGAAACCACCCCATCGACGCCAGGGAAAACGTCATCGACCGGACCACCACCACCACCACCACCCCCTCTGCCACCACCTGGGTGCAGGTGCTGCCAGAGGCGCGCCAGGTCGCACTCACAGGTGAACGGGTTTCCGATCAGAGAGATGGAACGCAGCCTCGTTTCCGTCGGCAGAGCGCATCTGTCGATGGTCGTGAGGGAATTGTCCTCCAGTCCCAGTCGAATGAGTCGCGTGAACTGACGGAAGACGCCGTGCTGGAGACTGTTGAGACGGTTGCGCGACAGATTGAGCGTCTGCAGCGACCAGAGTCCACTGAACGTCTTCGACCAGACGTGTTCCAGCAGATTTCCCTGAAGCAGAAGAACGGTGAGGTTGCAGAGGTCGGAGAAGACGCCCTCTGGCAGGAAGCCTATCCGATTGTCCCTGAGGGACAGACTGAGCAGGCGGTCGAGACCCTCGAACGCCTTCGGATAGATGAAACCCATTCCGTTGTGATCGATGTTGAGCACCTTGAGACTGGACAGGTGAGAGAAGGTGTTGGCGTACAAGGTAAGCACGTTGTTCTCTCCGATGTTGAGTACTTCGAGTGTTTTAAGTCGCCGGAAAGCGTTTCTGTTGAGAACGGAGATGCGGTTTCTGTCGAGGTCGATGCGTCTGATCGCCCGTAGGCCGTCGAAGGCGTCGTCGGCGATCGACTCGATGCTGTTGCCCCACAGGACGAGGTCGACGAGACCCGAAGCGCCGACGAAGAAACGGCCGGGGATCTGTCGGATGCGGTTCCTCCACATGTGCAGCGCTCGCAGGGCGTCCATGCCGCTGAGCAGTCCCTGAGGCAGGGATCGGATGCCGCACGCGCCCATCTCCAGCTCCTCCAGCACAGCCTCCACCCCGGCGAAGCTCCTGGTGCTCAGTCGGTCTCCGATGGGGTTGAAGGAGAGGACGACCTTTCGGACGGACAGATCCCGGAAGGAGCCCTGGAGCAGTTCGTGGATGTTCTGCTTCGTCATGTAGATGGCGGCGTAGGATCGGTCGTCTCGCCGAAATCTCGGAACGGCTTCGAGATCTCGGCAGTGGATCTCCAGCACTTCGGTACACGTGCACCGGAAGCTGGCGTTGGGATGAAAGAGAAGAGGACACCACAGGACGCTGAGAGGAGGAGGAGGAGGAGGAGGAGGAGGATGGCGGTCAGATGAATCCAGAGAGGACAGAATGCAGAGGTCAAAGGTCAAGGACAAGAACACGGCAGTCACCGATTTGGAAAAGAACTTTGCGATCATCATCTGCACAGACACACAGACAGACATACAGACTGACTGGCAGACAGACAGACAGACAGGCAGACAGGCAGACAGAGTGAGAGAAAGACTGCCTTCGACAGAATCTAACGTCTTTAACTTAGTTTGTCTATCTCTTCCATATCTCTTTCAGTTGTTCTCTCGCTCTGTCTCTCTGTCTCTGTCTCTGTCACTGTCTCTCTGTCTCTCTGTCTCTCTCTCCTCTCTACATCGCTCTCTGTCCTTCTCTATCTTTCTCTGTCGATTTCGAGATACGAAAGGTTAGGAGAAGAAGGAAATAGTCGTAGTAGCAGTTTTGATGGATGTAGAGTTGAGCGCGTGATGAGAATGCCGCTGTCATGCAAGTCAGTCGGTGACATCTGTCGAAAGAGGAGGAGGAGGAGGAGGAGGAGGAGGGGGCTATTCGTCTGTGGCGCCCTCTGTCCACCAACGGACGAGAGAAGAGTCGACGATTGGACGGAGCGTGGAAAAGTCGTGCGCTGATCTTCTTCTTCTTCTTTCTCTCGGATCAGACATTCTGTGAGCGTCTTAGGCGAATATTTCTCATCTTAATAGATTTTCCGCGTCCTATTCGCAGCCATAATTTTCCGTCGCTGTGAGGCGGGGGACCTGTCACGTGACAACCGACTTTAGATGCAAGGACGGAGAGAGAAGGAGTAGAAGGAGTAGGAGGAGGAGGAGGAGGAGGGGACTGTGGACCTTTCGTCAGAGAAACTCGATTTCCGGCGGAAAATCAGTTTTTCGTTTTTCGTTTCTGTCGTTTGGAGGCGAACTACAGACCGAGTCCCAACCGGACACGCATCGCGAGGAGTGCCGAGGAGGGAAAGAAGGAGTGTCACAAGACGAGCGACGACTGGACTGACGACGGATGTCTTATGTGCCGGGGGAGTCCCTTTTAGACGCCTCTTTTGATTGGCGCTGCCGTTTGGACGGTTGTTTGGTCCCTTTGGGGCCCACCAGCGATTGTTGGGGTCCTTTGGGGAGTCGAAGGGAAGCGGATGGACGGAGGCCTCGAAGGCCCCTCGATGCAGTCACTGGCCCCCTAGAAAGACAAAGGCAAATCCATCCTCATCATCGTCGTCGTCGTCATCATCATCATCATCATCATCGCAGCAGCAGCAGCAGCAGCAGCTGACATCTTAGTCTTTAAAGTTTTATCCTAAAGTTGAACTTCGAATAAACTTTTGACCGCCCTGATGTTCGTCTGAATGTCGTGCTAAATGTCTCTGTCTCTGTCTTTGTCTCTTCTTGCCTATTACTCTGTATGTTCTGTTGTCATGGCAGCAAGTGTAGCATTCTTTTTAGTCCTGCAGTCTTTGCTTCACTTTAAGGCTTCAATCAACGCAAAATGAACGAACGAAAGGCAGAAATTGTTCACAGGAATAGTCTCTCTTAGTCAGTTATTAGCTAACATTAACTGCGTTCTACCATTATTTCGTCCATGAACGGAAAAACTATCTCTTGGAACACCCGCTTTATGTAGCGCAATATGTCTGTCGATGAAACAATAAATTTACCAATCGAACAAACGACATTCAGTTGAGTTTGAATTGGAAACGAGGACAGAATTCAACGTTCTTAGAAACAGGGGCGTAACCAGGATAATCCCCCCATTCACCACGGTGCTTTCTATGGCTGCTGCATTTCCATCCGCCATTCTGTTGAATGTTCTGGCTACGCCACCACACGACGTCCGCTGCTGCTAGGCGTTTGCCTAAATCCACCTGCATTCGATAATTCGCCTTACCTTTGCAGGTGTTGATGTCACCTGCGCTTCCCTTGACGCCTGGATCAGCAGAGGATTATTGCTTTATCCTAATCAGACGACGACGACGACGGACGAGGATAATTGCGAATCTGCCGCGTTAAGTCACCCCCACCGCCCCCTCCGCCCCACCCCCCACCCCTTTTTGCCCTCCTCCACCACGACGCCTTTGTATTCTTGCGCGTCGACGACGACGGCGCCTGCATCCGTAGAATCATGCGACAGAGAGAGAGAGAGAGAGAGAGAGAGAGAGAGAGAGAGAGAGAGAGAGAGAGACAGAGAGAGAGAGAGACAGAGAGACAGAGAGACAGAGAGACAGAGAGACAGAGAGAGAGACAGAGAGACAGAGAGACAGAGAGACAGAGAGACAGAGAGACAGAGAGACAGAGAGACAGAGAGACAGAGAGACAGAGAGACAGAGAGACAGAGAGAGACTACGCGAGAGAAAGTAGGGCCCGGTGATCACGACACCTTAACTGATAAGAAATCAATGCGAATATCAATGCGCCTCTCTCTCTCTCTCTCTCTCTCTCTCTCTCTCTCTCTCTCTCTCTCTCTCTTCCGGCAATCAGCAGACATTGAACCTCAGTCGATCGATGGAAAGAACAACTCCAATCTGTTCCAGTTCATTCGATTTATATGGCGCCCGAATTGCATTACATGCAAAGAGGTCGTATAGTGGATTCGAAGTTCGTCAAAAGAGTAGCAGCTGGGTGCCACTCCCCACCGCTCCACCACACCGCCCACCACCCGCGCCCCCCTCCCCCCATTCGATTAATCGAAGATTAGACAGGGTCCATGATAATCAAAGACACGAAAATGAACAGAGAAGGATTCGACGCGTTATCAGGATCATCTTCTAAATATGAACAGCTAAAGACTTTAATCCAACAGTTGGTTAGAATCTTTTTTAACCCCTTAACCGTGTATTTAACTGTAACTCAATGTAAAATGGACGAATATATCCGGGATCCCCAGTTAAGGGGTTAAAAAATAAAACCACCTTTTAAAATAACGAACAGCAGCAGCGGCAACAGTGCTGTCCATTGATTTCTACATCTGTTGAGTCTTCCTTCATACAATCTGGCGCTACATAAATGGAGTCTGTTTTACTTTACATCTCTAAATACATCGACTGGTTTACTTAGCTTCAAAAGCGACTGCCATGTTGACGCCAAGGCTTTTACAAAAACAAATCGATAAGGAAGAAAGGTAAACGAGAGACGATAAAAAAAGGGAGATCGGAGGAGAACTCATCTTCAAATGGCAGCAGAGCCCATAGCGAGGCTTCGGGCGCTTCACAAGAGAAACAACTCAATTATGATAAAACACACAACGACGACGACATCATCATCAAATGATAACAGAAATCGTCTCTCACCACTCAACAACGACGATGAAAACGCCTCTGATTTATATAGCGCCAGAAGTCAAAAGACTTCCACTCGAGAGCTGTTTAATTTCACAATTCATCGGAGAATTTCTCGCTCGTTCTTATTCGGCGTTCTTTCTTTCAGAGAAATTTCCCTCTGCTGCTGCTGCTGCTGCTGCTACTGAATCGGAAGAGGAGGACGAGGACGAGGAGGAGGAGGACGAGGAGGAGGAGGACGAGGAGGAGGAGGAGAGGGGATGGCGTCGATGGAAGCAACGGTTGCAGCGACTGAAGCTAGGTGCCGGCGATCGCATCATCATCATCATCATCACCGCCGTCGTCGTCGTCACGTGACGAAGCGCCACCTATCGTCGGTCGTCGGTGATTGGACGGGGGCAGAGGAGGAGGAGGAGGAGGAGGAGGAGGAGGAGGAGAGCGATCGATCTTGTTGGCTGCTAATTGGATCTGTGAGGTGCTTTGGGCATTTCGCACTCCGCCCTCGTCGTCATCTCCAAACTATGGATTAGTCACCGAAAGAATACGTGCGATATTATGGCCGGAGGAATCTCGCACCGGGTGCAGTAAGGCCACTCGCCGCGTGGAGCTATCGGCGTACGTCGCTTTGTCACCCGAAGCCGTGCAAAAGGCCCTTTCAATCGCCGTCTGAAATATCACGACTGTGGAAATCTACGACGGCGCGAAGTTATCGCACGCCGTGCGGTTTGACACGACCTTGGAATATCGACACTTTTGCATCGGGTGCATTAACAGGCGTAACAGAAAAGAAACACACGATTACCTTCACCCGATCTCACTAGGATCTTCTCTGATGAATGGACAGGAGGAGGAAGGAGGAGGAAGAGGAAGAAGAAGAAGAAGAAGAAGAGGAGGAGGAGGAGGGAGGCGGTTGGTCACGTGACGCCCTCTGTCAACTGCATTTGGTTTATGTGGCGCACGACGCCAGCGGCACCTAAGAGATATTGAGGAAGGCTTTTTGGGGGAGGGGGAAAGAGATGAATTTGCTTTTCTCAGACGAAGTAACTCTCGATTGGCAATCTCGAGGAATGACAGCGAAAGAATCGAAGGAACGAATGACAAAATGAATGACGCAGAGAGCGCAAGGAATGACCCAAGGAATGCAAAAGACGGAATTCATGACGACCAACTCGTGACCTCACACGACGTCAATTGACGATCAATGACGTCACTTATGACTTCTGTTCGGTGACGTATTGTCAGTGTAACTGTAGTGACGTCATTTCTTCGAATGTTATGACGTCATCGGCGCTTTAACTTCCTTGATGGCTGAGAGAATTTCAAAAGATGGGTTTTGATTGGATGAAGAGCTTTCTGTCTAAGAATTCGCTCAACGGAAGCACTGGTTCTCGAACTTCTTAGGATATTTTCTTGCGTGCTGGATAGAGATGGGCGGGTACAGCAAAATGCCGACCCTACCCGTACCTGCGCAGAAACTTTCCTACCCTACTCGTACCCCGAGGTGATGAGGGGCGGTGAAGGGTTAGGAAATATCCTGAGATAAAAATTAACCCAAAACTCATTCGTTGCTAAATAACGACATTTGAAAGAAATTCTGTGTTTCGGAGCGTCTTTCAAATCAGTGGTCGAGTGTTAAAACTTAAAAAGCACTGTGTGTGTGTGTGTGTGTGTGTGTGTGTGTGTGTGTGTGTGTGTGTGTGTGTGTGTGTGTGTGTGTGTGTGTGTGTGTGGAAGGAGGGGGCTGATCCACCCATCTCCAAAGTTCCAAACCAAGCGCTTCTGCCTGCCTCCTTGCCCCACTGAGGAGTGATGCCTAAACCTAGGATTTGGCTTTTTATTGCAAGGGCATTGGGAGACAATTGGAGTCAACTGGTATAGTATAGAGTCGTGGATAGGATCTCTATGCATGCATGGCTTTAATGGGAGAAGTGGTTTCCCATTCTCTGCCGATTGTTAGGCCCTACTGTCATCGATGCATCTGAGGTTACTGTACGCCGTGCGATTTGACACGGCTTTGACAGATTGACAGCACCAGATGCAAAGTGTCTGTTGATGTCGATGTTTTCTAATTTTTATCCGGTCTGTGAATTTTGACAGTTAAGTTCTTGCTTCGTTGGCGGAGGGGGCTGTGTCCCATCGGGCCCCCCTCCCACTCCGGTCACAACGAAACATGGAAATAATTGAATAGAGAAAAATTCATTGAAATGTCTTCCCTCCTCCGCCTCCTCCTCCTCCTCCTCCACCTCCTCCTCCTCCGCCTCCTCCTCATCCTCCTCATCCTCCTCCTCCGCTTTTTCGCTCGTAAAACGTCGTCAGCGAGACAACAATTGAGTCGCCATGACAGTCACGTGGTCTCAGATGAAATGGAGACAGAGGCCTCGAAGAGGGAAGATAGGGAACGGGTAGTGAGAGGGTGGGGAGGGAGGGAGGGAGGGAGAGAGGAGGGGACGATGAGGAGGAGCGTCTACTGAGTGACGTCATCTCGGTTTTGTTCAACTGCGAATATCCGACTTCACCATCTCTCTCTTTCCATAGCGAGCGCTTCATCTTCTCCCTCTCCTCCGCCCACCTGAAAGCACGGGATTTTGATTCCTCCTCCTCCTCCTCCTCCTGCCCTCCTCCTTTCTTTCCTCTGCGTCTTTAGAGGATTATTTGCTCCGTGGCTTCCGATGTACAATGTCGACGACGACGACGACGACCACATTCGCTCCAATGATTTTTATTTTGTCTCTCTGTCTTTGTCTGTCTCTGTCTCTCTTTCCGCGAACAGCTATAGTCTGGAGATAGCCTCACAATATTTTGTTCTTCTATATTCAGTGTAACATTACACCTTTCCTCTTTCTTCTTCTTCTTCTTCTCCTCCTCCTCCTCCTCCTCCTCTTACTCCTCCTTTTCTTTTTCTCCTCTACTTTCCTTATTCCGAGATGGCTGCTGTGAGGTTTTTATCGGTCGTAAAGTGATTCAATTTCTCTCATATTCATTCCATTCGATATCTTCCATTGCTTTCCTCTCCTCTCCTCCCTTTTCCCTCTCTCCTTCTCCTCCTCCTCCTCCTCTTCCTCCTCATCCTCTATGCTATGGGGAAAAGGCTTCCTCCGCTGAGGAGCTATTTAAAGACCCCGATGACTCAATGGGTGTCTGCTTCTCAGAGACGCTTTTCAACGAAGACATCTTTTCAGTACAAACATTTTGTGGGAACCACTGTCTGGTATAATGATGATAATTCTAATTATTTAGACTCCGTGTAATGTCATGTCAATGACTCAATGGTCAAATAGTTTAGTACAGGGCATTTATTGCATTATGACTTATGAAGCATTCTACTGTAAGCAGTGCTGTTGGCGTTTGTTCGTTGCTCACATTTTAGAATTTCGTTTTTTATCTGAAGGTCGGACTCTCATGGCAGCAGCAGCAGCAGCAGCAGCAGCAGCAGCAGCAGCTAGTCTATTTCGGTGCTTGGTCTTTGTTACAGCATAAAAATAAGAAGAAATGGCAGTTTCACTAACTGCATAAGTGCAGTGGGTGGGTGGTTTCAATTGACATTAGGTGCGTAATTCCTGTTTATAGCAAATGGCAGGATATTGGTGAATGGAAGAAGTTAGTCGACGATTGATTCAACAGCCTGTGCCTTTGCTTCCGTGTTGATGAAATCTGAAGTAATTGCAATGCGACTGCTTTTGCTTTACACTGTAATAAAATAAGTTAAACTTTTCCAAATTTTGAGTGTTTTTGTCGGAACTCAATTTGTGAAACTTTGCACCAAACCAGAGGCGGATCTAGGGTATTCGGCGCCCGGGGACAAAGTGTACGTTGGCGCCCCTAACAACTGACAAGCAAAAAAGGTCCTCACATCGTTTTCGGCGCCCCTCAACTCTCTCTTCATATAGTGCTGACGAGCAAAAAAAGTTCCTCACACGTGTTTCTTCCCCTCACCTCGGCGCCCGGGGAACATGTGAACCCCCCTGCCCTCCCCTAGATCCGCCGCTGTAAACTACAGATAATGGTATTGGCAGACGTGTGAATGGCTAGCACTTTTGACAGAGAAGTGAAGAGCACCTGCTAATCAAGTTTTTTTTCAAAAATTAGGCCATTATTTCTTGTATATCAAAAGTGCTTGACATTCAGATTTTTGCCTGTGGTATTCTCTATTGCGTAAATTGAACATTTTTAAACTAGTTGAACAAACAACGCAAACTATGGCATTCAGTTTTCATGTCCATCCAAACACTCATCGATGTCTGTCTCTCTGTCTGCTTATCTACAGCATGTTTCTCTTTGTATGTCTGTCTGTCTCTCTCTGTTTGTTTCTCTGTGTTTCTACCTGTCTGCGTGTCTCTGTCTTTGTTTGTCTGGTGTTTGCCTTTAGTCATCGGCAAAGTGTTTGAGTGTCTGCATGGTGAAGATATTTGAGAGCTAAAAACACGAAAGAAAGAAAGAGAGAGAGAGAGAGACACTTTGTTTCAGATTCTCTTCTCAGCAAACAACTCTTCATCGACAAACGATTCCATCGAAAACTCAGAAGCAGCAGCAGCAGCAGCAACAGCATCAACAGCAGCAGCAGCAGCAGCAGCAGACGAAATGCAATTCCGAGCGAATCTCAGTCCAAAACGAGCGTTGGCGACGCAGCGTAGTACATACGTGTGTGCGTGTGTGTGTGCTTGTGTGCGTGCGTCTGTGTGTGCGTGTGTTTTGTTTGGCTTGATGTTCTCCTCGCATGACATCGCACAACTCTTATTTCAATGAGCTAAACGCGACAAAACTAACAGAACGAAACAAGAAGACATAGAGACAGAGACAGACAGACAGACAGAGGTATATCAAGAGAGGGGGTTGTGAACATGTTGGAGGCGTTTGTGAGTCTTCAGAGCTTAGAGTTTTGTTGTGGAAAGACCTTTTTATTGGAAGAATATTTGTTTGTATATGAAAAATATACAAAATCTCGGCCATTTAATTTCCAAGGAAGGAAGGAAGGATCAGAATTTGGAGACGACTGTTCCAAATGAGTTTCTAAGCAGAGAGTCAAAGGAGATTAATGTGAAAGCCAGGATCAGCGGTCTTCCCTCCTATACGAAATAAGGCAATCAGATTGGCTGCTATTTTCTATCGATATATTCTGATAGGCCTACTTGTATACAATATCTAAGAACCTATAAGCCTTGAAACGGCCACGGAGGTCGGACAACGTGAAGTCGTCGTGAACGACCTCCACATCCTCATCCGCTGATTTTGGCTGAGAGAGGAGACAACGCAGACAGAGAGATAGACCTACAGAGGATGATATCCTCAGGCATTTCGATGTATGTATCCTTTATTCGCGAATCAAACGCTGTTCATTGCAAAAGGCAGTCTTTCCTCTTTGATTCTCGTCTTTTGAATCCCCTCTCCCGGCTCGAACTGGCTCTTCTCTGACGCTCCAGTCGTGAGTAACAACGACCCTTGACCTTTACACTTTGACCGAATGACTCTTCCACTGGTTCCATTAAATGCTTTGCTGCATCTGCTTCAGTTGCATCTGGAATAGGCCAAGTAGTAGTAGTAGTAGTAGTAGTAGTAGTAGTAGTAGTAGTAGTAGTAGTAGTAGTAGTAGTAGTAGTAGTATGGTGGCAGGTGGTGGTGGTGGTGGTGGTGGTGGTGGTGGTGGTGGTGGTGGTGGTGGTGGTGGTGGTGGTGGTGGTGGTGGTGGTGGTGGTGGTGGTGGTGGTGGTGGTGGTGGTGGTGGTGGTGGTGGTGGTGGTGGTGGTGGTGGTGGTGGTGGTGGTGGTGGTGGTGGTGGTGGTGGTGGTGGTGGTGGTGGTGGTGGTGGTGGTGCAGGTGGTGGTGGTGGTGCAGGTGGTAGCAGCAGGTGCAGCAGCAGCAGTAGTAGTAGTAGTAGTAGTAGTAGTAGTAGTAGTAGTAGTAGTAGTAGTAGTAGTAGTAGTAGTACTAGTAGTACTAGTAGTAGGTTAGTGCGTAGGTGTTTGGCATACGGCAGGTGAGTGACCATTAGATGTTGACGCTAAGCTTTTGTAATCTTCTTTAAACGAGACATTTTAGTGATTAATTTTCTGCGTCGGAAGAATTACGCACGGTTCATTACGACCAAAAGAAATAACACGACAGATATATACAGATATATATATATATATATATATATATATATATATATATATATATATATATATATATATATATATATATATATATAGGCACAAATGGCATG